>CM031235.1:922824998-922912604 GCA_018340775.1 Taxus wallichiana var. yunnanensis
AAGCATGATTGGATCTTGCTACGTGAAGATTTAATTAGGCTGTAGCACAAGGACCTATGGAATGATGACAGCATTCCTTGATTACATGGGACAATTAAAGATTGCCCCTGAGATGTGATTAAGCAAAACAAAAGGGTGAAAATCAACATAGACACAGAAAAAAAAACCTATCTGCAGAAGCTATGGGAGGAACAATTGTTCACGTAGAGAGCCCACCGATGTCACACCCTTGAGAAATAACCCTCATTGTTGGGATATATTTGAATGGGTTGGATGGAAAAATTACTTCCAATTGCTAACTGAATACTCGAATGAGAGAGCAGAGCAATTCACAAGAACATTGATGGACAACAAGCCACGGTAGCTAGCATATCATTTCCAATAACAGAAGACTTGATTGGGCAAGTGACAAGACTCCCTCAAAATGGAGAAAATTGGGAGGAGAAACCCAATGCACAACAAATCAAACAATAATTCTTCCAAGGGGAGCAATACAATCAGACAAAAGGGGGTATTAAGACAAGAAGCCTACTTGAGTCCTAGAGAGAAATTGTTACATTCATCATCAAGTACTTCACATGTGAAGGAAGGTATTCCCTACTCTATACAATGCAATTTAAATACTTAAATCACTTGAGGCATGGAATAGTAATAAATGTCCCAAACCACTTGTTGAATAGCCTAAAGAAAATGGAAAAAGAATATCAGAAAGGGGTGAAGAATGCCTTGTCTCATCACTATTTGATTTGGCTAATCACCAAGTAAGGCCTCCAAAACATCCAACCTAGGATTGATTTAAACTAGGTAATAGGGAATCCAAACCAGCAACCTACAACACCTGAAGAAGAGAAGAGTCAAGAAAAAATTGAAGAAAGAGTGGAAAAAGAAGAAACCCCTGAGAAAGCGACCTGACAAAGAATGAGGTAAAAAAAAAAGCATATCATAAGGGATCCTAAGGAGAGATAATAGGAGTCTAGCATACCCATATCAAGAAATATTATGAGCTCTCTTGCTATGGGCGAAGGAGGAGGCTCATCATTTCCTCAGAAAAGGAAACCATAGAAGAGGAAGGGAGTAAGAAAAGTAGCCCTCATGCCTCTCTATCTGCGTAGAATCAAGGGGCTTTGTCTCCAAGAAGATGAAAGGTGCAGAGGAAACATCACCTGCTAGGGAGCATAGCATGCGAGAAAAGGAAGAAAAACCCCCTACACCTATAGTAGAGGAGGCACCTGAAGAAACTAAGACTACCTCAACACCTAAGGAAAAAGGAAAAGAAAAGGTAGTAGAGGAAGTTACCCCCAAGAAATAACAAAAGAGAAAAATAATAGTTGTAAGAAGATCTCATAAGATAAGGAGGAAAATAACAACACAAATAGAGACCATAGAAATCAGTGAAGAAGCACCTCAAAAGAAGAAGAAGGAAGAAGTCTTTATCACAAAAGAAGGTTTTGAGATAGTAAGAGAGATGGACAGTTTAGAAGAAGAGGAGAAGTAAGAACAAATACCTCCTGAGATACCACGACAGGTAGAAATTGAAGAGGAGAAAAGTGAAGGGAAAAAAGAACCTAAATTCCAAACTATGAGGCAAGCAGTGAAGGAAATCAACATTTTGAGAAGCATTATAAGAAACCGGAGGGAACAAGAGGATTGGATGCCTTGATAGGAGCAGCAGAAGCTTTGGAAAAGACTCCCATGGAAGAAGAAAAAGAAGAAGAAAAAGAACCTGAACCTGAACCAAAATATGAAGGTAAATACAAGGGAGGAAAGGATGAGTCCTTACTCCAAATGGTCCCATATAGAGCACAAAAACAACCTGCAGCAGAGCCTGAGGTAATACACTTTGACCTCACTTCTAAAAATACCTATTCAGTTGGCCCTAAGGATGACCTATATACATTCTTAGAAGAAAATTTTCTTGAAGATTATAATGTTTTTCAAAGGATAGTACAAATATTTAAAGGCATGTTGAAGCAAGGCGAAACATGACACATTGGAGGAGAAGGTGTGAAAGCAAGAAGCAGAAATAGAGGACTCAAGATGAAAGTAGAAAATATGTATGATCTTTCTACTAGGATTTTAGAATGCAGTAACTCCACCATGAGTATTTTACTATATATCCTGCCGGGAGAAATGGTTGCATTTCAGATATGAGAAAGTATACAATAACCTTCCCTATGCTGTGGATGACCCCAAAACATTCTTTAACATATATAGAGAATCTGATCCTGACACTCAGGCACATCTGAGTGAGTTTTATATCCATAACTTTGTTATTCCTTCTAATGTAAAGTGGAATCCTAACATGTACCTAGGTGACATACTTCTAGATGCCTTCACATCCTACGAAAAAATGAGAAGAAAAGAAAAGAAAAGGTAGATGAGTATCTATAAATGGAAAAAAATTCCACCTTAATGATAAGGGGAGAAAGTGGTTACCCTGAGGACATTATAGAAGAATGGGCAGATTTTGTATCAGAGGATAGATTGGCTACATGGGTTAGGCAAAGGCGGATATAGCTGTCAGGAATAGATATTTGATATTCTGGAAAAGAAGGTAAAAAGATTATATATCCCATAAATCAAGATGGGATGAGTTGCCCACTATATTGAGAAATAAAGAGCCAAAATCACCTGCAAATTTTAAGCAGGCCTTAAAAAGGGTTCATGATTACATAGAACTAGTAAGAATGAAAAAGGAAGGATGGATAGGATTGAGGTTTCATCCTCCCATCTTCTAGTATCCCATTCCAGATTGGAGGGAAATAGTACCTTTGTATAAAGAAAAGAAGTAGCCTTATGGCATGAGCTTGGGATAAGGGGAGGTCTCTATGGATATGGCTAGATAGGTAATCAAGACCCCTATGACTACAGAAAATATTGTGCCCTCAAGATGAGCCATCTTGCTCAGGGACGAGCAAGAAGCTAAGTTGGGGGGTGTGATGAGGCCACATATTGGCATGTTTTGGCCCCATCTAAATCCTTTTTGAAGCCTCTTACACATACAATTTTGAGACTTTGATCTCCTCTTGATGGTTGATATGAGATAAAGTTATGATTTTGCATATATTTAGTTTTATATGTTCATTAAGATCTAATATACTTATTTACTTTGGTGAATCTTGTCTTTTGTGCAAATTGATGTTTTTGATGTCTCCATGAACAAATTACAAGATGCCATAAGCTTTTGAAGTAGTAGGCCCTAGCCCGTAGCACTCTAGTTGTGCTCCTACAACAAAGCCCGTAGCCACTGGCTGGGCAATGATAAAAGAGAATCATGACATCCAACAACAATGAGGCATCATGAAGTATATGGAGCTGAGCATATGAAGCTAGAAAATGAGTTAACCAAGTGGCAACATTATTTGGACAAGTCTGAGAAGTCTTTGGGTGATTTATCTTACCCAAACAAGCTCTAGACCTGCCTGCGTAGCATCTTCTAGAACTACCTGCAGCAACAGTAGTAGTATGCACCTCCAGCTGCCCGTAGCCAAAGAGAACTTATCCAGCTCACACTGCAGTATAAGACAAAAAGTACCAGCTATCTTAACGCATCATATGTAATGTTATGGTTACTTTGTTAAGTAGTTTTGTAATCAGTTCTTATCATGTAAATAAGACATGAATTAGCTATCTCCACTCAACAAATATGAAACAGAACAACTATAATCTATTTGAGTGGTTTTTGATCATATTCCTAGTATAGAATAAGTTAGTGATCTGTCTATATATATATATATATATATATATATATATATATATATTCAGATAGAAATGTAATAGATATAGAGTAATAGATTAAGGAATGAAGTGATAGTTGTATGAGAGAAGAAAAATTGTGAATGTGTGAAGATAGAATATATTAATGTGATTTTTTGCTCTTAAGTTCATTGTAATCTCTTTGTTGTAGAAATCTTTAATTGCTACTGACTTAATAGATGAATCGTTTATCTTCTTGAGTAGTTATGTGAGTTTCTAGGGTAGGATCGAGAACTCACTTCTGCATGAGGAAGGGCCCCCTTGGAAGGAATTGTAGGGAAGATCCTATTCCTCCATTTCCTATTTATGTTGTGTGGATTGATTATCAGTTATTCATTTCATTTCTAAAAGCTAATGAGTGCATAGTGTGTTGAGTTTTAGATCTGTAGATCAACAACATCCATAGTTTACTTTCCAATTTGCACAAGCATTACTTTATACTCTTTGATGAATTTCTAGCCTACAAAGACCTCACTCCAAAGTACTATAGCATATATTTTGTAGGCCCTTTGAAAAGCTTATGCCCTGGGTTGACATTTAATGAATAACAAAGTATGAGACCTAATATCATTGGTTGATTATTCTGCACATCAAACTCCATGAAATGTACAACAACCTTGGCATACCCCTTTATGAATTTTCTATAATACCCATGTGACCCAAGAATCCACGTACCTCACTTTGACTGGTAGGATCTTTTAGGTTGATAATGACTGCGACCTTAGCTGGATCAACCAATAAACCTTCCTTACAAACTATGTGTCCTAACAAGTATTCCAAATGGTGTATCGAGATAAACAATTCTTGATGTTTAAAGAGATACTCAACTATCTACATATTTCAAACATTAAGCGTAGATTGTCACAATGATCCTTAACAAGTCCATACACTGTCCAATCATCTAAATAAACTTGTAAGAAGTTGTGAATAAAATCTTTAAATGCCTAAACAACTATGCATGAAAATATAGCAGCATTTTTCAGTCAAAAGGCATCACAATATAGGAAAATATGCCCCATTCAGTAGTAAAAGTAGTCTTTTCCTGATCCTCCTAGGAAATCCTAACCTGATGATACCCAGAGAACCCATCTATAAATGAATAGATTTCACACCAATGCCTTCTAGTATTTCCTCAATGAATGGCATAGGAAAGGGATCAGTCACACATGCAGCATTTAGCTCCTATAGTCCACAAAAATCCTAATATGGCCATCCTTCTTGATACTGATCACCATTAGACTAACCCATTCTGACTCGTCTAGGGGTTTGATGATTCCAGACTTCAACATTTTGTCAATCTCTTCTTTGACCTTTTCGTGCAAGTTGGGGTTCATCTTGTAGGGTCTCTTTCTAACTAGGTGTGCACCTTCCTTAAGCTTTATCTTCATCTCTCCTAATGATTTATGCACGCCTTTAAGTTCATGGTACCCTCGAGGGAATAAGTCCTGATAATCCCATAGTAACTCAATGATTTTTTCCACTTCAGAGTCTGACCAATAGTCTCCAATTATGGCCTCCTTAGGCTCAGCATCTGATCCAATATTCAATTTCTTTGTCTTCATAGGTTCATGATAGGCGCGCATGGTCTTATATGTACTATCCAACACCTCACACCTACCTATTGAATGGTTTACATTCAGATTTTCTACTTCTTCATCATCCACTAAGTAGACCATTTTTCCTTTTTCTTGCTCAAGGAAAGTGCATTTAATTAGTGTGGCATCTGTCTCTCTTTCTTCAACAAAACACGCTCCTGAGTCTCCTTCATCAAATAACTCATAAATGAGTTCTTCCACCTTGGCACTATCCCGCATAGTTAAGTGATTTATAACCTTTAATGCTTCTTCTACTGGAGGTTTAGTAGAGAAGAAGCCAAACGTATGGGTCATTCCTGCAATTAAATCCTACCAATTTCTAGTCTCTCTATGGAGTTATGCATATACATACCAAGCACATGCACATCCTTATAAAGTGGAATAAAACTTGTGCACCTAGAGTGAAGGTAGTAAGGTTTCTTGCCCCTCTATTCAAAGTCACTCACACTTCTGCTGAACGTGGTTTGAACATGTTGATTACCATGATAAGTACATATTTGAGTAGGTGCATTGCTTATGAAGAACCTAATAGCAAGAGAAATCCTAATTTCATTCCATCCTACAAGATTAGCCTTATGAACCACCCACCAATGCGGTGTTGTCCCGCGTAAGGTATATAGTAGCATATTCCATCTCTCCAACTGGTCTATCCACTATTCCTCCATGACATGCAGGAACACCATAAGGTCTCCTTCTTTGGTGTAATGTGGTACCGAGTTGTTACATATTATCTTGATATAACGCAGTTTGTTATCCCTAGCAAATATGCTCTTTACTTCATGCCGTACCAACTCATAAGTGTTATGAGCCCAATTATCACAAGCAACACTTTTACTATCACTAATAGACTTTGCATCCTCCCACTAAAGGATTCCTTCTTTAGATGGCTCATGCACCTTTGGGTCCTGGACGACACGTACATAAATCCTATTTAGATATTCCTCACTTAAGGGCTCAAATTAGGGCACAAATTTTCCATCTGTTAATGGGATAATAACCCTTTCCTCCTTGTTTTCAAAGCTAATATAACCCTTGTTGAACCAAAGATCAACATTATTTGCATAACACCAAGGACGCCCCAAGTAGAGATTTAAAACTATCTGCCTCTTCTGCTAGCACTAAAACCTCAAAATATCCAGTGAACTTGGCTCCTTGTATAGTAATGGAGGCATCTTTTAAAACTCAATGGGAGTGACCTTAGTCCGGTTAGCCATGAACAATACATTCGAAGAGGGCTGCAATGGAGGTCTCCCCATTTGTACCCATTCATATAAGGTAAGAACATTGACTTATGTTCTGTATTAATCAATATATTACTCAAAAGCCACCCATCCACAACAACATTCAGAGTGATTTCCTTGTCATAATCTAGGCTATGAGGGGGAAGATTTACATGTAGGATCTGCCATCCAGTCTCAATCCTTACACGCGGAGTGTTTCCTTTTAACCAATTCCCTAATAGTGGAATGATATTCTCTGTGCACAACATCTTGCACACTTCTTTCAAGTCATCCATATCATATTGGACTGTCTCTCGATGCTTTCTTTTGCTCCATCTTCTATGATTTCTCCTTTAAATATTGTATTTCACCCTAAATATTTCTAAGTACCTCCATGGTTTCTTAATAAACCTCCTTCTGATGGGCAGGATCTAGGTACCGTGTATGTAGAACCTCCTCCTTAGTGATGGTAGGATTTTCTGCGATTCCTCTTTGTGTGTGCCACTTTAGCGCGGGTAGTGATCCTTGCAATGCCTCAGATTCTAGTTCCAACTTGGGCATCCACTGATTTTCCATAGCGTGTTGTATCCTAACCTTCCTGCGCCTTTGTTTTCTTATTTATGCTACTTACTAAGATGCTCATACAAGTCCGGGCATTCCTCATAACTATGATTCTTTCCACAGAAAGAACATGTAATATTCTAAGGAAATTCATGCCTATAGTGGTTAGGATATCCACATGTATAACATGTTCCACGAGGGAACTCACCTCATCTACCACCATGGCCTCATCCTTCGAATCCACCATGGTATCCTCAACCTCTGCCACGACCACCTTAAAAATTCCCTTCATTCCAATCATAGCATGCCTAATTGTGATCCCAATCCTGATACTCATTCTTGCCTTTAGATTTATCTGAAACTCTTGTCTATCGTACACCAATATCTATAGCATCATAGATCTAACCAATCAAGTTGGCAAGTCTTACGTGTCATGAGTTGTGGACCTGAAAATTTTACTGATAATAAGGACATTCTTCCTTATTGCACGTTCTAATAATGGGAAGTGGTTAGCATCATGGTTTAAATGACATATCTTACAGTACAACAACAATAAGTGTATTGATTTGTAGGGACAACTATCCTTTGTGTGACCTTCCACTTCACAATCTATGCATCAAATCCTTGTGTGCCTCTCATGTGCTGAATTTTGATAGTTTCTCCAACTGATTTTCCATAGCTACGATTTGTGCTTCTAAAAATGGGCTCACCCTAGTGTCTATACTTCTAACTACTTCAGCGTGTAAGGATTATTCAAGTTCTTCACATGGATCAATGTATGTCTTATGTGATAGCACCCTTCTAAAAGGTGTAACCAGACATCCAAAAAAGCATTGTGCATGCGAGATTGCATGAATATCATAATAAATATTAGATAACAATGTTTTGAAATGAGCATCATACTCTCTAACACTCTCAGTAGTTCCTTTCTTAATATCCTTGAGTGCGCTTATACTCTTCTTCTCAAACTCAGGGATATGAAATTCTTTAAGGAAAGCATATTTTAATGCTACATAGTCTACGCAAGTCTAATCAGGGTCAAAATTTCTATACCAACTGTGTGCGCGCCCTTGTAACGTAGTAGCAAATTGAATTTCCCTATGCTTAGAAGTTGTGATTCCTTTTGCATGCCATAATATTTCACACATGTGCACGTGTTCAACATCATATTCTATGCCCCTATACTCTGGAAGACGAAGAGACATCTCCATGTAAATATTCTGGGGTTGGTACGGACCACCTTGCCCACGATCCCGAGAACCTCCTATGTTTCCTCTACCTCAGAACCACCAGATCCACCAGAACTAGAGCCACCTATACCTCTTGATCCTAAACCTATAGCGATTTCAGAGTCGGACCATAAGATGTACTCCTTGTGTCCCAATAAAGTAGTATGAATCGAATACGCCCTACGGTCCTGGTGAAGTGTTACTACTCTCAGAAGAGAGTCCAAAATTTTACGTGCTGAATTGGGTGGAAGATACACTGAAAAGGTACCTATGAACAATAACTAAGATTTTTGTGCTATCATCGATGTGTTTTTATATGACTTACTTTTCTCTCCCATTGCCTAAATTAGCTTGTTTCTATTTGTCATACTAAATCTTTGGAAGACCAAGTGAAAAAGGTAAGGTTTCACAGTAGACTCAAATGCGCACCCATGACCTAGGTTGTCTTTTTGCTAATGTGCTTCTACGTGAGGCCAAGGGGGTTCCCTGTCATGCTTGCCCAAATGGGGAGTTCACGATGCTCCGGCTCCATGTCTTCTAGGTGAGCTCCAAATCCTTCACAGCCATCTCTCTCCTCAACACCATTCACTCTACAACATCCCACTACTTCTCTATCTCCCTCTTGTGTGCCTCATTGTACTTAATTTTCCTTTCTTCTCTCTACCTCTCTGCCACTAGGTCTACCATATTTCACCAAACATGATCCCACCCCCATGCATGGTGGGCTTTAGTTAGCCATCGGTTTGCTCTCCAAGTTCAGGGTTACCATCAAAAATTTATTTCTAGTGGAATGCCTTGTAGGTAAGTTACCCAGGGATATCGTAAAAATTGGAATTCAACTATCTCTGGGCATAAATAAGTGGAAATTAAGTACTCCAAGATATAGTTGTTCAAAACACCATGGAACCATGTATCCACAACGTGAGTCCAAATCAGATCAACATCATAAAGGGTCTAAAATTCTTCTTATGTCTAGACAAGTGTGCAATACCTCTAAGTCCATTTAGACACATAAGCAACCAGCCACTTGTATAGTTCTACTAAAAATATAGTGAAGAATTTCTCGTACAAAAAACCATAAAGATTCTACTCCACCCATGTGTGTACGTCAAACTCAAATCTAATGTTGAACCTTCATGCGTATTCTTCTTCTAGGTCGTGTATCCACTCCTCAACACTTGCTAGGGTCAACTAGTATGTATTTGTTGCAAACCATCCTGAAAAAAACTGAAAAGAGGTCTCGACAACGGAACCAATGATGCAGCCTAGAATTTACCAAGTAAAGAGCCTAGCGCTATCTTTGGCACACTCGGCCTAGGCGAGCGCTCACCCAAAGCGCTTGCAAAGGTACTAGGCCCCTCTTTAGGGTTTTTTTGTAGGATGTTAGCATGATGAAGACTTAATGCATTTAGATCCATAATTAATACATCATTCTATAGTGCATGTTTAGATCTATATCTAAAGAATAACATACTTAAATGATAACCATGATGAAATCAAAACATGCAAAGAACCAATTATACTCAAGATTAATACTCTAATTCAGCCAATACACTCCATTATATTAAACATGATAAATACACAGAAGCTCATTACAATAGATAATACCATAGTTTATGTGTGCATCAGATTTGACAACATAACCTCACAATAATTTAGTTCTCACACACCACTCCTATACTATGTAGTTCATTACATATTTATAAGGGTGGGGACTTTCCCTTCACCGCTTATCTAATCCCAAAATAGGTTGCATGCTAAGAATAGCCATGTGCCTTTATAATAATAGGCTCACATGCAAGAATGCTAACAATAGACCTCTCATAGTTAACTCGGTAGTAACTCTATTCTTAGCTCGCATCCATGCAAAGCGCTCCATACTGCTCTTCCAAAAATAATCGATGTGTGTCACACAAGTCTTCATCCCATTTGTGTGCTCTGACGCCATCTTCCAAAAATAGATCATAATCGTGAAAATGGCTAACTCCGAATTTTCTTTGTCCTCTATGTGTGGTTCCTTCCCGATCCTCCTGCACCTTTGAACATGATTTTCTCTCTCGTGTGAATCTTTTGTATGCCTTGTGCTAAGTGTTATACATTGTCTACTCAACAAAGAGTGGTCTGCGACAACAAGGTTCCAATAGCTTTTGTATGGATGCTACTAGCCGATTGAGGTTTTAAGCTCACCGGGGTAGTAGTGAGGAAAGCATGTTATTGACCGGTTGCATTTGTGCAATTGACCAACACCATAAATGGAATACTACCATCCGAGAGGAAAATTTTTGTGCTTCTAGGTTGGGTGCAGAAATGAACCAAACATTAATGGAAGTGGTACATACTTAGTTAAACTACCAATTTAATGAGGTATGATGCCCATGGCCATCCGTGAAAGAAAAGTATCAAATCGGATGGCCTCTCATACCTCTTTAATGAAATTTGTTAGTTGGTGAGGTAATTTCAAGGATATATTGTAAAATTCACCTCATTTTGAGGGGATTCATTCTGTTTTGCAAAGGAACTCTATCAAAATTGTTCCAGAGCTATTGTGAGCTAAAGGCCTCAAATTTGGGCTTATTGTAAAGGATTTTTCCTTGTGCCTATATTGTAATGGATTGTGCATGTTTTTGAGCAATAAAATTGGTGTTTTGTGGCTTTTCTTGCCCTAATTCGAGTTATATTGCATCTTTTTCCTTCCATTATGTTTGCAGGTATATTGTGCATGTTTATATCTCTTTGCAAGACCTTTTAATTTGTTGTGCTTTATGAATATAGGGAATTAAATACTATCTTAGACTGTGGCACCTCCACCTACCCTCTCTTACCTTGTTTTCTCCTATTTTTCACTCACTTAGATTGTTTCACCCTTTCTTGGTGCATCACCTTCCCTTAGAGTAGATTTAATTTTATGCATTATTCTATCCTGTCTCCTTGGAAAGCATTAGGGTAGGATTATATTAGTTTTCCATTCTCTGCACTTTGGAGAAGTTGGCACTAGGTTAGGAGAAGAAGCCAACTTTCTCCAGAGGATTATCCTACTTGTAAGGTCCCAAACTATAGGATAATCCCATGTTATGCAGGTTACACTAATTGTCTCACACATGAATCACAAGCAATCATGGGTTTTGTAATTTTGCATTAACCATTATTATACTTATTTAGGATTTTATACCTTGTTTGGGATGTTCATTATTCATGTTTGAGTTTTCTAGTTTTTAGGATTTTCGGGGTAGTGTTTTATAGGTTTATCATCAAGTTTAGCTACTATTATCGTGGTTTCATGATGGTTTTAAGGGTTTTAAGGTTTGTAGAGGACTAGTTTTTTCCTAGCTCGGCCAACTCGTTGAGCTGGAAACCAAGCTAGTTGTTCTAGTTCACCACTATGTTCATCCCTTAAGCTTGCCCTACAAGCATATAGTTCATTTTTTAAGCTTTTATTTGGGATTATTTGGGGTCTTGAATGCTTGGTGCTCTAATCGTGTTCTTATTCATTTGTGCTCATGTCTTGGCTCATGCTCATGGGTTTGTGGCTCTACCTCTAAGACCCAACATTTTCCTTAGTTGTTCATTACCTCCATGCCCTAGCTCATCTTTAACACTTCCATCTCGAGCTCATTTTATTCCCACTAGTTCTATCTCCTCACAATAACCTTTCGCTTCATTTATCATATTCGTTCCTATGTTGGTTTTGTTGATCGGGCCTTCTCTATGTTCTCCCCTCCGACCTGCACTTGTTCCAATGGACTCGATACTCTCCTAACCAGTTTTGGCACCTTAGGCTTATTGCTTCATCGAATCACCGACCCTTCTCCATGCATCCAGCTAGACTACATCCTCAGGCCACACCTCATTTCCGACACGACCACCTTTGGTTGAACTACTTGGTAATCACCCTGCATTTCCCAAAGTGCACATGCTCATCTCGGTCATTTCCTATGTTCTTTGTTTGAACGGTGAATTTCCCCACCCAACAGTCACCGACTTAGACCTCGAATCTTCTCCAACTATCAACTTGTTGTGTACAGGCCCTTACTTAGGATCCTTTCTAACGGCTCGCATCCTCCTCCATGTGTCCATGCACACCAACCTACCCCCGATGGCTCACCTCCCATGTACCTTTCCTAGTCCTTAACACCTCTTGTCTCTCCATGTTGTGTCCTTGTAACTCCCTTTAGGTCACTCGTTGACATCCTCGTACCCCCGCTCCCGCCCGACCTTGATGCATTGATCACTCGACACACTAACTCGTGGAGACCCCTCATCTCGACACAATGCATTTGTATAGCTCGCTGACCTCACCACATACTAGCTCACCTTCAACTTACCTCGACGATTTCACCCTTTGCACCACCCACCCCACTGCCTAACTCACCGAGATGCTTCGCCGAGCTACCTCCGAGATGGGAGCCATTTTTTCCCTAGTGAGCTCCTGGACACCCTTCTTCCCATTTTTTGATTTTTTTGACTTTTTCCGCCTTATTCATCATTGTGTAAGCAATTAAACAGGAATTTAATAAAAATCATTATAATCGTGGGAGTAATTTTTTTCCAAGCTCATTGTACATGATTATTGGGATTTACAAGCCTTTTTTAGCTCGTGCATTATAGTGCTCTTATTTTCCTATGGTTAGTGGAGGTATCTACCATAGCCTTGTAACAAGAGAGCCTTCTCACTTGTGTTATGAGACATTTTTCTCACATTGAGTAGTGTACCCTTGTTGTTTATTCCTTTCGTGTTTGATTATGTGTGTTCCTCTACTTCCGACTAGGACTTTAGTGTTGCCTCCACTTTCACGTGCTTATCACCTACTACGAGGTGAGTGGTCTAATGTACAATGTCACATGAACACACCCTATTATATTCATGCACTATCTTATAAAGTTCCATAGATAGGGGGTTATCACTACTTTTTACGGGTGTTGTGTTTCTTGGAAACACATTATCGATTGAGTCTAACATCTTGCATTCTTGCACCCTTATTCTTGTCCACCTTGAACTTCTTTCTTTTGCATCATGGAGGATGCTCTTTCCAAAATTGAGCATCACAAGATCACGTTATAGCTTCTACCAATTCTTATTGGGAGAGATAACTATTCAGCTTGGCATGCTTATATGGAATGCTACTTCACCCTAGTGGGAATTTCACACTTCTTGCTTGGGTCAGTTCCTGCACCCATTGATTCCAATCATCTTGAGGACTTTCTTGACACTTTCAACCATGTTATTAATCACTTGATGTGTTTTTTCACCAGAACTCTCCGCATTCACATGGTAAACTCAGATCCTCCCCACCATATCTGGAGCATCTTTAAGTCCCTTTTTGGAGACCCTTCACATACTGCTACCATTTTTGTTGTTATTGATCTATTTGTATCCTCTTTCTCTTCGTGTGATGGTAGTTTCGCTGACTAAGAATCACTTAGTTCCACTTTTGATGACAAGGATTGTGAACCCAATTTTGATGCAAAGAGTACTACAAAGGACTTCTCTCCTCCTCTCACCATTCCATAGAGTGTTGTCACCCCTCCCATCTCATCAAACCTTGTGCAGTCTCCATCTTAGTCTCATACCATCATTACACCAACCTCCTTTCCACTTCTACTGTGCGAGGCCTTTTTCACTCCTTTACCTTCATTAGATGACTTATACATGTCTAACATCCCTCTACTGTTTGTTGAGCCCCCTCATTGGGATGAGTATTTTCCCGACCTTAGTCATCTTTTTGAAGATCCCACTTGTGATACACTATAGGTTCCTCATCCTTCTATAAGTGTTTTAGAGGAGTCCATCATCTCCGTTGTTGGGAGTTCCCTTCTAGGACTCTTATCACTTCCACTTTTCAAGAGACCTTCATTGATCCACCCTTGCTTGTGGATCCTTTTTCTATTGTGGGGTTATTGTATTTCCTTCACATCACTTGGAAATCCTTTCTTGGTGTCCCATTTTTGAAACTTTGATAGTTCTAAACATAAGGAATTACCTTAAGTTCCTTGTTGCTACATTGCTAGACCTATGTCACACTTCCCTAGATTAGATTCAAAGTTCTTAGTGTTGTTGCCTTGATTTCCTTTGCAAAGTGGGTGAACTTCTAGCATGTCATTTGTCTCCTTCCTAAGGTCGGGCACACGAGTTTGGTGTGGGTAGCTCTTCTTGACCTCCAGGAAGAAGATGAACACATCATTAAAATTCTTCAGGGAGACTTCCTAGAGTTACGTGAGTTGAGATCCATCCATGGAAAATTTTGTGTTCCTCTACTCTCCCTCTTCTTCTCTCTTCTTCATTTTTCGAGAGATTTCCCTTGTGTACATCGACATCTTTCAAGATCCTCGGTGGTTGGGATCTATCTTTGGCATCTTTCTTAGATTATAGAGGGCATTTTTCTCTTGTGGTGGTTTTTCCCATGGGTTTTCCTTCACTACTTGGGAATATTTTTGGGCATGAGTACCTTATCATGATTTTGTCTTAGGACCCATTTCTCTTTTCTAACTTTCTACCTCATCCTAATTTTGATGGGGGGTGTTGGTGTGAGTAATTTTCCACATCAATGGGTGATTCATCTCACTTAGGTGAGATCGTAGGTCTGCGTGTCATTTAGGGGTCATCATGGGATTGTCTTACGCATCGAGTACATCATTTACATCATGGGAGTTACTTTTCTATTTTGGGAATGTAACTCCCCTTCTCCACTAAGGTTTTCATAATTGAAGCACTTGGGGTTACTCAACACCCTCTATATGTAAACCCCTTCAGATCTATGAGATTGTGTAAGAGTTTTTGCCTTTATGATGTTTTTCCGTCTTTTGATCTTTACATGAAAATTTGGTTGATGCTCGTTCCTCTCGAGATCTCATCACATTATCATTTACACATCCATGGATGTTCACATCATCCCTCACGATCGATCCTTGCACTTGTGTTTTCACAACCTCTTTTAGATTCTCCATGTATGAAAATATCATCCTTCAAACTTCTCAACAAGACTTAACTTCTCCATTTTTGTAAGAATTGACACAAAAAAGGACATTGGAAAAATAAAAGTAGCCCAAAATCACTTTGTTTTACGGGGAAAAATAATTGCATGGACTGATAAGATTTTATAGTGATGATCATACACAAATTCACATTACTGGGATTCATTTTGCATAAAATTTGAATGATCGCATGAAAGAGAACAGTTGGGAAGGCACAATATGGTCTACATATGCACGAATTAGTTCAAATTGTGGTTTTTGATTTCATCAATTAATATCTCTGGTCTAACTTGATCTCAAGCATATATTTCCTCAACTTTGAATTTATATTGGATATTTCCATGATAAAACTAGTCCACATCAATGGATTAGCTACAATGAATGGGTGACATTGGACTCCAAGGTAGAATCCATAATGGATTCGTTGAAAGACGTGTTCTATATTTCTTTCAACATGATATCTCCGTGGAGGAATTCAAATACACATGAAAATCTAATTTCTCTCAAGATATCTATGAATACACATCGTAAATGTATTCAATCATCGATCCGTCATCTTTTATAATCCATCACATTAAAAAAATTCATTAACAATAACACATGTAGTGTGCCAACATGATGACAGACTTTTGACCTTACACATCAACCAATAACCATACACCAACTAGATATGCTCAAGGATGGATACGTAAATGACCTCGCTCTAATACCAAATATGAAGTTTGGTCTGATTTGATTAATTTTATTCAACCTAGATTTACAAATATATAGGAATATGTTTCCTTTAATATAGGAAACGACTCACAATATTAAGTAGGTTGTTTAAACAACCTACTTAACAATCCATAAATATTAAAAAAATTACATGATCACACTAAATTCCTAACAAACCAAATGATATACTGGGTATATCACCGATAGGAGCATCAAAAGGGGATCGAGTAGGATCTAAAACCTTGCAGTTGCACATGGTTATCATAGGTTGTCTAGTTGGATTCTAAACATTAATTAATGTTGGATTAATTTGTTTTTGTTATTAATCATTGAAGACATCACGATAATTAAGTGGTTCAACATAGCATAAGTTAGGGAAATTTATAAAAATTTGTGTGCTGGAATTTAATTGTTGCGTGTTAAATTCATCAAGGAATTAATTGTATTTAATGAGTTGTAAAAAATCCCTTAGTTTTTGATGAATTAAATAAAGGTGTTTCATTTTGGTATCACAGCTAAAGGTTACAACTCTTGGACTTATCGGGTCCATATGCTAACTAAATATCTCAGCTTGTTAACTAAAAACAATGGATATATGAAGGATGAACCATGGAGAACAAAACAAACCAAATAATACTTTAGGTTCGGTGGTAAAGAAGTTAGAGAAAAATTATAACAGTCCTTCATGACACACGAGACCTGAAGGATTCTTGGAGTAATTGGTTGAGTGTGAAAATGATCAGTTCTTTGTTAAACTAATTGATAAAAATAAACACGGGATTTCTTGATTGTTGAATTGTCTTGATGGAAGATTTTGGAACTTGAATCCAACATGAAATTAAACCCAAAAGGGGTAGATGAAGTAGATAGGTGTGGAATGTCTATTATAAAAAATATAGTGCAGAAAAGCCAAAAGGATAGAACAAAATCTGCAGTCAAATTCTGACTCGAAAAGATAAAAAGTATACAAGAGAAATAAATCTTCTTCACCTGTAACTTTTAGGGAAAAGTGATGGTAAAGAATAAAGATAATGTGGTAAATGTGCACTTCCAGGATGAACACAACCATGAAACTTGTTGTAATTTCTAGCAAGAAGTAGAACAACATTGCAGTGACTAAAAAGCTAAGAAAAGGAACAAGTAAATCCTAATGTGATGTCAAGTAAGTTCAATTATGGACTTCATGATGTCGTTTTTAGTATAACACTAGTATGATTGAGTTTGTTGTATCTAGTGATTAGCTGAAAATAGAATGAGAAATATGATTTATCTTTTGCATTTAAAAAGAAACATGTTTAAAACTATGAACCTATGTCGGTCAATGCAACATTGATGTTGTTCAACCCTAATCACTTAACTTGGTGATTGCAAGTGAGTTTGTTAAAGGACTTGAGACATAGTGAATAATTTTGACTATTCCTAATGAAAATCAATGTCTTATTGGTATGAAAGAAAACAAATACCTGGAGTGTATGTAGAAAACAACAAGCCAAAAGGAAAATAAAATAACACTTTAAATGATTTAAAACATCCTTGAAAACGATTAAAGGATGAAAATATCTTAAAGATGAAAACCATAGATGTATGTTGGTAAACCAACAAAAAAGGTAAAATAACCGAGAGTGCATTTCAAAGAAATTGAGAATTAAACAAGGTAAATTCTTGAAGGATAAGTGGAATAATGAAACAAAACTGCTAGGGAAGACTGAGTCGAGTTAAAAAATGCATTTTCATTGTTGTTTCAATGTTATATAACTTGTTTTTGACTAATTTTATGTATATTAAATAATATTGCATGATATGATTGGCTGTAATGATAAAATTATGTCATATTTCTGATTGTGTGACAATTTTTGCGTTTTAAAGGCTACTACGTAAAATAAATTTGGAAACCGATAACTAAAAATATGAAAAATTACAAGTTTTTGGATGAAAATGTTGATTGTTATCCTTTGAATGATATAATTCTATGGTTGAACGCTCGATTTTGATTAACAAGTAAAATACTGGGATGATGATTCATTAAGGGGGAAGTATGTCACATCCCACAATTTTCATCCTTTTTGTCGTAAAATAAATTATAGCATTAAATAATTTGTGAGTAACGTGGCAACCAGATCGCTACGGGTTTACATATACCACTATGCACACGTACGCATAACCGAAAGGGTATGCATACTCATGCACAACTATATGTGTGACATCACAATGGATCCATTTTTCACGTAGTCACAAAATGATTAATGTGGTAATTCATTTTACGTACTTATAGTTATGGATGTATATTACCTTGTTTTATGTTGATGATGGTTTCAGTAACCATCCTGGATGACTATGTTGTTATGTTGTGTGTTTCAGAATACTTACTTTGTTGAAGGTGTGATGATTTCAATAATTGGATACTTTGCTTGGTTGTTGTATCAAATGTTGAAATTGATAACTTTCTATACTTGCTAGAAATAATGATTTCATATCATAAGGGATTTATGCATGGTTTCAATAGCACTATTTCAGCATAGAAGCATAGTTTGAATGCTACACATTTTTGACTAGTTGTTGTATAATTTCTTGATGAAACAAGCCTCACGATTAATGTACCATAACTAACCTTAGTGGTCCAGTCATTTGTTAAATGTTATATATATCAACAAGGATTCTACTACTATGTTGATCGTAAAATTCTAGCTTGGGCTTGGTAAGTATTGAAATGTGTAAGTTGTTTCTATATTTCCTACTTGGCGAATGACCATGACAAGTGGCGGGTATAATTATTACCGGTCACTATCTAGTTATATTTTTACGACTAAGTCCTTAAATCAAAACAAGTAATGGTGCTAGTTCGAAACAAAATTTTTTCTAAGACCATGATGTAGGGCATTAAATTGTTGGGCATTTTAATGGTCATTGGGTATATTTTTGAATGTTATTTAAATTATGATAATGGATTATTGTTTTAACCTAAGGTCTTTTGACCCTATCATGGAAAGTTGAGAAAGGGTGTATATATATAATTAATGGCTATAAAAACTATCATACTATGTCCTTTGACCATAAAATGGGAAATAAATTGCAAGGATGTAATGTTAAAGCTATAATGGTGGTTTTTGACCAACCTTACGGTAATGATATTGGATAAAATTTTGTTATGATTCAAGTATGAATTCGTCATTCGACGATATCTTATGATGGATAAGGACATATAATTATCATCTTTGAGTGGTTGACCCATGGAAATCATTAGTGTTGCCACCATAGTCTTCACACTCGAAAGACTACCATGTAAGTTTGAAAAGGGGAATGATAAAGGTTTTACGCCATGCAATTTTGGGTATGTATTTTCTAAGGTAATTATCTTTTAATAAGCCAATTACTTTGGAGGGAAATGTTGGAATCGATGGTGAGGTAGTTGTGAATAGCCCTACGTGACACCCTAGGAATTAAAGGCATTTATGACTTTTGGAAAATAGTGAAACTTCTCTAAGAAGAATTCACATGCGAACAAGGAGTTTCATTTTGTGGTTTTGTTTTTCCTATGGGAGCTCTGTCAAGAAAGCCATGTAATTTTTGAACCGTCTCTTGATTTTTTTAAAGGGTTTATTAATATCAATGAGGAATAAAAAAGGGCTCTATGTCATGACATTACTGGGACTACTATTTCTTGAATCTGGAAGCAATATTGTTGGGGTTTGCATTGGTGAAAGTTCTGAAACAACCAACTCGACTGCATGAATTTTTAGCAAGAGAGATTATGGAGAAATTAAAGGATATTCTTTTACGAGTGCATGAATGTGTTTTCTCCTGCTCTTTGCTATTTATTCCACCATAATGTGTATATAAAATTTGTCTCCTTTGTATTATATGTGTTTATTTTGAATTGGGATAAATGATGGAAAGATTTGGGTTCTTCTTCTTCCGAAAGTTTAAATTCTTATGGTTTAAATAATACCCATTTTAGGGTATTGTTTTCATTGTTGACTAAATGCATAAAAGTGGTTTTCTGGTTGAGTAGTTTTCCATCTATTTACTATTATTTATTTTTAAAAGGAATAATGAGAATTCAACAAAATATAGTTTGAATGAACAACGTTGTATTTAGAATTTGATGCATGTTTTGGATTCTTTGATCATTGATTGTTTTAAATCTTCCTACCTATTTTCTCGGGTACTATCGTCCTTTGGTTTTATATTACCAGACGTATTTATGAAAACCTGGTAATAATAATATGATTTTAGAATGCCATTTAAGTGAAAGGAAAATTATTATAAACCCCTTTGGGGATATGAATTTTTTTTACATTAAATATAGAATGTGCAGAGACAAAACCCTTTTTCGAGAATAGTATTTGATGAGTTGCTTTCTATGCTAGAGTTGCATAGACTAGAATAGTGATAGTAACAAAGAAAAGGTGTAAACAAATTCTTGAACAAGGATAAAAGTTTGAACTCATCCACAAGGGTAGTAATGGTTTTATGTTGAATATTCATTCAAGAGTTATATGACTATTTCTATAAAGGAAATCATAGAGTTTATATATTTCATTTGTAATAAATTTTGTTTAAAAGTGGTCATGTTTTTATGCTAACATAGAATTATTGGTAAACATTTAAGTATTAATTATTTAATTACTTGTGGCATAATTTCACTTGATGATTATTAGATTTGCAAAACAATGATTAAAGGAAGTAAAACTCAGACGATTCACGAAAGTTACAGTTCTCACATTATCCCAGCAAAAGTCCCTGCCACGCGATCAAACCCGCAAAGATAATAATGTTGACTAGAATCCAGCCACAATGATGATCATGACTGAGCTGCACTGCTATTCTGGTTCATGAGCTTTGGCAGTCAGGTAGGAAACCACGGCCTGAATCAATTAAATGACAAAAATATGAAATAGAGTACTTAAATATTGTAAATACACGGTGATGTAGAATAATGGCAAATCTTCAAGAATGTGATGGAGAAATGAATAAACCCTTATCTTATAGATATCTCACTGCAGGTAGAAGATTGAGCTCAAGACAGTAAGGCAAACAAGTTATGGCAGTAGAGAACTTGTCAAATTATTATCAAATATCTGACATCAGATTAAAAATTTTTCATATTGATAATAAACTATAGATTCACCAAACTTCTCTAAAATGAAACCAACATGGATATATAATTGCAGCTCAGTGATTCAACTTCCTACATCCCCAACTGACAAACCAGAGATGACACTTGATGCAGAATAACATTTTTCACACCCTTTACGATCCAGCCATATACAGGAAACCAGAAAGAAGGATTGTCGTGGTAATGACATGAACAAATGACTTAAACAAGAGTAATGATGATCAGGATAAGTCATTGAGAATACTTTTCATACATCTTTTACATGACAAGAATGAGCAATATTCTTGCAGCATCTATGTATTATGTATTTTGTATTTCAAGAATGCCCCAGTTTTATGTCGGTAAGAAAAAAGATCGCAACATGTAATAGATAGAGAAGTGTCTTAATACGCCATGAACCATACATAGTTGCACATACCAGAGCAAGAAGAAATGCCTGTTCAACCACATCCTGAATCGCGATCGGCGTTGAGTCCATGCAAAGATATGTAAGCAGATGTTATTGGCTATTTCAACAGAAGCAACGGCATGAGTAAGATAATATATATCTATAATGATAGAATGAATTACAAATGATCACGATGGCACGTGAGAGCTAATTGCATCTTCAAACCATCAACATGAAAACAAAGCAATTGAACAGAGCGATCCGTAGGCACTTCTGGGCCACGGACTAAGAGAGTGGTATGAAAGTGCATTATTTCAACTGTGGACCATCCTCGACCAGCCGCTGCTAGATAACTATCGATCTTTTCGCAGAGCTTATAGATCAAATGTCAATCAAAGAACCCATCTGAAGGCGTACATTGCAGTGAAATGGTTCCCTGCTCTCAGCCCTACATATGGAAATACCATGGTTTTAGAGATAGAGTCTGGGTTAGTTTCAACCAAAGAAAACATAAAGCAAAGATACTCCAAGATAACACTCAGGGCAAACACCACACACAGAGACACTCCCATAGAATATAACGGGAGGTGGTTAGATTAATGCAACTCAATGAGTTTTCCATCCTGGGAGGCCCAGAGGTTTGTTATCACAATAGTGATTTGATGTTAAGATATTATCCGTTGCAGTAATTTTACACTGACGACTCAATATTCAATGAGAGAGTTTCGCTTAATTTTTTTCCCTGTAGCAACAATAAACCACAGAGATAATTACAGGTCATACCATAGCAGGTGCCGCTAGGAACACAGTGAAAGTCACCGTATTAGTGGATTAACGGCAAGCAAAGAAAACTCGTCGAAATTGCAAAGGTTTACGTTGAATAATATACAAAAAACGCAATGGCAAGATGGACCTCAATCAGGCTTCCCCTTTTCAAATAAATGCAAAGCGATGATGCAAAAGATCTCCCACATGCATCGCAAGCATGTGATATATGGATGATTCAAATGCAAGAGATTAGACAAAAAGCAAGACTCAATAGTAAATATTACATGTGGAATGTAAGAAGGGTTTGTAAGAGAGAATTATGAAAGAATACAAATATGGCACAATTGAAAGAATCATGATGGTATAAATTAACATGGTTGAAGCTTATAGACAGGTTGCATGGTTGTTCAATTTATGAAAGAAAGTGAGTGGAGGAATCATAAGGTGAAGAAAAGAAGAGCCGATCTGACCAAACATTTTGTCGCCCTTGATTTAGCGCTTGGTGGTGGTGACACAATGAGTAGTAAGGCCCAGTTGAATTGAACACAGGCGCTCTAAGGCTACCAAAGCGATTACATTTGCATAAGTTTAGTTGATATGAAACGAGTGTATAGTAGTAACGCCATTGTTTCATGATCCATAGCTCACATTAATTCTTCATTGTCCTTCTGAAAGTGAGCTGACAACACTTTGAGGACTTTGTATAGGAGCACCAGAAGATCCTGGCAACTGAATATCTGACTTTGAACTGTTTCTACTTCATGCCTTGCAAACTGGAGTGTGGTTCACCGTCCCAGCATGTGAATAATATTTGTCAATGCGTTGAGCGCGCATTACGGCTGAACGCTTCATCGTGAGTAACATTGCAAGCGAAAAATATAATATCCACTCTTGTAGAGTTTCGGAAAACCCAATTGAGCAATTTGCTTGCTAGGGATGATTCATGATTTGATCGTAGACAGGTGCTTATGGATCAAATGCAAATCTTCCTAAAAACATGTCATAAGGTATAAAGTTAAGATAAGCTTTCCATACAGAACCAGAGAGATATCGGTGTGAGACTATGACTCAGTTTGAGAGTGGCATGAAAACATGCTTAGTGGAGCAAATGTAATCAGTGATAACTTAACCACATTGCTTGGAGAGAGGTCGCCATTCCTTCTGAGGAGAGAAGGAACAAGTTAAATGATATGTTTTTGTGATCGCAGGGCACACTGAGAAGCAACGCATAATTTGATCCCACCCAGGTCAGAGATTTTTTGAAATAGAAGTCTCTGTAACTCATGAAGAGTTATCATCCATTATGATGATAGCAGGAATATTGTGGAGATTTTCATAAGATAGGCCACTGATAAGAGAGACAAACTTTATATGTCTTTAGACATGGATAAATTTATAAACTCATGCTTAATTCATTTCACACCACATGGAGAACATGGATGTAGTATAGTATAATGCTTACACACTAGAATAAAGTGAAAAGACAGAGCAATGAAACCTTAGCCTGTTCTGCAGTTCAGAGAAGGAGGCGGCTATGGTTAATGCAATAGATACTTTGAAAAGAAGTGGTAACAAAAGTGAGAGAAAAAACCCAGTAAAGACATCAGATAGATTAGAGGGTTTGATTACTCGATAAGCAAAGCGCCATTAGTAATCTTTTTTTTGCAACAAAACGATGATGCCGGGCCAAAGCATGGAGAATATTATTGATATCAATCTGGAAGCAGCCACCCAAAAAGTGGAACACTTGAATTAGTATGGTCTGAGATACACTGAAACTGCAATAATAAGAAAGATGAGCAATTGGGGAGGCAAATCAAGAGATTTGGCACGGTCAAAGCAGAGAGCCAACTGCAACCAGGAAGAGAGTTACAGGCGCACAAAGGTAACAAATGAATAATCATATGAGACGCAGAAAACGCAGAATGTCACCACGTCACGGTGTGTGTAACAGAGACTAAACAAATTACTTCACTTTTGAAAGGCTGTATCACCACACGGGATAGATAAGAGGTAAGACACATGCCCTGAAACAGCGGTGGTTAACAGAGATGAGTTATCGCTGGTAATTATGGTCAGTGAGCAAGCTTCGTGAGGTCGATTATTCCAGGCGGCCTTCCTGCCACCACAGAACGAAGATGCATTGGTCGCTGAGACAAAGTGATTACTTCTCTGTCCCCGACCAGGGTCCGCTGATCCTGGAGTGGGTACTTCTGTGTGGAGGATGGCATGAAACAGCAGATTGAATTGCATTCTCGCCGGTCCAGCCATGCACAGTGCAATGATGGGAATATCTTTACATATCATGAGACACGAAATTGAAGACATACCATGCCGTGATGAGGTGACGGTGGTATCCATTATGGATGTTAGAATCATATACCAAGATGTTACTTATTAGAGGCTACAAACAGGAGAATGACCGCTGCAAGAGGCAGGAGAGGTGTAATAAGACGTTTATTCGTGATGTTTAGTTGACGTAATGATTTAGTTTGCAGTAACTCTCGCATTCGATTAGAGCGATAACCACGACGAGGATCGGAACTTATTATTGCACATTACGCACAACGTTTCCATCATGATAAGATGTTAACCATTAGTCAATATTCGATATGGAATAATATTTTAAAAGGCTTCTGGATGGGACATGTGCTTTTCCGCAGCACGCTGAATGTTCGGCAACATCTCTTGAGAACACGACTGGCGAAATTGTCCAGCTTGAATGCCGCCAAGACGTGTAATGCTTGCACGATAAATCTCTGATACGCCATCTCGCTAATATCGCTGACTGCAACACCGATATATTGTCATGGCTTACGAAACAAAGATAACGATGGCAGTATTGCGATGGCTGTCCTCTTTAATACCGATGGATATGAATCATAGGTCACCACGCCTGGCGCAGATGCTTGATTGAGGTGCTGATCAGAACTGCTGGCAGAACGTGTGCAAAGACATCCATGGCGTTGCACATAGAAGCAATTTATGAAAATGGAGGATGAAAGCAGTTTGAGTCACGTGAGATGAGAGTGTATGGGAAGAGCGCTCAGAACATATGGTGTTATTTCGATACAGGTGAAGGATGAGACCGGTAGATGTCCAACCAGCAGCAACTGAAGAACTGACGATACTTCCAATAGTAGATGTTTTAGAATTTAATATGGGTCACAAAATAGATATTGATCCCAATTGAAAATGAATTGAAACACAGAGTATTAATTAAACCACGTACACTGATCCAGTAATCACTGAGAATAATAATGTCACGCATAACCGCTTCAGTGATTGAGGTTGAGAACATTTAGGTTGATGGTATGCATTGACTAGTGATGTGAACCTGATAACTCAAAAACCTAACTCATCGGGAAATAGGGCAAAGATCGCAAAAAAGTTGCCCTGCCGACAGATAAAGCACCGCTATCAATTAAAACATAATAGGCCCTACTTTCTAAAGTGAGTGATTGAACCTGAGATTGTAATTGACCTACGGAGTGCATGCAAGACAAAATGTCCCTGTGAAGGAATAACGGAAGATGGCAACAATATATTAAGTGGTTGTAACTTTCCATTGTGAGTTATCATGGGTAATCCAAGAGAATATAAAGGATATTCCAATGCTAAAGGAACACTAAGGGTAGGTGCTAGAGAAGGATATGGAATATCCATAGCGGTGAAGTAGGACTAGCATCAAAAACATCCCTAGGAGGTGAAACAACCGATAGAGATACCATGATAGTAAAAGACAAACTAATAGATGTAGGTGAAGTGTTAGGAGGAGATGAAATTGTAGGAGTGGAAGAACTAATATATGGAGATGCCCATGCATTATTCTAGATATAACCTTAAGAGATAGTGGAGTAGGAAATTCAGAATCAACAATATGAAAAGTAGTAGAATCATGACTATTAATTGGTTCCTAAGAATCAAAAAATGACTCGAGATATGAGTATGTCACTAAGTGGATCACCCGACATAGTGTGAAGGAGTATGTGATGGATTAGGAGAAGTAATATTAGAAGTAGGAGAGTCATGAGATGTATCCATAGTAGTGGTCTATTAGTGAGAAAATTTGTTGGGGAAAAACTCGTGGATTTCTTGCAAACACTCTGGGAGTCTTAGTCCCTCTAGTTAATGCGTGCAACTTTCGTATATGCATGTGTGATAAAATGTGGATTTAAGTGGTGGCCTTTCGACCAGGTATCTAACAAAGGCACTCCAATTACCTTGCAAAAAATCTTATTATTATCTGTAAGGGAATAATTTGCTAGGAGAGTGGGAAAGGGAGTAAGAATATTAGATAAGGGAAACTAGTGTTATCTCGTAGAAAACCGTAGAGACTTGCATATAATAGTTAGAATCACATCACATGCACTAAAACTCAAAAGAAAAAAAAATCATTACAACAACAAGACCAAATAGCATTTAATGAGCACAAAGTATCACTAAAATCCTTAGTAAAAAAAAGGCTAAAATTCCTTCTTCTTGTATTGATGCTCAAGCAGAAATTGTACATAGTGGAGAAATGGAGGAAATTGAGAATGGGGGAATGGAAGAATTTGGCTATCTCCTTTGTTCTCTCAATGCACTCTTGAGTATACAAAATCAATCACCAACCCTTTGAAATGGGAATGGCTTTACAATTTATAGGAAGAGAAAAGACTTTTCAAATAACCCCCAATGATGCTTCGTATGCCTTGAAACTTTTCACATTCCTAGGAAAACATTAAGTCCCCTTTTATAACTGAAGGGTGACTTATTACATTAGAAAACATTAAGGTATGTGAAAAAGTGCAACCCCAATGCAAGATTAGAATATTGAGGAGAGAGAAATTTTGGGGAGAGAAGAGAGAGAGAGAACATAAAGAAGAAGAAGGAAGAATGATGTCGATGATGATTCCGCCTCTGATAAAGCCCATTGATCCTTCCAGATGACTCGATGAAATTATGCAATGTGATGAACTCTGAATATCTGAACTATTGCATAGATTGAAAAAATTCCTTTGGATGACATGTGAACACCGTGAACTAAGTGTTTAAAAATAGTCAAATGACTCATTCGGTGGCCATGAGTATCACTCATGAAGATCCTCCTCTGAAGGGACTTGAGATTTAGAACGAATCTTGCCCACGACTTCCCACAATGTTGTGGCAACACGCTTGGTTGATTTGGACATGATCTTAATGAATCATCTTATGAATGATCTAATGGTGTCGATTGCAAATTCCACCTCTCGCATACCAATTGAAGCATGAAATGAGTGTCAAAAGACACTTATTGACATCCTCACTGTCACCTACTCTACATAGTATGATGATAAATCCGCACTATTATTTATTTCTTACTCAAAAGTGAAAGGCTATGCCGATTTATTCCTTGTCCATTTATGCTTCATGATTTCTTCAAAAAAAACAACTTACTATTTTTAGTAAATATGAAAAATCAGCTTGCCTCGAACCTCAACTAGATGTTGCAAACCAGATTTTCCTTTCTCCTTGCATTCCTCTCACCTTCTAGATCAATTTTCTATTTTTGGTAGGTGCTTATGAGACCACTTACTATTTTTAGTAAGTTTCAAATTTGGACCGAGGTGAAAATTTCGATGGTTTCTCCCTACAATACAACTCGGTGCTCATTGCCTCCTTCACAGCTGCTTCAGTTGGTGACTTTCCTAAAATACCAAATTTTGTGTGTAACGATATGATATTTTTAGAAAGTGGGATTCTGGAGGTTGGATTGATGTGGAATGAATTTTTTTGATATGGGTTTTTGCCCAATATCACCCCTTTGAAATTTTGTGTTTACTCGATTAATAGTTTAGGAGATTTTAAACTTTTAAATTTTTGACTTGGTGACACTTCTGAACATGACAACCATTGATGGACCTCGAAAATTACAGGTCTAGTTTTCTCCTCCATTCATGATGAAAATTACATTTTGATATGGGTTTCTCTTCTTATCTCACTAGTGAAATTTCTCTTCGATCCGATTCTTAGGTTTGACGTAAAATTGAGATTTTTCATTGTATAGTTGGAAGTGAACTTTCTTCGCTATGAGCACTTCTTGCTATGAATGGGAGGTTTGAAGGTTATTTTTTAATGGTATTCTAGAGTGAAGAACCTAGTAATAGATGGTTCTTTGTTCCATGTATTTGTTTACAAGATCTCTTTGATTCTTTGTTCTATGGAAATGGAGTTTTCAGGCTTCTTCTTCTTCGTTCTTCATTTTTTCTTCTCGGTTTGATCAATATTTCTTCTTTGACCTATGCATTATAATGGAGTAGATTATTTTAGTGCTGTGAGGGAGATGGTTCAATTTTCATTAATTGTGGGGGTGATGAGAAGTTGCAGAGCAAGTTGTGCACGGAGAAGTTAGAAGTAAGAAGTGGGAAACAAGAGGGATATTTAAAAATTTGAAAAATTACACAGTGAGTGACACACATTTCCATGTCCCTAATTTCCCTTAAGCATTAATGGATGTGAGGGACATCAAATTACATGTGGTGCCTCACGATGACAAGTGGTAGTGATCCGACGATAGGGGATTCAAGCAAAAAGCAACATTAAAACATTGAGGGGCTGAGAGACGATTGCGTGAAGAACCATGAGGCTTCCTAGGGGCTAGGTGAATTTTCGTGTCCTTGATGTCCCTTAGCAGAAAGGGACATGAGGGACATAAAATTTCACCGTGTGCCTCATGATGACATGTGTCACTTGATTTGATAGTTGAGGATGAAGGCTTTGCTAGCTCTCGAGGGCCGAAAACTACTCTTGAAGGGGTCACATGGGTGACCAGGAATATCCATGGGGTTGGGCACATTTCCTTTTCCTTTATGTCCCTAACACATGAGGGACATAAAATTTCATAACGTGCCTAAAGATGACATGTGATGGCGATCCTATGACAGGGGATTAAGGCTCCACTAGCTCCCGGGAGCTAAACTGGTGGTCCGAGAGGTCGTATGAGGATCTAGAGGGATTTTAGGGGCTAGGTGCATTTTTATGTCCCTCATGTCCCTTTTCTTGAGGGACGTGAAATTGCACACGCAGGCTCCTGGAGCTGACATGTAGCCTTAAAAAATTGGCTAACTCCCAAACTCGCACCTATAATCAAAAGACCTCTCAAGCTCCCGATGGATTGTTTTGATGAAAATTTATATGATATTGACTTAAAATGGACTTCTAAATCCAATGGGAGGGATATCATGTCTTTATTCCTCCATTTGGTCCCTTAAAAAATAGATTTTTGATCTGGTACTCCACTTGTGCATGATAAAAACTACTTACAGACCCATTGTGCTAAAGTGTTGTGAAAAAAATAGTTTCACAATCTTGTAGGGCTTGGAATTCATTTTTTGATGATTTATTTTTTCTCCTAAATCCATCTGGAGCTCCCTGAATTACCTCCGAAGCTCAACAATGTTTTTGGCCTGCACTACCTAGGCCTGTGAACCCTAATTTTGGTGAAACTATCCCAACTTCTCCAAATATTTCTTGACTCTTCCCAAATCACTTCCATGATGTTCCTAGGAATTTTATTCACCTTTGTGTCTGGTTTGGATTCTCTTTTCCACTCCATGGGGTTGCTCTAGTTCCTAGGAAGGCCAGTGATAGCCCTTCCCATAGCTACCCGAAGTTTGCATTTTCAATTAACTCCTAAAATCACCTAGGGGTTGAATTGAATTTCCTAACTCACCTAGGGATTCATTTAATCAAAAATTGGAACATCTTTGGATTGATTGGGTGTTAGGAAATAAGGGATAAAATATGTAGAATAATCCCTGAGTAATCACAACAAGAGAAACTAATATGCATAAAATATTACATATCTCAAATAAAAGTGCAGAATAAAATAACACAACACAAAGAGACAAAGATTTACTGTAGTTCACCCAATTTGGGATACGTCCACCAAGAATCACTTACTCAGATTTTATTACAAGCCACCGCTCTCTCAATACAATACCAGATCCATTTGGAGCTATGCTCAACAAACTCTCTACGAGCACTCGCAGCCAAATTCAAAGCACATCTACAATGTTTTTTTCATACTTCTATCATATGCATAAAACCATATAAATAGACAATCGCTTAATCTATTTTACAAAACTATGGGTATCAAAACCATGGGAAAAAACCGTCCCATAAACCTATGGGTCAAAATCCCGCCCATATGAGAAAATCAAATTTCCGATATATCGTGCACGTTTAAGGCCCAAAACCTAAAACATGAAAAGTGTATAGTACTCTTAGTGTACAATCTTCAACACTTTCGTAAGCTATGAAAAATACACTACTAACAAGGAAGTAAAATACCAATAATCATACCTCCTCCTTCGCGTTAGTAGCAAACCTCGGAATGGGCTAGGAAACTTGGATTGAGCCCTGATTTTGTGATATGTAGGTGCTTTTCTTCAAGACGGAGCAAGACCTTCCTGCAACAACGATCCTCTTACTTTGCACTGGATGGGAAAAAGGATTATGAGGCTATTTTGGCATTAGGACAAGGCAGAATGATGTTCTTTGCTCAAAGGATGCAAGAACTTAGATATGGCATGAAAGCTTATTCTCCGTGTCCTTAGAGGGGAGGGGTAAGGTTGTATTTATAGCCTGAGGGAGTGATTAGCTTAAATTAATTTAAGTAATCATGGTTTGAAAATGTGGGCAAGATTAAGTGGGTGGTTTGAAAATGTGGGCAAGATTAGGTGGATGGTTTGAAAATGTGGGCAAGATTAGGTGGATGGTTTGAAAATGTGGGCAATATTAGGTGAGTGGGGGCCATGAAGAATGGGTGAGGATTTGAATTATATTTTTAATTCATAAGTGGAGGATTTTAGGTGAGTGGGGACCACGAATGGTGGGTGAGGATTTGAATTTGAATTTTTAATTCAATAGTGGAAAAACATGGAGAATAATGACATGTTGTGAGGATTAGATTATTTTTAGATTTGGAAATGGATAATTAATCAAATTATATTTGATTAATTCGAAGTGTATTTTTGTGGGAAATGAGGAAGGGAAATTAATTGATTTAGGATAGATGTGAAATTGGGGTGTCTACATTTGCCCCTCTTTGGAAGGGTACTATGAAAGTAGTGTCCTTTCAAAGAAAGTAGACGGTATGGGGGAAGAATTCAATCTACTTTTTAAAAGGTAGAGTGAATGTTTGTTGGGGAGAATAGAAAGTGGTGAGTGACGGATGTCATGGTATCCTCCAAGACAAAAATTTCATGAGAAGATGTGATTATGGATAGATGTGGTGATGCCCCCTCGAGAGGATTGACGAGAATGAAATATACGACAGAACTCTCGAAAAGAAGGGAAATGGATTTGGTGGAGAAGAGGACGATAATGGAGTGGAAGAGACTGGAATGACCGCACGACGCAAATGGAGAAAGGATTCAATCGACCTTGAATGCTAGGTGTGAGGGTGTGTGGGAAAGAGAAAAGGGAATGGATAGGGTTGGGGGTTGATTATGAGAAGAGTAAGGGAGATAGGGGAGGGGAAAAAAAGGAATGAAAGAGGTAGAAATAAGAGAGAGGGATGATAGGGGAAGAAGGGAATGATGAAGGACAAACAAGGAAAAAAGAGGAAAATGAGAGTAGAGGGCGTAGGGATGAAATAGAGAGATGTGCAAAATGAAGGAAGCAACAGAGATAGTAAAGAGGGATACGTGGCAGTGAAATAAATGAGAGAGTGAAGAAAAGTAGGAAATGGGAAAGGATAAATAAGAAGGAGAAAACGAGGTGGGAGTAGGGGGTGAAATGGAGGGAAATGGAAAGAGGACAAAAGAAGAAGTAGAACGGAGAAAAAAAAGAAACTATGAGGGGCGAGGAAAGTGTGAAAAAGAGGAGAGAAAGGAAGAGAAACATATACAGAATGAACAAAAAGGTAGGGGTGGTAGAGAAAAGGGAAGTGGTCGGAAGAAGAAACGTGAAAATTAGGGGGAGAGGAAAGGAAGATAGAACGAATACAAGGAGAAGATTGAAGTAATCACGTCATTGCGAGGAAGACCAGGGCAAAGAATAGGAGAGAAAAGAGAATGGGGGATAGAAGAGGCAATGCCAATGAGGGGACGTTAGGGAAATCCCCTTGACAATGAGTGGTGGGGAAGGGTGAAAGAAAAAATGAAGAAAAGAGAAAGCGAACGAGGACTGGAAAGGGTAACGCCAACAAAGGGACGTTAGGGAAAACCCGTTGCCAATGAGTGGTGGGCTTAGATGAGGGAAGAAATGAAGGGAAACTCTAGAAGGTCCAAGGGAGTGAATGAGGTCGTGCGGAATGAGGATTTATAATTTTTAGGGAAAACCCGTTGACAATTATGAGCGCGGGAAGAAAAGATGATGATGAAAGAATGATATAGGAGTGTTAACAGTAATGGCGAATATGTGTGTGGGTAGAAATGTAGGGGGAATGTGAGAAGATGAAGGGGAAAGAGTGAAGAAGATGGGAGGGAGGAGTTGGGACGAAGTGAAAGCGAGGAGAGGATGGGGGTGATGAGGATGAACGAGGTGAGGATGAAGAACCAAGACATGAAAAGAATGGGAAGAAATGGTATGAAGGATGATGGATCAAGGAGGGGAAAATGGGGGAAAAGAATGTGATTGTAGGTGGAAGAGATGAGTTGTATGTTGTAAGAAGATATGTGGAGAAAGGATAATAGTGGGAGGAAAAAGTGGGTAATAGGAGATACCAGGTGGAAGAAACGATCAATAAAGGGAACTAAGAATGAGGCGGGGGAGAAGTTCATGATGACAAGTTAAGTGTAGGGAGGACCCTAACATAAGATTGTCATGTGACGGAAGTGGTTAAGTAAGATTGCCATGTGAGCAAAACTGGAGATGACAAATGGTCAAGCGAGAAGTGGTGTTTGCGAGAATCGAAAAGGAGGTGAAAGGATGTGATAATGGGGAATGCCGAGAAAAAATGAAGGGTGAAGGGTGGGTAGTGATGGGGAAAGGCAAGGAGACAGATCATCCTTAAGAGGGACTCTTAAGTGAGATCGCCATGCTGGGTGAGTGGTTAAGTAAGATTGCCAAGCAGAGGAGGGTGATAGTGGTGGTAAAAAGATGTGATGATGGGGAATGAAGAGGAAATATGGTGGTGAGATTGGAGAGTGATGGGCGAGTGTAAGATGACATGTCATGCTTAAGAGAATCTCTTAAGTAAGATCGTCATACTGCTGGAGAAGTTTCGTAGGGTCACCCAACCGGCAGGGATGATATGCAAAGAGAAAGACAAAATGATATTGGGAATAGGGGTGGAATGGTAGGGTGAAGAAGATGATCACGATGAGAGGTGGGAGAAATAAGATGGGGGAAATATGATGGGATGGGGGAAGGCCACAGGACAGATCAACCTTAAGTAGAAGTCTTAAGTAAGATTGCCATGCGGCTGGGATGGTTAAGTAAGATCGCCAAGCTGAGGAAGAAGGATGATGTTAGAGTTGGTGGGAATAGGGTATGACAAAATGTACTGAAGGGGAACCCTCAAGTGAATTTGCCATACTACGAGGGCGTGTAAGTAGGATGACCAGGCATAAGATGGATTTGGGGAAGGATGAGAAAAGAGTGAGTGAGGTATGCCTAAGTGGTATATGATATGAGATGAGGTGATAATAAGAAATAAAGGACACAAAGGAGTGTAACATGAATGGATGAAGGAATATATGCAGTGGAGGGCGGAGAGTGTGAGGGGAATCCTTAATTGGGATGCCCACGTGGTCGAGAGTAATGATGCAGGAATGGGAAGTAGAAGAGGTGGAGTTGGAAGATGTGTTTGGTGGTGATGGTTGTTTGATGAGAGGGCATGTGGTGAAGAAGCTTCTACGGCAGAAGATCTTAGAGAGAGGGTAAACCTCCACTAAGGATTCCATATAGAAGGGGTTATTAAGTAAGATTGTCAAGCGGGAAGAAAACGGGTGAAAGGAAAGAATACCAATGGGTGAGAGGGGACAGGAATGGTGAGAAGGAAGAGCATTGTCATCAAGTTCTACAGAGATGACATCGTCGTCAATTAAGTCTTGGACGTAATTCTTAAATCGTACACATTTATCTATGTGATGACCATCAATGCGATGAAAGTCACAGTATGTGTTAGGTTTGTACCAGCATGGCTTAGCTTCCCCTTTGACAAAGGGTTTTGTAATTGGATATTTTATCAGTTTAGCCTCTTTTAATTGATGAAAAACACTAGAGAGACTTTCTCCAAGGGGGGTAAACTGACGTTGGACTTTACGTGAACTGATTTCTTCGTGAGGTTGTATGATCGGATTTTTGGGTGATCGCTCACTGATTTGGGTAGCCATATGAGAGAGTTGTGTTGTCATCTTATTAATTTGTTCTAATAGCTCATTGTGTGATGTTTTTCGTGAATTATTCATGTTTGAAAGAGAGGGAGAACGAAGAAATGTGCGATGAAAAAATCAACCTATTGATTATGATCTTTATTTTGGCTCAATCGAGTTTTAACAAGTAAGTCTATAAGGAGAAGGCTTAAAAAAAGCTACTCGGGATACAAGTGGGATATAACTCAAACAAGCTATGATGAATATCTTGATTGTTTTGGATTAAACAAGCTTAGCAGACGAAAATGTAAGGAGTACACTCAAACAAGGTACTCAATACAAGTGAGATATAGCTCAAACAAGCTATGATGAATATGTTGATTTGTTTGACTTAAACAAGCTGGATTTTTGATAGGAAAAGTAACTCAAACAAGTGACTCAACACAGTTGTGAACTCAAAATGATTTTGAAGGGATTTGTGTCGGATGGGATTTTGTGAAACTCGACAACTGATGAAATAATGAGTGAACTCAAACAAGTCACTCAATGTCATTTTGATATAGCTTGAAACAAGCTAGAAAGAATGTTCTGACAATTGATGAGATAAGGAGTGAACGCAAGTCACTCAATATCTATTGGATATAGCTGAAGACAAGCTATGACAAATGTATTGTGGTAAGCTAATGAAATTGGTGTGATGGTTTGATCTGTGTTGTTGGATTGTTTGGATGTTTTCGCTTGGTATTGAATTGGTCGAGAACTGATTTTTTTTGTGGAACACAACTAGGGTCTGAACTTTTACAATGAACACATTGATATTAGCCAAGTTTTATGATAAAATAATGCTAAACTATTGTGTTTTCAAATAGCAAGTGATCATGTGGATTTAATTGTTTTGGCTTAAGAGGTAGATTCTTCGGGAATGATCATTGTTTCATGCAATCATACAAGTATGCTCTGAAATGGTGGATGCAGGCTCTTATTACTCCAAGAAGATGCGTCCTCCGATATACCCTAGTCCCGATATACCTAATTGCATGCGGGGACAAAATTGGTAACGGGAACCCTTAGAGAAACCGGAGGAGACTCACCAATTCTTACTTACCTGCTTCGGAGTGAATCACCACGCCCGAGTAAGAAGTTTTGTGAAAAGGTGGAAGGTGATGGAGGGATGAATGTGTATGGTGTCCTTATAACTCCCGAAGATTTACAGGACGATGCCAAAGCCTTCGTTCATTCTTACACTATTTAGGCGTGACTCGCATGCGCCTGCACAATGACATTACTGTAAGTGAAGAGCAATGGCGGCGAGGTAAATACCAACGCCGTGATGAGACTATGTCTCAAAGTGCAATGCAAATGCAAATGTCTTTTGTTGGTGCGTGGTAGTCAAGTCCACGTCACGGTGTAGCTTTGGTGGTGATGAAATCCACCTCGTCTACGTGCAAAAACAATATGATAAAGTGATTAAACGCAGGTTCTTTCCAACTTGAAATAAATCACTAAAGCGAGAAAATAATTGCGTACAGACAGAGTGTCCTTTTTTTTTAGTTTCAGCAATTGTCTTTAAATGGTGGTATTTTTATGGATTTTTTTTTGTTTTTTTGTTTTGTTTTTGACAATATTCCAAAGAACGTGGTTCTACGAGAAAACAAATTAGTAGTTATCCCTGCAAATGAAATGTTAGAAAAGTGATCGTGGTTGTTTTTGATTTGCCAGATCGCTCAAAGGCGCAGGAAAAGAGCATACACAACCAACGACCAAACAAATATTAAGAATATGACAAAGGAAAATAATTATTAAAATGACAGTTGAAAAACAAAGCTAGGGATCCTTTGTATGTTAGAACAAGAAACTAAAAAAATTCAGGACTGCGTTTCGATTTTCTAGATCGCTTGAAGGCGCAAGAAAAGAGCATACGCGGATACAATTGAAATAGTTTTTGTTAAAAAAATAAATATTAATAATTATTGCAATTAATCATGATTGTGAAATAGCGATAATGATTATGTTCACAAAAAAGAAAAATGATGAAAGAAGAGGGTGAAAATGTTTAGAAGTGTTTTCATGGAAAATTTAAATGTAAGGCAAAAAATTAAAAATAAAAATTATTTTCTAAAGCTTGAGTGGCCTCACGTTTCTGATTTCCAAGATCACTTTTGAAGTGCGAGGAAAGAGCATACGTGTGAGGATGTTTCGTGAAATAAAAATTAAAAAATAAAAATAAATAAAATTATAATTTTGTTGTTTTTTTGCAAAAAAGACAGGTGTTAGAAGAAATGAAACCAAAATTTTTTGTAAGTCTCAATCTAAAAATTATTTTTGCATTGCATAGATCTTTTCAATACCTTTCTGTTAAAAAAAAAATGAAGTCATTCCGAGTTCGGGAGCAAAAGTTATGGCTTCCGGAAGATGGGCTACGAGACGCTTAATGCTTGAATGAAAATTTTAAACGTGAGAAAAACGTCCTGGGAGCTGGTTTATTTTTTTTTATTTTGACTTCTATACTTCACCTGAGAAGCTAAAATTTGACAGCAAGGTTAAAAAATAAAAATAAACAGAAAGAAAGTGTTAGATCATAAAATGATTGACTAAAATAAAAGAAAGAAAAAAATCGTAAATGATTAACTTCCTACAAAGCAGTTATTTTAGCAAAAATAAATAAATAAATGCATTTTCCGGATTGGTTGTCCCATGACAGTAAGATAATAAACTAATGGCTAGTTCATGTGTTTCTACAGATGATGAGTAAATAACAAAATCAAAACTGGGAACTAAGCACCAAGCGCCGAGGAGATCAAAGACAGAATGAGCTTCAGAGTTTCATTGTTGCTATAACCTGCAGATACACCACAAGACACCACACAACAAAAACACTATCCAAAGCGTGAAGGTTAACCAAAGAAGACCATAAGGAATAGAAAATGAAATAATAATGAACAATAATAAACAAAGAACAGATAAAACCACTAATTGAGAAAGTAATGGTAACAGATCGAAAGTAACCGGGCGTGCCAGAATGTAAGCTATGAAAAATACACTACTAACAAGGAAGTAAAATACCAATAATCATACCTCCTCCTTCGCGTTCCGTAGCAAACCTCAGAATGGGCTAGGAAACTTGGATTGAGCCCTGATTTTGTGATATGTAGGTGCTTTTCTTCAAGACGGAGCAAGACCTTCCTGCAACAACGATCCTCTTACTTTGCACTGGATGGGAAAAAGGATTATGAGGCTATTTTGGCATTAGGACAAGGCAGAATGATGTTCTTTGCTCAAAGGATGCAAGAACTTAGATATGGCATGAAAGCTTATTCTCCGTGTCTTTAGAGGGGAGGGGTAAGGTTGTATTTATAGCCTGAGGGAGTGATTAGCTTAAATTAATTTAAGTAATCATGGTTTGAAAATGTGGGCAAGATTAAGTGGGTGGTTTGAAAATGTGGGCAAGATTAGGTGGATGGTTTGAAAATGTGGGCAAGATTAGGTGGATGGTTTGAAAATGTGGGCAATATTAGGTGAGTGGGGGCCACGAAGAATGGGTGAGGATTTGAATTATATTTTTAATTCATAAGTGGAGGATTTTAGGTGAGTGGGGACCACGAATGGTGGGTGAGGATTTGAATTTGAATTTTTAATTCAATAGTGGAAAAACATGGAGAATAATGACATGTTGTGAGGATTAGATTATTTTTAGATTTGGAAATGGATAATTAATCAAATTATATTTGATTAATTCGAAGTGTATTTTTGTGGGAAATGAGGAAGGGAAATTAATTGATTTAGGATAGATGTGAAATTGGGGTGTCTACACTTTCACACATGAAAACAAGCTCCACAACCTAACAATCTCCCACTTGGAGACTAGTTTTCCTCTGAGAAATCTTCTTAACCCTTCACTAGTTTCCGTGAAGACCAACCAAAGTTGAACACAACTTCAATTTTTCCTTGTGACCACCTTGGTCATCATGTCTGCAGGATTTTGACTGGTATGGATCTTCTCCAGCTTCAAATTCTCTTCCTCCAAAGTTGTCCTAATGAAATGGTACCTTAACTATATATGCTTTGTCCTAGAGTGGAAAGTAGAGTTCTTAGCTAGGTGTATAACACTCTGACTATCACTATGTAGCTTTCCTTCCTCCTGCTTATTCCCCAACTCCTCAAGAAATTGTTATAACCAAATCATTTCTTTGCTTTCCTCTATGGAAGCAACATACTCAACCTCTATGGTTGATAAAGCCACCACTTCTGTAGTCATGAAATCCAGCTCACTATTGTCCCACCTACAATGAAAACATAACCTATTGTGCTCCTCCTGTTGTCTACATCTCCAGCCATATCTGAATCTACATAACCACACAAAGTGGTGTCCGATCCATTGTAGCACAAAACTTTCCCCATGGTCCCTCTTAAATACCGAAGGATCCACTTTACTGCCTACCAGTGATCTCTGCCTGGATCACTCATAAATCTACTCACCGCTCCCACTACATGGGCAATATCAGGCCTGGTACACACCATGGCATACATCAAACTACCAACTACTAATGAGTAAGGTACACCAAACATTTTTTTTTCTCCGCTCTCTGTCTTGGGACATTGCTCCTTTGATAACTTGAAGTGGCTACCAAAGGAGTCCAACCGGTTTAGCATCTTGCATATTAAACCTCTCTAAGACTTTCTCTTATGTACTCTTCCTAAGATAAAGTGAGCTTTCGTTCCTTCCTATCTCAAGATATCCTCATACAAAGGATTTTTTTGGCTTGCCCCAAAATCCTTCATAGCAAAGGATTCACTTAGCTACTTCTTGAGTACTTTTATTTCCTACATGTTTTTACCTGCAACCAACATGTCATCCACATACAGACACAGGATAATATAAATGCCATCCTCAAATTTCTTTGTATACATGCAATGGTCAGAATGACATCTAATATAACCTTGATTCATCATGAACCTATCAAATTTCTTATACCATTGACATGGAGCTTGTTTCAAGCCATACAAGCTCTTCTTCAGTTTGCACACCATCTCCTCTTTACCTTTGACCTCATAGCCCTCTAGTTGCTATATATATAGTTCCTCATCCAAATCACCATGGAGAAATGCAATCTTTACATCAAGTTGTTCTAAGTGCAAGTATTCTGCTACAACTATTCCTAAAATAGTTCTAATAAAAGTCATTTTTACTACAGGAGAAAAAATCTCATCAAAATCTATACCTTTTTTCTGTACAAACCCCTTGACCACCAACCAGGCCTTGTATCTTTTCTTGCCTCCTTATTCCTCTTTGACTCTAAACACCCACTTGTTCTGTAATGCTCTTTTGCCTTCGGGTAGCTTCACCAAATCCCATGTTTGGTTCTCCATGAGAGTCTGATGCTCCTCATCCATGGCTTGCTCCCACTTCTTCCTGGAATCTACCTACATTGCTTCATCAAAGCTCTTTGGCTCTCCACTATCAGTGAGTAATAAATAATAAAGAGAAGGAGAAAACATTCAGGTTCTCTTCTTACCTTAGAAGACCTCCTCAATATAGGAGTTTGGGGTTCCTGTTGAGGAGGTTCTTGAACTTATTCATGTGTCACTTTTCCATCCATAAGATCCTCTATCGCTTCATATTCTTTCTTGGATTCTTCCCTATTTTCCTGCAATTGTTGTTTATACATGACTTTCTCATTAAAGACCACATCCCTAGATCGAATGATTTTCTTGTCCTTAATACTCCAACATTTATATCCAAAGTCATCACCACCATAACCAATGAAAGTACATTTTTCTAATTTAGCCTCTAACTTGGTCATATCATCCTTGTCTATATGAATAAACACCTCACATCCAAAGACTCTAAGAAATGAATAATCAACTTTCTTACCATACCAAGCCCTCTCGTGTATGCCTCCATCTAAGGCACTTGAGGGTCCTCTGTTGATCAAGTACACACCACCGTGCTCACCGCTTGGTCCCAAAAAGAAAGAGGTAGTCCTGCATGTAACCTCATACTCCTAGCACGTTCCATTATTGTTCTGTTCATCCTTTCTCGATACCCCATTCTTCGCGCGGAATTCTGGAACTTTCTTTTCCTACGGATTCCATTCTTAGAATAGTAATCATCAAATTCATTGCTGCAATACTCCCCTCCATTATCTGACCTGAGACATTTTAGCTTAAGACATGTTTCATTCTCTACCAAGGCTTTCCATTTAACAAAAGTGTCAAATACATCAAATTTGTTTCTATTACAATATACCCAAACTTTCCTTGTTACATCATCAATAAAAGTAACATAATAACTTAAACCCCAAGAGATGATACCTGAGTTGGCCCCCACACATCAGAATGCACCAGATCTAACTTACTCTCTTTCTTTGTAGGTCCAACCTTGAGAAACCTTACTCACTTCTGTTTCCCATATATGCAGCCTTCACAGTAAATACAAACTGTGTTTTCGTATATCCAGGAAAATCCTTCTTTATGATCTCCATGCCCTTATGGATCATATGACTCGAGCCTATAGTGCCACAATTTGTATCTACTCAAGCCACAAGATTACAAACATTAGTTCTATAAGTGGTTAAATACAAGGTTCCAACCTTCTTACCTCTTGCCACCACAAGAGCACCCTTGGTAACCTTCCAAGAGTCCACTGTAAATATCACAGTATAACCATCACTTCCCAACTACCCTGCCGATATCAAATTTCATCTTAATGTAGGCACATGTTTGACATCCTTCAATAGCCAAGTATTCCCATTCTGCATCTTAACCTGAATATAACCTTTTCCAACTATGCTACAAGGCTCATCATCACCAAGAAAAACATGCCCAAAATCTCCTTGAACATAATCAACAAAATAATGCCTATGTGGAGAAGCATGGAAAGAAGCCCTCGAATCTAAAACCCAAGATTCAATAATATTGTGCAAAGAAAGAATCAAAGCATCCTAACATACATTACCCGTTGCCACATTTGCCTCCTTGTTTTCTTCCTATTGTTTCTTCTTGTCTCGAAGCTCCCAACAATCCTTCTTTGCATGCCCAAAATTTCCACAGTGCCAACATACTATCTTGCTTTTGGATTTTGACCTTGCCCAATCCTTTGATTTTCCACGGCTTCCTCTATTCTTCTATCTCCCTCTAGTTTCCATTGTCAAATCATTCCTGAAGTAGAAGATTCACCAGAGCTTTTTCTTTGCATTTCCTCACTTAGAATCACCCCTACAACATCCTCAAACTTCAACTTTGAGTTATCTAGAACCAAGTTGCTTACCGCCATTACCAAGCTATTCCAACTCTCAGGTAAAGAGCACAGAACTAATAAAGCCCTAACTTCTTCATCAAATTCTATTGTAACCAAAGCTAGCATATTTACAACCATATTAAAATCATTTAGATGATCTCACTGAACCATTCTTAGACATCTTCATATTAAACAACTTTTTCATTAAAAATATCTTATTAGAGGAGAGGGTTTTTCATACAACTTCCTAATGCATCAATGAGTTCTTTTTGTAGTTATTTCCTTTGAAACATTAAATAATACCAAAGATGCAAGACATGTACCGGATTGTCCCAAGTTCTTTCCTATCCAAAGCAAATCCCATTCCGCATCTATCATGCTCGAGGGTTTGTTCACCTTCTTAGACAAGTGGAGTATAAATATCCTTCTCGATAAAGGTAATCTTCCATCTGCATCTTCCAAAGACTAAAATTCTACCCGGTTGAATTTATCAACCCTAGATCTTCCATTATTTTCCATAGCTCCCACTCAAGATAAAAATTTCCTGCGATTCAACACTTCAGCAAACCAAACCAGGCTTTGATACCAATTGTTAGGAAATAAGGGATAAAATATGCGGAATAATCCCTCTCGAATCGCAATAAAGAGAAACTAATATGCATAAAATATTACAGATCTCAAATAAAAGTGCAGAATAAAATAACACAACACAAAGAGACAATATTTAACGTGGTTCACCCAATTTGGGCTACGTCCACCAAGAATCACTTGCTCAAATTTTATTACAAGCCACCGCTCTCTTAATACAATACCCAGATCCATTTGGAGCTATGCTCAACAAACTCTACAAAATTCACAGCCAAATTCAAAGCACATCTGCAATGTTTTTTTTTCATACTTCTATCATATGCATAAAACCATATAAATAAACAACTTTTTAAAAAGTTTTACAAAACCATGGGCAAAAACCATCTCATAAACCTATGGGTCAAAATCTCGCCCATATGAGAAAATCACGTTTCCCGATATATCGGGCACGTTTTAAGGCCCAAAACCTAAAACATGAAAAGTGTATAGTACTCTTAGTGTACAGTCTTCAACACTTTCACACATGAAAACAGGCTCCACAACCTAACATTGGGTAGACCAGTGGGTGTCTCTGAATGGTAAAACTTGTAATTTTTGACACAAGGGTATAGTTTTCATGCTTAGAAATTGTCAATTTCCTTGTTGCACATTTGCATGACAACATGGTCTTATGAGGAGGAGAATCAATATGAGAGCTATTGTCAAGACCTAATATGTAATAAATAAGAGAATCATCTAGAATTTCCTTAGATAAGTTAGTAGGAGGATCACTAGTAGTATAACATGGTGTACAATGAGTAAAGGATATCAGATTGAAACAATATTAATGCCAATGGGAGAATTTTCAAAACTAGTAGGTACATATTGTTGACCATCTAAGAGTTGTTGTTGAATATGATCTAGTATAGTAACATTACTATAGAGAGTTGTGAGCTCAACGATAACAACCTCATCATAGATTGGATTAACACTAAAGTGTGACATGATGGGCCGAGAAGGAGAAGAGCTATCCTTAGCCATTAGGGTTTGAAGTGGATCCCAGGAATTTTTTTCTAAAGTATGGGTTCAATAAAATGATTAACTAAAATGTGTTCTATTTTTGTAATAATCTAAGATGTACAACAATGTAATAATTGGAATATAGATGCTAGACAATTTATTTGATATCTCAACTAAAATGAAACAAGTGAAATAGGAGGGGAAAGGTACTAACTTGAAAATAACTTACCTTGAAATAATCTAGATGGTACAAAGTGATGTTCGCGTAAAGATTGAATGTAATAATGAACCTCTAGAAAATTACGTGGCGATGATGATCTGGCAAGACTAGGGTTCCCGGAGGACTACAGGGCGCTTCAGGTGCCTTGGTTTGAAATATGGGTGCCCTAGTACGTGGAGTGACTCAAAAATTGAATCTAATATGGTTCTTTGAACCTTCACAGTATTTTTCCTTTGGCCAGGTTGGTGTCGCACTTGATTTGTTGATGTCACTGTAAATATCCAGTGAATGATCTCCTACAAAACCCCACACAAAAGCATCAAACCTTAAAAAGAAAGATGCAAATGAATGGGTCGACTATCCTTAGCTTCCAAATGGATGGAATTATGAATGAGTGTTGCATTACATCTCAAACCTGATGTAGTTCTATGTGCTTTGTGTGTGCAATGATATTTCTAGGGTGCCCTAGTGCTAATGACGAAAAAGTAGCGGGCAATATCTAGATGTAAGATGCAAATGGTGGATGGAATAGAATGAATACAACCCTTCCTATGTAGTGTGTGATACAAAATAGTGCCCAAATGCAATCCCTTTCCTTATGTAGATAGTTGAACCTTAGTATAAATAGTCTACCCTTAAGATAGTGTGTATGTTGTGTTTATATAGGGATCTCTTGCTCAAATTTTGACACTAATGATCGAAATGTTGACTAGTGCCTATGGGAATAGGAGAACAAACCATAAAGACTAACCTTAAACCTCTAAATTAAAACCAAGTATGATGGGGACTAGGACACCTAGAAATGAGGATTAGGGCACCTAGGCACCCTAATCCCTTCCTAGGTGCCCTAGTCAAAGACTAGAGATGACAACTGAGTGAATAATAACAGCTAAGACTCCCTGAGAGACTACTAGAACTATGCAAGTAAGTGATGAATGTGCAAGACACACAATGACAATGACCAACTAGACTGATGATAGGACTAGGGGATGGGTCATTAGTGAATACTTTTCTTACGCAAGATCCATATATAAAACAACATACTTGGCAAAGTATAATTATAGTAGTAAGTGCGTGATTTTTGAGTACATCTTGGAATCAAAATATCTTTGACTGCATGTAGTAAGGAGTATAGATAACCATGAACCTGAAACATTTCTGTTATTAGTAAGAAATATTATAGAAAATAATGCTACTTCTTATGTTATGTAATGGAAATGTATGTGGTAAGGGATTATTTTTAAGTTCCATTCATCAGTAAATACTTGATTTGATTATAACTAATTAAGTTGTGTGATGAGGTAATTTACTATATACATTATGATGTAATGAACAACAAAGGTTGTGAGAATGATGGATTCATGCCATTTCAATTTGAACTAACCATGTTAAAATTATCATTTTCAAATTGCGTGTTTATAAAGAATTACGAAATGGAAAATATTGATCTGTGAATCATTGAGATGATTTATAAATCATTTCCTATGAATATAATCTATGTATTTATTTTATTTAATAGAAAAAAATTAATCGCAAGATGTAAGAAATTCGTTAAGCCCGGTTGTATTTTATATTGTTTTCGTTATCATTATGTAATTTGGTAACTAGGTATAACCTCCATTTTATGAATATATGCAGTTGGTTTTACAACATACATTACTTTTACAAACTTCTATGATGCCGAATTTTCAGCATATTATTAATGTACTACGACATGTACAATTTGTTGATTATTGTTATCTTTAATTTGTTGACGTATGATATGACAAGACATTATATCACAAAAAGTAACAACATTGATTATGGTATATCTGTAAGACATTTAATAAGAAAACAACATGCATAACTATACATAAAATGATTTATGAACATTTATTAATCATAAAGGAATGTTAAGCAACCCATTGCCACATTAATGTGAAAGAGATAGTCATGACAAATGATATCTCATTACCGTAACTTGATCATTAATAAATAATGTATAAAAGGTTAAGTGTACCTTTATTTTCCTGATTATATAATTATGAATTAATTAAGATCGTGGTTATGTGTCACAAGTCAATGCGACAAGACTTTGACCGGGCCAACCTAGAATGGATATGGGAAGGGTGACAAGAGACACGATGACATAATTCATTACACAACCACAACCTTTCCCGTAGTTTTTCCATGATGGTTCAAACAAGGTACTATAACAGGCCTTATGGGTCATAATTGCTATGATTTATTACAATAAAATGGTTAGTTGTGAACTTAATAACTTAAGAATAGAAAATAATCCCGATAATATGATTGAGATGATTGTTATAGTGAATGTAGGGATAGGTTTCATGTGGCTTATGTGCTTTAATGAAACCGGGTGGTAGCTAGCTCGATGCCCAAAAACTATGCCCATAGTATTGTAAATGACTGATTGCATTATCCATCACCATTTCTTCTTTTAAACAAGGTCATTCCCAGGAGGTTACACTAAGAAGATACACATAGTTCTCTGTACCTTTAAAAAGGTTTAACCAAATGATATACTGGGTATATCATCTTGGGAGGAGAATTGAAGGGGATTGAGTAGGATATGAACCCTTACAGTTGCACATGGTTATCATAGATTGTCTGGTTGGATTCTAAACATTAATTAATGCTGGATTAATTTGTTGTATGTTATTAATCATTGAAGGCATCAAGATAATTAATTAGTTCAGTGTAAGATAAGTTAGGGAAATGTGGGAAATTTATAAACCTTTATATGCTAGAATTTAGTTGTTGAGTGGTAAATTCATCAAGGCAATAATTGTATTTAATGAGCTGTAAAACAACTTTCCCTTAGTTTTTGATGAAGTAAATAATGGTGTTACAGATGAAGACAAATCAAACACAAATGCGATGTTAAAAGAAAATAGAGGAGAAGAAATTTAACCATGCTCATTATTCCTTTTAATTTTCTTATTTTACATTGTGCTTTTTTAAAGCGATAGAAAAACACTCCAAGATGCAAATTTAGATGATATGATAAAAAATAGGAAGATATAAAATCTGATTAAAAGGGAATGGGTCCCACCTGTGCATGACTAAAAGTTGAGGTGAATTTTAGTTTATTAGTTATTTATCAAAACACATAAAAATCGGAAGACAACGGGGTTTAACGATACATGTGTCGACACTGCAATGTTGAGATGAGTGGATACACAAGAGATGTGAGAGGCTCCTCCTTCCAAAGTGGATGAGAGAACCTAAATTCAAAGATAACTCGAACAAGATAGATGTCGATAAGGATTTGATGAGTTACTTGGCAAAGGACAATATCAAGAACCAATAGGCTTCCTCAAAGGGTGTAAAATCATTTTTAAAATCAAGTGATAATTATAACCAGATAATAATTGATAATAAAAAGATTATAAGAAATCTAGGGGGATAGAGAGGTCATGTTCCATATCATAGGTAGCCTAAGAGAGAGATACAACAAGATAAAAATCCAAGAAGTAATCAAACCAACCTTGTACTCACCACGTCATGTTCTTTTTGTATAACTTCAAGTTGATCCTCAATGTCATCAACGTCTGGTGTCAAGGAAATGGTGCAAATATTGAGTTCATGCACGATGTCAAACTGTTCCCACACAAAGGATTGTTGGATGATAGGAATGTCATATATGTTTGTGATAGGATATGCCTATCCGATACAATCATATACAAAGATAAATAAATTATAGACATGTAGATTAGACATAAAAGAGATTGATAATTGATTGTAAATATGAAAAGGTGATTAAGATGACAAAATGAAAGAGATCCATAGCGATTTTGTATGGTCATTGGTGATTTATGGTAAATCACACAAGATTCGAGATGAATCACCGCGATCATGAAAAGGATTTATTATTTGATAATGTGTGCACTAGATCAAAAGAAGATGATTTATTACTTGATATGAGATTATTTATGATATGAAATTAGATTGAACATGAAAATAATGATAAATACCTACCTTTATTGATAAATATTAGGAAATGGTGTTGTGGGATTCTTACAGTAGACCTGAGAGCTTCTAGGACGTGACAAGGATGCAGGAGATATTTAAATGTTAGTGTTGATGTCGTCTATGTTAGGGATAACATTTTAGTGTGAATATTAAATAAATAAATAACTTACAGAAGTTTTCATTTATTTATTTATTTGGTTTTACGTGAATAATGGTAGTTGGAACCACTCACGTAAACAAGGAAATTAGTTTGTAGCTTCCTTATTATTTAGGAGTTTGGATGTATTATTTATATGGCTATTCATGAGTAATAATTTATGTTTTCAATTTATTAAATTGTTTACATTTGAAGCTTTGCATTCATTTGGTAGCAAAGTGATTATGCTCTGCAAATTTCTATTATGGGTCGTTAACGTTGCAAGAGTTGAGTAGTGAGGACCACGAGCTGAAGTCTCTTCATTCAAAAGGCCATCCATCATTCATTCATTCTGACATTGAAGCATCACTACAAACTACATGTTATTTTCAATGTCTCTTCCTTCGACGCATTTGATGGAATTAAAAAGAGTTTGAATTTTTTGTTTTGAAAATCAAGTGTTTTGATTTTAGATCAGTTTGGGTTGATTGATTGGGAATCACATTTATCAGAGTTGCAAGCTACACTTGAGGGTTTGTGTATTCTATTTCATCCTCCATTAGAAGCACCTACTCATGTTTTTGCATCAACTCTATGCACTCATCAGTATCGCCTAGTAATATATGCATTCAGATCTCTATAAGGGTTTATTTATTAGATTGATCGATCAATATTGGATTGAATATTTTTTCAGAAACTATAATTATTTTTCCATATCGGTTTGGCTTCAAGACAAGTAGACTCTGCATAAAGATATATGTTTGAAGAGTCCGAAATTTCATTTATGTCAAAATTCTCCTTGGGCGATGCCACCAGCTACATCAGATCGCTCAAATATCCAACCTTCACAATTTGGAATTGGGGAAAGGTGAGGCAGATTTATTGGCTGAGTTTGAATCCATGGTTGAGTTAGTTAAATTGCTAAGTATTTATTCTGAGGTGAAATGTGAGCCTAGGCCCATGTCGTCGATCACCCCCGCTTTGTCAAAATGTTTAAAATGCATCCGCCGCATGTAAAATTGAAATTGACACACTTCGGTTAAACCAAGTCCATCGATTCAGCTTAAAATTGTGGGGGGGAATATGGAAAGGTCAATTTCCATTGAAAATTTTGAAGGAAATGACTTTCATACCTGACAACTTTAGACTCAATTGATTTTAATTGAAAGAGATCTCTAGGATGTTGTTGATGACACTGTTGCCCAACCGACTGGTGGTGATGAGCTCAAAAAATGGAAGATCAAAGATAAAAAGGCATTAGCAACCATTGGCTTAGGGATTTCAAAGCCATATTTACATCATATCGATCTAAATAAATCTTCTAAATATATTTGGGATACATTGAACATGCTCTTCGGTTTACAAACTAAAAATGCAGAGATAACTATGAAGCAAAAATTATTTGGGTTGAAAATGGAAGAAGGAGAAGATATAGTTGCCCATGTCAGTAAGTTTCGATCACTAATAATGCAACTAGTAGGGATAAATGAATCTATTAAAGAAAATGATGCAAAAGTAATACTATTGAACAACATGCCCAATAGTATGTCAAACGTGGTGTTCACTTTAAGTAAGTTAAATCCCTATTTGGAAAACATTATTTCTACATTACTTGAAGAAGGAAATAAGAACAAATCTATGGAGTCAGAAACAAAGAAATTAATGGCTACAATGACAAATCCCAACACTTCTAAACATGGAAAAACTAAAGGTACATGTTTTTATTGTAAAAATCAAGGGCATGTGCTTCTAAATTGTAAAAAATGAGCATGAGATCTGCTTGATGGAAAATTGACAAATATGGCAATGGTAGTTGGAGAATCAGATGAAGAGGATGACTATATCTAAAACAATGACGACAACTCAGATAATCAGAGTGATGAATATTTTTTATATTAAGGTGTGTGATATTCACACTAAGTGGGGGAATGTTAGGGATAAAATTTTAGTGTGAATATTAAATAAATAAACAACTTACGTAAGTTGTTATTTATTTAGTTATTTGGTTTTACATGAATAGTGGTGGTTGGAACCACTCACGTAAATAGGGAAATTAGTTTGTAGCTTCCCTATTATTAGTGTGGATTTTTTATTTATATGGTTGTCAAAGTAATAATTTATCTTTTCAATTTATTAAATTGCTTACATTTGAAGTTATGCCTTCACTCCAGTGTCCAATGAGTTAGAGATTCACCGCAGAACATTTGGGGGATCATTTCAAGGAATTTGGTGGTGCTTTTATAATCACCGATGATTCTATTAGGGTCGCTGACGATCTGCATAATGTGGGGAAACCCACTTGAAGTGGTTTCAACCACTTCCAAATGGGTAGATTTGGGTATGGGGATGAGTTAAAATGGTTAGGAAGAGGTTAAGGATGTTAGGAGGTTAGATGGTTAGGGTTAAAATGGGATAGGATGGGTTATAGGTGGTTAGGGAGGTTTAGGGTAAGTAAATGAGTTTTACGAGGGGTAGAATGTGATTTTACGGGGATGGAGTCATGGTTTAGGATAGTGAGGTAGTTTTTAGAATTTTTGAATGAGTATGTGGAGGGTGTAGCCAAGAAACAAGTTTCTAAAACAATATCCAACTTATACATACCAAGAACCGTTTAACACATAATTAGAAAACCAAGGAAAATGGGAAATTCTAAACAACCTTATACTAATGGATTAAGGGGATATATATATATTTATGTGGGATTTCCCTTAGCAGTTTAAATAATATCGAAACCGACCCTTAAGTTGTAGTTTACATGAGTTATCTAGTAGTCAATGGTTAACAATCATGTCAAATGGTGACAATTATTATATGGAGGTTATGTATGTTAGCCTTAGCTCCTTTGTAATCCTCAGCTCCACTGGGAACTACACTTAATTTTTCATGCTCTAAGATTACCCCGCTCTCGCAAGTGGATCTCAAATGGTATTTAACTACCCTTTCTTATTTTTTGATTGTTGTACTTCAAAATATCTCAAGCATAAACCCTAACATAGTTTTCAAAACTTACACACATAAAGATAGAGGAGTTCTTCTTGTAATCCCAAGAACCATTCACAATATTTTCTTCAAGAATTCTCACACATTTTGGAAAGGGTCTTCAAAAGGCATTGCAGGTGTGCATCCTATGTTTAACTTTCCTTGAACTAAATATGTGAAAAAATCAATCCAAAAAGTTCCTTATGCTCATAATGAATAAATACTTAGACAAAACTTGTTATACTTGACAGAATTTGGGTTCAACATTACTCCACATTAGCTTGGTTTCCCTTTCTTAGGTAACCATTTATCAATCTCTAAAAATTCTTTGGCACTGTTAGAGAAATTGATCTTTAATACCTTTCCACTTGGCAAGTAAAACTTGTAAGATTGGGCCTACCTATCTAACCACACACCCCAAGTCCCTTAACGCATTAGTACTATTTTAGGGGTTTTGGGATTATGTTTGACAACACTTAATTCCTTCACTCCCTCTATGTTCACTTTATTTAGCGTGATATCATCCTTGAGCTTATACTTTCTCGAGGTATGTGATTCACTACTTGATCCTATCCTTCTTCACACTTATTTCTTCTTCCAAATCCCGCATGTTCTGAAGTAAATTATCCCTACCACCCACTTGTAAGCCCAATGCATTTTAATTTTGTTGCTTAGGATATATTAACATTTCTATGAATTTATTTTGATGCGTGAAGCTTTTCAATACTCTATCTTGATAAGAAACACTTTCACTTTTATTGGATGCTAAGTCTCTGCAGAATTTCAACTTCTTCATACATAGGGATATAGTCTTGTCTTGTTTTGTTTTGGCCAATAGTTCTTACAATGTTTCACTTCACCCCACATCCTCTTTAATGCTTCTTGTTTCACCGATAAGCTGCATATGTATGATAAAAATAGATAAGGTAAAGGTGAGGAGGAATACCTATGAAATGAAGGTGGAAGGTAGAGTGTGCGTGTTCTGATTTCCCAATCCAAAGTGTTGATTGCGAGAAATTCCTTTTTGCTAGAAGTAACTACCTGTGAATGCAAAAAATACCACAAGAATAATATTAAACAATATATGTTAGTGGACTACCTAGCGTGTGCTAGATCCAAGAAGTGTGATACTTCCTAGATGGCTATCAATCCACTGTTTAATACAATTTAATGTAAGAAATAACGTAAACAAATAACATCCTACTATAGTTGATATGATTTAGGTATCTCATTCAAATACAATAAGAAAATATAATCTAATAGGTTAGGTTATGATTAGATCTGGAGGTTGGGAAGGTAGCCAAGGTGACTAGAATAGGTTAGGATCAGGTTTTGGGTTATTTGGGTGAAGGTTATTAGGTTGTTGTTATAGGAAGGATTACCAGTTATAGAGACCGACATCGGTTTGGTATGACTGATGCCGGTTGAGAGGGAAATTGACGACGGTTTAGGTTAACCGAAGTTAGTAGAGGTGGAATGGTAAAAACTCAATAAAATTTGGTTTTGGAGATTCTCTGTGATTACACAGAGAATAAAAGAATGATGGTTAGGTTTCTAAAGAAATTGAGAATGCTCGAGATATCCTGGGTTGGATGTGGGGAGCTAAAAGGTTGTGGTTGGTCATATGGGTGGATTGGCAGGGGAAGATGAGGATGATAGGATGCAAAAGAGAATAGGATTTAAAGAGAGCTAAAGAAATGATGATCTAAGTAAGTATGGAATGATGTAGATCAAAATGCACTTACTTGTATTTGTAGAGACCTGGTGGTTGGATGAAGGTGATGGTTGATATGTGAAATTGGTGTTCATGTGTTGCAGTAGTGCTTCCGAAATTCTATCGTGAATACCAATGTCTTCAAATCAGTCTTGGTGTCGGCTAGGTGTGTCTGGATGTGTGAGAGGGCTTTGGTTCATGCTTGCATGCAGATATCTCTCTCTCTAAACTCGAATAATTCTTCCAACCTCTGGAACAAGGTTACCAAAGTGAATATATGGTAACCAATGATAGTTTAGGTTAATCAAGCGCGGTTTACGGTTAATCGACATTAGTTACGGTGGGAAATCCTAGGTTTTCCAAAATAGCATATCTTGGCTATCGCTTTTGGCCAGTTCTGCTCATTGGTTCGGACCTAAAATGGTATTTTCCACTTAAGTAAGTGGGCATGTTGTTAGAGAAATAATAGGCATCTAATGTTAGGGTTAGACTAAGTCTTAGTTAGTTATGGTAAGTAGAGATTGAGTCTTAGTTAAAAGAAACATGCTAAGAATAGGTCCATGATGAGGTGTCTAGGTGATGTGGCTAGGTGAGATGGTCAAGTGAGGATATTTATTAAATTAATTAAAATAATTAATTCAATTAATCATGTGCACTATGGGATATGAATATGTAAGGTATGGCTAATTTAATTAATGGGGCTATAAGGGTGGTACGACCTAATTTTGTGTCTACACTTCTCTCCAAATTTAACTTCTTCAATTCCTCTCTATTAGTGTCTCCACTGCACCACTTGGGTACAATTGTTAGTAGAAATTTTACATGATTCAATGATGAAGAGCATGTGCAAGGACATGATGGAGATAAGATTTAAGCGTCACTATGTCCTTAACCAACCTAAAATATGAAATTTATAAAAGTAAAATTCATTAAACATCATTAGACATTAATACAATGGATAATACTCATTCAAGACATTATATAGTTTATTCTATAAAGTTTCTATTTGAATCTTATGTGTGATTTTTGGACACTTTTATATGGATATTTTTTATGTTGTTGGAATTCGACTTAATAATTTATTACTAGTGCTAACGTTTTTGAGATATTAAAAAAAGGAACTTGAATATCTTTTTATGTTTATTTTTTCTTATATGTTCCTTCCGAAAAGACAATTTTTGTGTTATTATGTCATTATTTCCCAAATAATGTTTTTAAAAATATAAAGTATAATGTTAATAATATAAAATAGGTGTTATGGTAGTATAATCGAATGTGAAATTGAGAAAAATTTCAAGCAAATTTAACCAACATGTGGGCTAGGTTATTAACATTTACAACATGTTAATAAAGAATTGATCAACCAAAAATGTACATTAAAAAAGAACAAATAATTATTATGTTAAATTAAAAACGTAATAGCTAGTGGTGGTGGTGGAGGAGGAGTATCAATCTTACTTCCCCACCCACTAGTACCATAAGATAACTAATTTTCTTTTTGGTTTTAGGCATAACAAACATTTGATCTATACATAGGGTGTATAAAGTATCCTAAAATGTTTTTAGGTTGGCATCTAAATTTATTAATGTATCTTTCAAGTATATATTATATTTTCTACCTTTATGTACCCAATGCCGACATCATTTTTCTAGATAATCACTTATGTTGTTCTTATCCAAGGTAATACAATACAACCTATCATTGCATGTTATTTTTTTAATGATATAATTTAATATTTGTGATATTTTATACCTTTATTGTTTCTATCCATGGGATCTTCAAATATAATAATCTCATACAAAACTATATAGTATATATCCATATAATTAAACATCTAGATTTTTAAAAGGAATGAGTTTTATTTAAATTATTGCATTTTTGTATATTTTAGGCATTAGTTTCTCCTAAAGTTATTTGGCATCAAACAATCAATAAGTCTTAATAATTTGGAACTACCGAATATCAAAGAATCAAAGTTATATATTTCTTTTTAATATAGTTATATATCAAGGATTTGAGGTTTTTAACATTTATGTATAAATGAGGTAGCTAAGAGCTAATCTTTTATAGATATTACCATGTTTACAATTTTCTCCTAATGGTTATTTCACTTAAAGTTTATTTTCACCGTGTACATATGAACTTAGCAATTTTCTATATATGAGGCTTTATTATTAGTTATGAAGAATTTATGAATATTATTTTATAACATACTTATGTTTACACCCTAGTTAGATTATGTGAAATCTAAATTAGTGAAATGAGTACACTAAAGGATGTAAGGGTTAGTTATAGGAGGTTATTATGATTAATTAACTTCCAACATTAATTATCAAAATGAGAGTTCAACACATTAATACTTACAACTGATGTACTAAACAAAATATAAACTTGAAAATAAAAGAGGATGAGTGTACTTAGTTGATTACAAATGGTTCTAAGAAGTTCTAGGTGTGCAGACTGCTAGAACAGGGGGAGTTGGGACTAATGATGGTTAGTTACTAGAACTGTGACTGTAATTGACCTATTACATGACTGTATACTTCTTCCATATCCGTATTTATATAGTATTTCCCTTCGTATGTTTTTGATCCTACTTGGATTTAAGCTTTGTAACTTCCTAAGATGGCCGCCTACTAGGAATTGTCTGTCATTTTCAAAATTTGATATGCAACCATTCAACAAAGATCTCTCAACATATTGAATGAGGTCTCAAACTTAGCCATGGGTGAGAAACCATGCAAAAATGTTAGTTGGGTTAAGCACTACTCTAGAGAGGCCTTAAACCACACTTCATTCTCCATCTAGCATGTGATATATGAATTAATGTAACTAGATTTGGAAACTCTCATTGACAATTCTTCAATTGAGACTTGAGTTTGGACCTTGCTAAAATACTTGAAGAAGAGATGTTTGATTTCTTATATATGATATGTTCTAACTCCTTGACTCAGTAAGAAGATTTTATACCTGCAGTGATGTTTTCCCTAATGACAAGTGGATGTGATTTTGAAATATTTAGGGAGCATGTGGCACCTTTTGCAAGTGTATCCATGTAGTTCCATAGTATTTTTCAATTTGGAAAATGAGGTAATGTTTAGTTTCTTATATAGGTTTTAATAAGTGATTTATCGAAGAACAACCAATCTAGAGGGATTAAAAGACCCAACAAATAATATGATATTGTAAAACAAAGTTAGAGACCATGTCGGTGAAAAACCATACAAGTAGGTCAAGACCAGATACAACATCCTAATCAAACCTGTATGACCTTTCCTATGGATGGAAACTATGTAATATGAATTTTGTAGCTTGTCAATTGATGTTTTCCTATGGATTTATGTATTTTACTCTCAAAATGTGATGACATGTCAGTGTATAAGGATAGACAAGCTATACAAGAGACATAAAAATGTGGTAAGATGGAGTGGAAAGGTTTTTCTTATCTTAACAAGAGTGCATTGTAAAAACTAATAGTGTTAAAGAGTAAATTTCCAAATTTGAATGTCTATATTCCCCCTTTTAAGCATGAAATGAAAATTACATGCTTAAATGAAATGATACCCCGCATGTTTATACACACTTTTTCTTTACTTGGATTTTATTTCAAGAGTTTTGTTGTGTTGGCATGCTCCACGATGAAACTTTAAACATATACTGTAGTAAATGTTCATAGTAAAGAATTGAATTTTAACTCAAATGTAAAATGTAATATTGAAGATTTCAATTTACACAAAGTGAAATGGAAAGAGATACAAAACATGGAAGGAATATACATGTTTGTTTTGAAGAGGGAGAGTTCCCCTTTATTTTCTTGTGCTTGAAGACTTGCATTACTCGATCTTGTTGAAGGATTGAGGTATTAGTCCCCAATTGTACTAAGGAGAAACTAGAGTGTTAGGTGTATATAACCCAAAACGAATAGAGAAGAAGAAGAATGTAATGCCAAAATACCCGCTATAAGGAAGATGACCAGAATCAAAGTCATTCAACAACTATGATATCTTCCCCTTTGGATGTAAGAGGAAAGGAAGGACTTCCTAAGAATAAATTACCTTCTTTCATAAATTTTGTAAACCCACATACCAAACCGTTGTAGATATATCTAGGCCCAATTTTGTAAATAAGGAAACATAATATATAAGAGAATGAGTGTCCCCATTCCCTTCCCATGTGCCACAACTTAATATAAATTTTAATATACTCAAATGTAGATGAATGAAGGAGGCCCATGCCCACAAGATTCCTGAAATTTTAGTAGAAAATGAATGTCATGGTAATGGAGTGAAGTACTAATGCCCCCAAAGAATCGTAGACACTAAATCATGCACTTTGGGTACATTTCTAGGTCTTAGTCACATACTACTATTCATATGATTCCTAAGAGAGAAAAGTACTAACCGAACCACTATATTTAGCCTCTTTTTTTTTCCTTCTCGGATTCCTTCTGGTCTTACACACCCCACTTCCTAATCGACCTTTGTTACTTCAGCTTTATCAAGTCCTGGACACCAACACCTAGCTAGGACGTTAGTAAGACTCAGCACCCCCCATCTTTCCGGGGTGTCCCCGACCTCTTTACATTACCATAATAAAGGACAATGTTGGCATGTGGTCCAATAGGTGTTATCATTGATGCAAAACCACATTAATGACAAATTGAATGATGGAGTATGGTAATATGATGCTATGGATGGTTTTGACATGTTGGTTCAGTGAGTTCATGATGATACAATGAGATTCAAGTGAGGATTACTTGCTCTTGCAAGCATATTCAAGTGCCTAGGTGATGTTACATGAATGAGTATGAGCTTCTTGGATTACTTGAAAATAATTTTAGCATGATGGAAATCAGGTTTGGATAGTTCTTGGGCACTCACATTAGTTGCAAGGTGCATATACAGTGATTGGATATGTTACATGTGCTCATTTGGAGCAGTATGGATGCTAGGAGGTGATGATGATCTTTGGAGCTATATGAGATCATGGATGCATGTATTTAGGTATATATGATGTATCAAGTATGTTTGGGTCATTTTTAGTGATTTCATGATGAGTTATAACATTCTTTCAGTTGACCCTAGCTTCTATAGTGTAAAACCCTAAGGTGAAGCTATGTGCAAAATGAGATAGGATGGAGATTTTTAGGTATGGTGATGAAATTATGATGATTGGAGATGTTATTATGATGTTTCATGGTGATTTTAGAAAACTTTTAGGTTTTAGGATGTGAATTTTGCAAGATATGTCAGTTTTGGTGAGATATGGTTAAGAACAAGTGCATTTCAACTCAAATTGGAACTTTTGATGCTCACCTTGAATTGTGTGCTTTGCATGGGACCTTGTGGATTTTAGGGATGTTTATAAATTTATTTTAGAAGGTTTTCAAAAAATAATGAGGTCATTTCATCTTCAAGTTTTTATGAATGAATGTTAAGAAGGTAAACAACTATTTATGAGTTTGAAACCCTAGCTTGATATGTAAGAAAAATTCCTTAAGTGGAAATATTTTATTCCTAGTTCATGGATGATGATTTTAAAATGTATAAGACTCTTAATATTTCCAAAAGGTATGGTATAGGTCATGGTGATGAGTGGGCCCCACTCAAACAGGTCATTTTCTGAAGAAGAGTGTTTTGGGACAAGGTTGTCCAAAAAGAGTTGCATGCTAAATTGATGTTATGGAATGTATGTGATTTTATCTTGATGTAAAAAGGTTTTAAACATTTAATTCAGGTTACATGGTCAAATGATCTCCATTTAGGTTGATTGGTCAAAAGGGTAGTTTTGAGGCCATAAAAGTAGTGTTCAGTAAAATGAGCATATCTAGAGAGCTACATGTGGAGTTTGAGATGATTAAAGTTGTGTTGGAAATATTATTCAGATATATTTCCAGTGATATGATTTTTTTATCATGATGATGATATTTTATGTGGTTTTATAGTCATTATTTGGAAAGAATATTTTTCAGTGTAGTGACATGATGACATGATCTGAAGTTTTGAGTTGTTTGAAGCATGAGATGGATTATGTGATGTTTATATCACCTATAATGTGAATAAGGATGAATTTTTCATCCAATTAATCAATTTATAGGTCTTGATTATTCCTATAAAAATTTTTATCAAGCTAATCTTTGAAAACAATGTTTTGGGTAAGTTGATTTGGTGAAGACAAAAGTGTTGTGGTTTGAGCAGGTGAGTGTTTCAAGGATTATAACTTGATTATAAGTGTTATAAAGGTTTTGGAAATTTCCATAAATTTTTCACATGGCATATTTTGGTTGATTTGAAGTGATTTGGTGGCATAATGAAGTTTCTAGGGTGTTAAAGGGTGTAGGAAACACCTGTTTTGAGAAATACAAAGAGTATTGGGCCCATTAAATGAAATAATTTGATTGGTTGAGATAAATTGAGACCATGTATGAATTTTAAATGTTATTTTAAGAATGTGTAATGATTTATGGGTCATGAATAAGTATGGTTTTGATGTAAGGGCATTTTTATCTTTGTGCCCATGGGTTTTGAGCCATTTTGGAAGAACATGTAATGAGGTTTTTTAGCTAGGATGACCTACTTGGGTCACTTATGACTATTATAATTTGAATTTGGGATGTTTTTATGATGCATGGGTCATGAAAAAGGAGGGAAAAAGTTTGTGTTTGAATTTGAAATCAAGAGAAGCTTATAAAAGCATTGTTTTGGGTGCTTTTTGAAGCTAGTTGTGTGTGTGCAAGAAGTGTGACCTAGGTGATTTTTTTACAGGTGTGTGAGCATGAATTGAGATTAATAGATCATGTGTTTGATAGGTCAAGGAAGATTATCAAATCATGTGTGCATGTGTTTGAATCTTGAGAAGTGAAGAAAGTGATTATTATGTGAAGATTGATCACCTAGGGTTTGATGAAGAGTTTGAAGAAGTGCGAGATGAATACTTGGTCTCCATTAGTTGTGGTAGAAAAAAATCAGAGATATGATCATCATAAGGTGGTTGAGTGGGTTTGATCATCTTGGGGGGTTGTATCCTCCTTGTGGAGTTGGTGCTTCACAAAATTAGGGGTTGGTGCTCCTTGTAGGGTTGTGCTCTACTAAACTAGGGGTTGGTGCTCCTTGTGGGGTTGGTGCCTCACTAAATTTGAAACATATCAATATAATATTGTGTTTTAGTGGGTTTTCTTCCCCTTGAGGGTTTCCCACTTATATCTTGTGTCTTGTGTTGATTATCTTTCTTATGGTTCTTGCACATGTGATTATTTGTTGTATGCACACATTAATGGATGGTTGAATGTTTATGAGTGTTTTGAATAATTAGATTTAAAATATAAATTGAAATTATTATAAGGACTGATTCACACCCCCCTCTCAGTCCATTTCTTCTAACAATTGGTATCATAACAAGTCCTTGAGAGGATAGTCTAATCAAATTGAAGGAGATCCTCTAAAGTGCAAATGGGTAAGTCAACTGATAATTAGAGGATAAAGTATGAAATTTTGAGTCTTTGGTTTTTGGACAACAAGAGGTAATGAGTGAAATGGAGAAATATCATGATCTATCTATCAATGGTTTGAAATATCAAACGGAAATTTTTCTAATGCTCTAAAGGAGAAAGAGGATGCTTGATCTAGGTATGAAGACAAATTGAAAGCCCTAGAATAAAATTTGGAGAATGATTCTAACAAGGTTGAATATATGTAGAGAATTAGAGAAGAGCTAAAAATATCTTGATGGGATCTTAGAGGATCAAAGAACCACATATGACAAAAAAGGCCTATGGTTTGAAGGAAAGCATGATAAGAGGGATGATGAAGCTAGTCCAAGTTCCAAATCAGTTGAGAAGGTGACTAAGAAAGATGATCCAAGAAGGTCTAACTTAGTTAGAAAACCTAATGCTATGAGGTATGGTTATTCATTCAATGGTTATTTCTTTGTTTGTCATGATTTTGGTCATAGAGCTAGAGATTGCAAGAGAAGACCTTTTGAGAATGGTGTAAGTGTGTTCAAGGGTGAATGTCACTCATGTTATGAGTATGGGCATAGATAAAATGATTGTGGATGGAACCTAAGTGTCATTTCGATCCTAAATGAAAGAGGATTTTTTTTCTTCAATTGTCATAGACTTGGTCACATTGTGAAGATTTTTCCAAAACAAGAAGAAATTCATGAGAAGGCCCGATCCTATGGTAAATAAGTGATGTTAGGTCAGATTATAAGTCTAAGGAGATGGTTATTCAAGGCTACAGTAAGGTCAAGAGAGATTATTCTCAGTCTACTATGCGATATTATAAAATTTGTAAAGGAAGACTCTAGTGCTACCAAGGCTAAAAAAGGTCATCAAGCGTAAACAAGGTCAAGGAAGCATGTTTTCCTTAGTTGAAGGGATGAGAAGACAAGAAGATCATTTGTTATTTGATGCATCATTCATTCACCTATTCATGATAAGTTGAAGTTACTTGGAGCATTGGATTACATCAAAAGGTATAAGGTATGTGAAATGACCTAGTCATGTGTTTTTTAGCTCTTATATTTGTAAGGTGTTTTAATGAGTATGTGAGTGTCATTCATATTTTATATTAAGGTTCATTTCTCATGTTGTCATGTTTAAGAAGTTTCCCTCTATCTAAAAGTCATGGGAAATGTTTAAAACATAAATGATGAATTTATCAAGAGGTTTGATGTCTAAGGGTTTAGTTTTTGTGTTGTTTCTCAATGTATCTTGAATTTCAAAGTGCTAATGTTTGTGTCTTAAAATCTAGTGTTCATGTCTATAATTGTGTAAGTGTAAAAAAATCAGGAAAATGAAAATCCTATTTTTGATTCATATCAATAGGTAGGTTCTTATCATGGTGTGATTGTCTCCTGTAAGATAAGTGGTGTAAAAAAAAGTGGATAGTGAAAATTTGAATTAAAATGTATCTATGCTAAAGGTCTATTAGATTGTTATGAAGTATGAGCATCCAAATATTGAATTCTCGAGTTTTGTATGCTTAATAAAGTATCTATGTCAAGTCTAAAATGTCAATGAAGAAGTTATTGTTTTAGTAATAGTTGTTAGAGTTATAATCACTCATGAGGTAATTTGAGGTATGTGTCTCATACCATACATCATCCAAATATGTATCTATCATAGTTGTCTAAGTATATTCTTGGACAAAAGGATGTGAAGAACCTTGTTAAGTTTTGACATTGTCACACACTGGAGTTGGTGTTGGTGTTCTAACAAAGTATAAGTTTCATGAAGGGAAAGTGACTCAATGTATGGAGAATCAAATATTTGTGTAAGTTCAGAAGTAAAAAGTTGTGCTCATGTCTAGTTCATCAATAATAAGTACTTATGTTGCATGAGATTCATCTGAAAGTTCAGGTAAGTGTGCTTTAAAGTAATGAAGGTGAAATATATCTTCAAGTAAATAGTTATGAACTCATGTTTTCTACGGTGTTTGAAGTCAAATTTGAATACTCAGTCAAGTCTTTGATAAAGGATCTATGGTCTATTAAGTGTATCTATAAGTGAATTCAGTTCAAAGGAAGTCTTAAAGGGTTATAAGTTGATTAAATCACTTCATTGAGGTTTAAGTCCATTAAGGACATAATATGGTGTATAGTAAGTGCCATATACATCTCAATAAGTTAATTAGAGTGCTAAGGAGGTCTACCATAAATCAATGGGTGACAATGAAACTTAGAAGTCTAGGTAGGTTTTTGTAAAATTGTAAAATCCCTTACATGCCTTTGGTTTGGTCATGAAGTCATTATGAACTCTGTAAATTTTGTCACTTAAAACTATCATCAATGACAAGGATTGCCTTTAGAAGGTCAGTGTTTCCAGTAATCCATGATCAAGATATAATTATAAATATGATTTGTGTATTTCATGACATAGAATTTTTCCTTGAATCTTGAATGTAGTATACCAGAGTGCATGTTATTGATGATCCCATATTTGAGATGAAATTCATATAAGTTTGAATAATGTTTTCTAAGACAGGAGAGCATGTAGAAACTATTAATATCTGAGTGGTAATGATTTAAAATCAAGGTTTTCGTGGTACTTGAGAAGTTTGAATGAAGTCTTCCTTATGTAGGTGTACTAAGATCTTAGTGAAGAAAATGCTTGGTGAATGGTCTAAAAGGAATAATTCTCGGTCTATATGTTTAAAATTGTGTTCTAGTGCTCCCAATGGTTGTATATTAGGTCACTAAAAAGTCATCAAAGATTCAAGGGTGTGAATGTTTTTTGCATAAGGTCTTGTGCCCTATTCAAGGTGTTCTTGGATGTGTTAAAGCTTCAAGGTCTACTAATGTTCCAGTGGGTGATGGTGCTTCCGAGAAGTCCCAAATTGTGTGTGATGTTAAGGTCTCCAAGTATGTACTAGGTTTATGTGACATGCTTAAATAAGAATATGGAGCTATGAAGATGAAAAGGTTGATACAAAATTGATCTTCATGTTTAAAGTGTCTTAAGAGCAAGATTTTTTGCAATTATAGGTTTCTCTACCATTTATTGTGTTTTCACAGATACTTGAGAGCAGTATAGATGGAAAATGAGTTTTCTAAGGTCATAATGATGGAATCTAGGGATGAGATTTTGAAAAATTCATCTAGACTATATTTGATTGAAGATTTTATGGTCTTAGTTCCTAAAAATTTCTAGATTCTCATATGTTCTTGATGGGTGATCAACAAGATTGATAGTGGTAATGAAAAGACCTAGGGCAATCTTATTGAAAGGAATTATGTGTAAACTGCGGGTGTGTTCTCTTAGCTACAATGATCAAGGTTTTTGGAGAAAGTAATGTGCTTAAATGAGTATTCATATCAGTCCCGACATCGCCATGAAGTGGTATGCACATCAAAAAGTTATGAGTGAATATCAATGTTCATTGGCTTATAGATTATGTATGTGATTTTGATGGTATGAACAAGGTTTTGAGAGATCTTTGAAATATCTAAATATTATGAAAACATAAAAGGGCGGTATCAGTATGTATCCTATAAATGAAGTGAAATGTGAGGGTGTGTGGCTAAAATATGTGTTGGTTTACATGTCGTGAACTTTCATGGACATCGGGACTATGACTCGAGCTTACAGTGGCATGACTCGAGGTAAAATTTGCACTAACTGGGTATGGGCCTAAACTACTTACATATGTGATTGATATGAAGTTCAAGAAGGATGAATATGCACTTTTTATAAGGTTTAAAAGTCTTAATAAGATCACTAGTTTGTTTACTCTCATTTAGTTCTATGAGCAAAATGCCAAGTTACAAAGTACAATATATAAATATATCGAGGCAAAGTATAGTTCCTACAGGTAAGAAATTTTTTCCCTTCATTATTTGATGTAATGTGCCTAAAATAAGTTGACTTACACATGTATAATGGTGCTAGGTGCATTGATGATTGATATTAGACCTTGAAAGTCTAGTTTGGCTCATTTTTTTGTCCATACATAAGATGGAATGCCATAGGTACAAGAATTTTAACACGTAGAGTATGAAGTTTCTAATATGTATGTTATGAGTATTAGTTCAATTTTGAAGATGAAAAGGTGCTCCCTGAGTTGGTCTTGTGATTTTATTTATGAAAATGTCAAATGATTGTATGGAAAAATTGTTCACAATGGTCTTAGACTAAAAGTGATTCCCTATAGGTATGAACATTGAATTTTTCTAATATCGATGCGTCTAAAATCACGATAAGATGATACATACTTGTATTTAGAAGGTGTGATGTCTTGAAGTCATGAAAATGTTGTCAATGTGATTTGGTTGCTTCATGATTAATACTAGCATTTGTTACAAGTACAATCCTTGCAAGAGGCGAGTGTTATTGTATCTTAGGTCTATAGTGCCTAATGAAGTGTGTTGGTAGTGTATGAGAATAGTTAGAATGTTTTCAATGCCTCCTAAAAGTGAAATAAGTAGTGAGAGTGTGGTGAAATGAGTCTTATGGCTTAAATTGATCTTGTTGAACAAAAATGTTGAATCTAAACCCTAATTCTATTTCATTACAGTTGCCAAATGGATCTAAAAGGTGTTTCTCTGTATGTTTAAATTCTTCATGACAAGGGGCAAATTGAGTGTATGCTTATACATGATGTCCTAGAGCTCTCAAGGAATTTAAGGTATGTTTTGGGTATCTACATCATGAATTGGGAAATTTTGTCCATTTTTGGATGATCTTAGTCAATTTAGGATTGTCAAGGACTAGAAAAGTTGTTAAGGTCATGGAAAAAGTGTCTAAGGAGATTTCATGCCAAGTTTTCAAGGTAATTTACTTTTTCTTGAGTCTCTCTCGCTAGAGATAGTGTTCTTTAGTCTAGGGGAGTGATAATTTTCTGAATTATGAGCTGAGTGAAGATGGGAAGAGCTTAAAAATTGGTCCTAAATACACTGAAAGGTCTACTTAGAGACTTATGTTTTTGAATCAGTTTGAATAGTAAGGTGCGTTGAAATGCTAAATATTTTCCTAGAAAATTTGTTTCGTGGTCAAGAAAGGTGGTTGATAGCTTGATATGATCAGTTTTGACATTGTTGGCTTGTTCAAGGTGTGAATAGCTCAAGATAAGGTCCGATACTGCTTTATTTGTGAAGGCTAAAACAAGGTTGAGTAAAATGGTAAATTTTGCATGCCTAGATGGTTAAAAATGGTGTTTTGACTCCAAATAAGATAATTGGATGAAATATTCATGCTTTATTGATGTGTTCAGATGATTTATATGCTTGGCCTAGGGGGAGCATGGTGATTACATGTTTATAAAGAAGGAAAAATCAAGTTTTTAGTGAAAGCTCAAGGTTCTTGAGCTTGTTTTAGACATTTGGTGGATGTTTCCAACCAAGGGGGTGATGTTATGAAGATATAGAAGATTAATTATATGCTACTATAGGTATGCCTTTGTCATTAACCTAAAAGGGGGAGAAGTTCAAGTAGTTTTCCATCAATGACAAAGTGGGAGATTGTTGGCATGTGGTCCTATAGGTGTTTCATTTATGCAAAACCACATTAATGACAAAGTGAATGATGGAGTATGGTCATATGATGTTGTGAATTGTGTTGACATGCTAATTCAGGTGATTTCATGATGATACAATGAGATTCAACAGATTGCTTGCTTTTGCAAGATTATTCAAAGTGCCTAGGTAATTTTCACGACAAAGTATGAGCTTTGATTGCTTTGAGAATCATGTTGAAATGATGGAAAATAGGTTTTGAGATTTTTTAGGCACTCACAATAGTTTTAGGGTACAAATACAGGTGATTGGCTATGTTACAACTGCTCATTTGGAGCAAACATGGATGTTAGGGGGTATGAGGATGAGATTTGGAGATGTATGAGCTCATGGATGTATGTATTTAGGTGTATTATGATTTACTAGGTATGTATGGGTACTTTTTAGTGATTTCATGATGAGTTATAACATTTCTTTTAGTTGATCCCTAGCTTCTACAAAGATAAAACCCTAAGGTGAAGCTATGCAAATGAGATAGGATGGAGAGTTTGAGGTATGGTGATGACATTATGATGATTGGATATGTTAGTATGATGCATCATGGTTCTTTGAGAAAAATTTCAATTTTATAGGAAGTAAATTTTGCAAGATATGTTAGTTTTTGTGAGATAGGGTTAAGAACAAGGTCATTTCCAGCTTGAATTGGAACTTCTTATGCTCACCCTGAATTTTTTTCTTTGCATGGGACATTGTGGCTTTCAAGGATGTTTATAAATTGAGTTTACAAGGTTTCAAAAAATAATGAGATCAATTCATTGTAATTTTTTTTATGAACAAATGTTAAAAAGGAAAACAACTATTTATGAGCTTGAAGCCCTAACTTGAAAGTGATATGCAAGAAACTCTTCCTAAGTTGAAATAATTTCTTCCTAGTGTATGGATGATGATTGGAAAATGTAGAGGAATCCTTCACATTTCTAGAAAGGTATGGTAGAGGTCACACCATGAGTGTGCCCCACCCAAATTGGTTAGTTTCTAGAGAAGAGTGTTTTGGGACAAGGTTTTCTAAAAGAGTTTCATGCTAAATTGATGTTATGGAATACATGTTAGTTGATATTTATGTTAAAATATATTTTGGGACATGTTCATGTAAGTACATGGTCAAATGATCTTCATTCATGTTGACTAGTCAAAGGGTAGTTTTGGGGCCATAAAAATAGTGTTCATTAAAGTGAGCATATATGGAGCTATAGGTGGAGTTTGGAAAAATAACATTTTTAGTAGAATTTTTTCATAAACTCGCGAATACTAGGGATTTTAGATATTTTAAGCTCGGAAGATGGTTTGCATGAGGGACATGGAGAGATGGTTCTATTTTATCTCCCGTGAATTACCTCTTATGGAATGTTAGAGGACTCATAAAATCCTCCATAAAATATTTTGTGAAGCATGCTTGTCATTTAATTGGTAATTTAGATATTATTTGTTTACAAGAGGTTAAATTTACTAGTTTTTTGCTTCACACTTCCTTAATGTGCATAAAGTGCCGAGTTATATACATTTTGACTCTTCTCATTTTGAAGGAAAAGGTGGTGTTTCTATTTCTGTGTCCCCTAGATTTTCTAGCATGATCTCTTCCACGGGTCATGATCCTGACATTGGGTCATGTGGGTTATTTTGGATATTAATGGCTTTTCTTTTGGTGTGCTCAATCTTTATGCTTCTAATGATGGCCCTAAAACGGTTGGCATTATGGTGTTGGTTGGGAGATAATTTTCCTTTTCCTATTGGTTAATTTGTGTGATTTTAATATGGTTGAACATCCCGAGGAAAAAATGGGGGCCCTTCCTATGCATTGGTGCATTGGTGAACGTGAATCTTGGTTTTATTTCAAAACTATTGGAACCATAATGACCCTTTTTTTAAAAGGCGGTGGGAATTTACTTCTCAAAATTGGTTTACTTGGTCTAATTTTTGAGAAGGACCACACTGTTCTCAAAAGGCTTGATTGTGTCATGTTATCTTAGTTAAGTATTTGAATGGCAGCCTAAAGATCATTCTCTAATCACTACCTAGCCAGACATTCTTTTGTCAGATCATAACCCTATTTCCTTAAGATTTACATGGGGTGGGGTCTAACTCAAGGTTCCAAATAATCAATTATATATGAATATTTCTTTGCTGAGTCATCCAGGGTATTGTCTCTTATTGCTAAGATTTGAAATATGGCACCATGTCCACCTTTATGCTGCCGGTTGGGTGTCAGGTGGAATGAGGAAATTCATTGGAATGCTAAATTTCTTCTCCATTTTGGCAATTAGGGTTCCCAAGTTCGTAAGAGGGTTGAATCTTCTCTTCACCAGAATTTCAAAGGACTACCATGCTTCTGCAATCTCAACCTTTTGATGTGGAAACTTAGTTTTGGGCTACCCAACTTAGACACCAGCTAAAGATCATTTAACAACATAAGGCCAAGGGTGCTGTGTTCTTGCTTAGCTTCATTGGCTCAAAAATTGTGATCGGGAATCCAAAGGTTTTTTTAAAATCCCTCAGGTCTAGATATGCCAAGGAGAAAATCAAGGAAATCCAAATTTCTTATGCTCGAGTCAAGACCATACCCGATATCACCGCATTTTTTGTGGAGCATTAAAATTTTTATTCCAATAAAAGTAACCTTTGATCAAGATTCAAGCTACACTGCACCAATGTATTGAAATTATCTCCCAGTAAAGTTTCACTCAAGAGGGGAGGAAATACTTTCAAGCCTCTCTCACCTTGGAAGAGATTCATGGTGCTCTTTTGTCTTTGATGAAAAACTCTGGATTAGATGGTTTTCCGTGTGAATTCTACAAAACTTCTTGGCATATTGTTGGTAATGATCTTCTAAGGATGTATCAAGAAGCCTTGCAGAACTAGTCCCTGGAGATATTATTAATAAAGGAAATATTAAGTTTATCCCTAAAGTTGGGAATCCTAAGTTTATTACTAGTTGGAGGCCCATTACTCTTCTCAATGTTTCCTATAATATTTTGGCTAAAGCTCTTGCCATACACATTACCACAATCCTTCCCGTGATCGTGTGACCCAGAGAAAACAAGATTCATCAAAGGCCATTATATTCTAGATAACCTTATTGTTGTTTGGGAGGGTATGGAATGGGCCCAAAGATTCTCTCTAGAGGGTGATTTTTTTGAATATTGATTTTGAGAAGGCTTACAAATGGAATTGAAAGGCATTTAATTTTGTTATGCTTCATTTTTGGGTTTTGGATCTTTTTTCCTCAATGTTTTTCATAATTTATTTGCGAGACACCACCTCTTTTCTCACTATCAATGGTTATCGCTCTCTTTCGGCTTGGGTTATTTCAATCTATTAGACATGGTTGTCCTCTTGCTTTGGATCTCTCTTTCCTACAGTTGTTGATGCTCTTGGGTATCTCATCATAGAAAAAGCTTCGAGCATGGGTGCATCTGAGGTATATTTCTCCCGATCACAAGACTCATCTCATTAATAGCCACTTCACTAATGAATCCTTTCTCACTCTAGTTGAATCTGAGAAAAACATTCAAGAAACCTTCTCTTGCTTAGATATTTTTTGAAAGCTTCATGATCTAATGTTCAACTTGTTAAGTCTTTAGGGTTCCGCCAAAGCTCTTGGCCTATGCTAGATTGGTTAGTGGCTTACCCCTAGAAATGGATTCAACGAGGAGAAAGATTTTGGTTTCTTGGTATCCCCTTTTCCTTTGACAGTGATTCTGCTACTCTATGGCAGTTCGTCATTGATCGGGTTGAAAAAAGGTGTAAAATGGGTCTCTTGACTTGTCCTTGGCTGGAAAATTCCAGGTTTGCACTAAGATTTTGGCTGCTACTCAAGTTTATTATGCGGCTTGCTAGTGTCCTTATCGTGCATCCTTTAAAAAGTTTTCTAAGTTATTAAGGGACTACTTATGGTCAAGTTACAAATAGGGAGGTTTCCATTGGATGAAGTGGGAGTTCGCATGCTTCCACGAGACCATGGGTGGTGGTATCAACATTATTGATGTGTATAGATAGATCATCTCTCTTTGTGCCAAGTGGGTAATTCAAAGCATTCATGGTAACTAATCTTGGAAAATTTTACTACACCTATCAGATCTCTTCTCCGATCTCCTTCTAAAAATAAATTCTTGAAGTATATTGGATTTCATACTTTAATTATCACTAGAGTTCCTATTAAAATACCTGGTACCTTCATGGTGAAGAGCATATGGAAATATTTTGAGGATTTCAAACACCTAATGCGGTGAGTTGGATATGGATTCCGATATGGCCTCTCCTTCAATGATCATAACATCTGGTGTTATCCAGTTTTCTCATAAGACAACTTGCCTGAAAAGTTAATGTTAAGGTTCCAAGACTTGCTAGAAAGGCATATCGACAATCGAGATCTAGTCTCCGTAAGAGATTGGATCCCTTGGTCAGAATAAACTAAATAGAAATTTCAACTAGCCAACTCATATTTTCCCTCTCGTTTCTTAAAATTCAGGCCTCTGATGCCGATGTGATGCTACATAAGTTTGGGCTACAAACACCCTCTAATTGGTGGAAGGATTGGATATGGAGTTTTGATATTCCTTTTCTTTATTATAACTTAGGGTTATCTATTCCTTTTTCCCATGTTTCACCTTACATTGACAAGTTTAATACCAAATGGAATATTCACTCTTTCCCCTACCACTTGGATTAACTTCCTCAAGCATGCTTGGAATCCCCTGTTCGACCCTAAGTTGAATTTATTTCTCTTGGTGCCTAATCTACCAAGGCCTCCCTTTGGGGGAGTGGTTAAGCCACATTGGCATCCCCAACCCCAAATGATTCTACTGTCAGTGGTCGCTTCAGAGTCTTTTAATCATGTGTTTTGGATCTCGTCCCCATGCTCAAAGTTCTTGGCGTCGGGTCCACTCCATTTTTTCAGCCTTTTCATCCTAATATTTTTAATTGGAAGATGGATTTATTTGAAGAGTATGCTAATTGGATTTTTTACATTTCTTTAATTTGGAATTTTTTCCATTCTGTTATTCTCTTTCAACTTTAGAAGGCTAGGAATAATGATTTTTCAAAGCAATGTGATCCAAATCTAGAGCTTTTATTAACGAAAGGTGGTAATTATTTCTTCTACGTGTGAATATAGATCTAGGATCAAGATAAAAGTCACTCTAGAATTTACTCACTTACATCAACTAATCAACCATTAGGGCGTTGTTCCTCGTACCATGAGCCACGTCCCTCCTGCGTGATGACGATTTGTGGCCTCCTCCACCATCTCCACCTCCCTAGATGTCCCGCACCACTCACAAGCACTCTTAGATTGTGCTGGGACTTCTCCTCCATGGGCTCACCCTGCGGCCCCTCCTCTTTGGGCCTAACCGGGAGTCCTCTCGCATGAGAAAATATGCCACTGCCAACTCTTCAAACCGGGTTCTCCACTTGGGAGCACCTTTATTTGGTGGGTCGCCTCCTCCCAGTTTGTCGGGATTATGGTTCTCGCCTTAGTATGTAGATTTTAGATAAAGACGAATGGATGGTCGAATCTCTATGCCGATGAGCCTAAAAACTTGGATTTCTTCATCGAGATATGATCCGCCACCACCCTAAGTGTGCTTGATCAACTTAATATAGTCAATTTTTGGTCGCTTTTGTATTTCCCTCATGGCCATTTCTTGTTTCCCTTGAGTGGTTGTTCTATTTTTCCATCATGCCCATTTTCAGTAGCCTTCATGGCCCTTTTAGTATCGCTATGCTAGACTTTGGGCCGTGTTCATCAGCCAAGCCACCCTTTACTATGTAACACTTTGTATTATTTGTTAATATAATATAAAGGTAGTTCCAATAGTAAAATTAAAATAATAAAAATTAAAAATAACATTAACATTTTGAATTTTGAATTTAGTAATTGTAAATTTAAAATTTTGAATGTAAAATTTACAAAATGAAAAATAATTTTATAAATTTCTATAGAATAAAAATCCTCTTCATTTTTTTTTAATAATGTTTTTACTATCATCTAATGATCATCTTTATTAAAAAAAATTAACATAATACATATTTCATAAAATGAATTTATCAACTATTATAATCGACACATCTATGTAGATATATGATTCACATTATCATTCACAATGCATGAATTGCATCATTCATGATGAACCCAAATATTGCATGAATATTATCATTCATTAACATCTGGGTGATTACATCATGTTTACATTTATAGTTGATGGTTCGTCTTAAGGTTTTAAGGTATAACATTAAGGAGTGTTTAGTAGTTATGTTTTATAATTTATACTTTTGTTTTTGTGGATGACAATAGGTTCTATATATGGACAAAGTACCAATCCACATTATTATCAACATAAAAAAATACAACTTGCAAAATTACAAAATGAATATATATGTTATATATGTAATATAAGTTCAAGAAAATGTGGTTTTACCATCCGAACATTAAGGACAAAATCAAGGAATGGTGGAAATCGAATTTAAAGGAACAACACAATTATTGAATTCATCTAAAAGCTCTAAAAAAATTCAAAAAGAAAGTCAGGACCTGAATAGAAATGTTTTCGTAAAGAACATCTTCATTTAAAAAATAGGGATATGTGGAACTAGGAGCTTAAAGCCTTAGAAAAATGAGTTTAGAGGTGGGTATATTCATAAAGATCATATTTGATGAAAAATCTCTTTTATCTTGGGAATTCCATGTAGCTCTTAGTTAAAGAAGAGACTTTTGGAGACAAAAATATAGAAGGGATATTCAAGCTCAAGAGAGGATGATATAAACACCAAGTTTTTCCATATGAAACTATCAAGCATATGGCCCATAACAAGATTTTGAAGTTTCCTTCATGATGGTTTAGTCATTACTTCGTATAAAAACAACATCAAGAAATAAGCTCTAAGATTTTATATGAACCTCTTAAATGATAACTCCTCTTTATCTTTAAGAGACCGCAAAATGAACTACTTGGTTGGACTCTATTCCTCAAGGTCTCAAATTGGATTCTAGGAGAAGATTTCAGAATTCTTGTAAACCTACATTTTAGGAGGAGTTGCTAAAATGATAACAATTTTCTCCATGGATTGAGACAAACCTAAAACCGTATGGATTCTTTGTAAATTTTAGCCGTGTTGTAACATCGATTATGGGAAATCCTTACATAATAATTTTTTCCTTAAAGATACAAATGAATTCTATAGGACAGCTTAAAATGATACTCTTAAAATAAATTTAACACCTTCATTGATTTGCTTCTAAAAACTAGGGGCTAAATACTTCAAGCATTTTAGACCTATTAGTCTCACAAATGTTCTTTACAAAATCTTCACCAAAATTCCTAACTATTAGAATTCAATGATCTTCCTCACCTTATCTATGTTTTTGACCCATTTTTAATTTTGTAGAAGGGAAGGCTTATTAAATATGGTGTTGTGATGGTTCATGAAACCATTCATTCTATGGAGAAAAGTAAAACCAGATTGGTTTTGAAGTGTTTGATATGCATAAAGCCTTCAATAGAGTTTCTGGATTTCTTGATAAAGTAATGGAGAAATTTAGGTTTGATACTCATTTCATTTGAAGACTCATCAAATGTTATATTTCAACCCTAGATTCTCTGAGTGATTATCAATGGAAACCTGTGAGCATTTCTTCTAAAGCAATAGATGTTATCTAAAAGGGGGTCCCATCTCCCTCTACTTCATAATCATGAAGACAATGGACTCATCCTTCCATTACTAGAGTTGTTTTTGTTAACCTCAATGCTTTCTCCAACCTACATCCATGGAGTGGTGCTGCTATTTAACATTAGAAATTCTGTCACAATGATGTTATCTTAACTTCATGAGTCCTAAGAAGCTCTAATTTTGGAAGAAAAAATGATGAAAACCATTCTCAAAACATGTGAGAGGCTTAAGACAACAAATTACACTTTGAAAAATTCTCTCTACTTATTTAACACTTCACCAGAAAGAAAAGGAAATTGACATATAGAATGTTTTCAAGGATGTGATATTAACTCCTTCCCCACCACTTATCTAAATGTCCTTCTCCCTCCAAAGGTACTAAATTTTTTTATGAGTGTCTAAAATGCTTTGTTGGAAGTCTTGTTTCAAAGGAAACTACTTGGGGAAGGGTATCATCCTAAATTCAAAAAAATCTTCTAATAAAAACACATTTTAAAATCTTCCTAATAGGCATTACTGTCTATTATCCTTTATTAGATTGCTATGGAAAGATAGGATCAAAAGAATTCATCTAATCAATTTTTGTGGATAAAAACCCCAAAGCAAAAGAGAAATAAGATTCAAACAGGTTACTTGATAAACATCACTAACAATTTACTTATGGGTGGATTAGGGACCAAGAATATCAAGCTTATGAATGTTGCAAAATTGTAGTAATAGATGATTTGAAGGACTTCCAAAAAGGAAAACATCCTGGATTGATATTATCAAATCCAAATATCTGAATCAAGGTAGAGCCCAAGATTTTCTCAAAGGCATGATTCACTCTCCCAATGGTTCTATTTTTGGAACAATTTGGTTAAGACAAGGCACCTCACAAAAATATTGAGGAAGATTGGTAGAAATGGACTGAACACCTAGGAAATGGTGAGGAAATTAAATTCTACAAGGACTTGAAAGATGGGTATATTTTTCAATATTCCTAACATTAATAAACTCCATTGAGAACAACTCAAAATCAACTGCAAATGGCAATCGACAACATATGTGGAACTCACATTTGTAATAACCACAAATTCCAATGGAAGAACTTAAGCTATTGTCGAACAAAATATCTCATAATGGATTTAAAAACATCACAGGACACATAATCCCCATAATATAGATTCACTGGTTAAGGATGAGTTCATTTAGAGTTCCATTCAATGTTAGCATGGGGACTAATTCGTGAGAACAGAATAAACACAAAAGCGCTATGCACTTGGGTACATTTCTAAACCCCAAGCTTAATACTGAGCAAGGTTCCAAGGAGCTCACAGAAAAATCAAGTAGTTCGTGACTTTTTAGCCTCTTGACAGGTTTATCCTTACACATTGACAACTAATAGGGGTTACACCATCTCCCGTTTAGATGTTATCTTTGACTAAAAAAACAAGGTTTTCATCATATTCTCTTACACTTTGTCCCAGTGCCGCAGATTTTAGCCGATCTTCAGAAGATTTTGCATCTAAAAGTTCCCTATTGATTTTTCTCCAAGCCTAGGAATATTGACTAAGTACAAAAGGTGTGTAGGACTAAGCAAGGTCCCAAGTTAAAGAAAGGGTGCGCAGGATAAGAGCACGCAGAGAAGGGTTTAAGAAAAGGGTTTAAGGAAGCGGCTATGGTGCGAACAAACCAAGGGTTTGGACTTAGTCAAATTGGGAGTTCAGGGTAGAACATGTGAAAAGCATGACCCATTGCGCATGCTGAGTGGATAAGGTACCATCCTAGCGATAGGTTGGCCCAGGAAGGAGCATGCCTACATGGTAGAAGCTTCTAGAAGCACATCATGGTATAAAGTGGAAAGCTCAAGGCCTGGAGGAGCATGCTCGCATGGAGGACCACATTCAGACACTTGGCATGATCTGAGGGCACTGGAGGATGAGTTGGTAGCCTAGTGAAGGCTATAAATACAAGTGCCTATAGAGTAAAAAAAGAGAGAACTAGAGAGTGGGTGGAGCTCTGCAGAAATACTACAAGAACTCTATTAGTGGGTAATTGCATTTGGGAAAGGATGTATTGGGCATGGGGATTGTAATTTTTATTTTGGTAGCCTAGCTACATTAGTCCAATTGTAATGCATGACTATGGTCTACTTCTCTGTGACATTCTGTAATGGCTCCATGGATGTAATGAGGTTACTAGTTTATATATATATGAATATCAATGATTTTGATACATACATATTTTTCATAGGTTCTCTTTCATTTATGTTTATGCTAAGTATGGATGCTTGTATACTTCTTTTCATTATGTTATATACAAGTTATATAGTTTGTTAAGTACTATCTATCTGGAATGGCTACGTAAGGATCTAGAGGCCATTCTGAGCTCTATGGTTCTTGTATGTCTTAAATCCTTTTGAAATCTCTTAAACACAAATCATAGATGATGTTTCCCACTAAACTCACATAAAAGAGAGACTCGGCACCCGCGCATTGCCTCGAGTGAGTGCCCCAACATCCACTGGGTGATAGGCCGCATGCATGGGGTTCCTTTCTTTTGTGATAGGGGTAAAAATGACTACATCTTGGTTCCATTTCTGGGACCTCTTTTCAAAGTTGTAGTGGGAAATAACATACATCATGATCTGTGTAGTGAGTAATGACAGAGCGTTAACATTGGAAAGTGTTGAATCATGGTTCAAGAGCATGAAGGATGAATTTTCTTAGAGATTCAGCACTGGACCTGAGTTTGATGCACGTAGATGGGTAGAAGAGAACCTCTACCATGATCTGTATGAAATTTTTTTTTGCTACTTCCCAGTGGAACTATATGAATGGCTCTCAGCCTATGCATCTAGATCAAGTTGGCATTATGGATCACATGTGTGGACCCAAGAAGAATACCAGAGGCTGTAGGATGTAGATCTGATGTGGACCCATGTTGTGGATCATTGGTGGAAAGGAGTACTGGCTAGCTACACTCTGGAGTATGCCATTTCCACATATTCTTGTCCGGAGGTTGTTGAGTTTGAGTTTCTGAGGGAGCCCAAAGGATCATTTCTATGTGTTGTCCCTCTAGCTATGAAGATATTGATGGTTACCATGAGTTTAGAGGCATTCCCAATGGCTTCGGCTAAACCATTCTGAGCACTGGGTGAGGAAGCTAGGGTGGAGGAAGATGGCAGATGTTGCGATGGAGAAAGAAAGGGAGGAGAGATGACTCAAGTATGGTGAAGCATGTGAAAGGGAGATTGCTAGACAACATGAGGTTACAGGTGTGATGGATGTATGGTAGACATGTTGTGGGAAGGATTTGAGGTTCATGCAGAGGACATGGAACCTGAGTAAGTCTGTGTGACCCCATCTTGGCAAGTAAGTGCATAAGAGAGACCCTTCGACTTCTAATGAGAGTTCATCATGGAGAAAGAAGAACCATTGGTACACATCTGAGCCCACCTAGTGACCGAACCTGGTGCTTGGTTTTCCAGATCAAGGGGAAAATATTGCTAGTCCAGTTGGTTACATTGGAAGTGATCGGTCTACACCTAAGAGATATAATTTCATTTGGGCCTTCTATGGCTACAAACACCAACCCAATGTTAGGAGGAATTTTCAGGAAAGGTATAGACACACAAGATTTTGGTCTCACATCTGGGAGTGGGCATGGGTATACTATCGGGTAGTGGGGCATTGTCATGACTACATAGGTGCGCAAGTTCAGTGGAAACTATGGGGACCTTGGCATGACCACTATAGGATCTAGGTGGATTGGGATCTGGGTCGGGAGGAGGAATCAAGGACTTGGTGGATCACGGTGGTTCAAGAATAGGAGTTGGTGGACCTAGTGGATCGGTGGTTCAGGACTTGTGGACCTGGTGGATCGGTGGAGGAAACACAAGGGTGGAAACCAAGGCTTTGGCTCAGAGGATTCGGGCCCCAACCACCCCCAAGTTTTCTTTGAAATGTCTCTACATTTGCCGATTACAGAGGTATTGAGGATGCATGGAACATGTTCACAAGTGTGAACTACTATGGTGCACGCAAAGGGTATCACAACCCTAGAGTGGAAGGCTAGTCAGTTTGTACAACCACGTTGTAAGGGCACACGCATAGCTGGTATAGGAAGTATGACCCTCATCAAACAAGTGGTGGATTATACTGCTTTAAAGAATGCATTCTTGGTAGAATTCCACATCCTAAGTTTGAACAGAAGAGCATCAGTGCTTTGAAGGAGATTCAACAAGGAATGGCAGAGAGTGTGCGGGAGTATGATGCATGCTTTAAAACTCTCTTGTCTAAATTATCATATGATATTCACCCTTCACAACATGCTCAAGTGGTTTGTTGGAGGATTGATCACACCCTTTTAGAAGGGCCTTATCTCATAAAACTTTTATAGACCCGCGAGGCATTGGAAGTTGCTCTACATGCCGAGGCTATGTTAGGTAGTGTTGATACTAGCATTAGCCCATTCCTGGAGGCTCAGATTGTTGCTATGGCCAAGTAGCTAGAAAATTTGTCTACAAACTCAGCCCATGAGACTCGTAGTGGTTTATGGTGCATAGATTGTGAAGTAGAGGGCATGTCAAGGATAATTTCCCTGGAGGACAAAGACACACCGCTGGCAATAGATCAGTGAAATTTGTCATGGGACCATGATGCAAGTAGATGCCCCTTGCTACAACACACAATCTGAAGAATGTGTCTTGTTACTGCAAGATCTACACCTCTACAACCCATGATACTAAGGACTGTAGGCTCATTGATCAGATCCATGAGGCCATTGATCATGGGGTGCTGCCAACTGACCAGCATTTCAAGTAGTTCCAAGGGTGATGATCACCATTATGAGGAGTGCGCAGATGGAGGCACACATGGAAGGGTTTTTCAGGAGGATTTCATGGTCATGGTAAACCATGTAGAGGAGGAAGGAGTGAGTTCCCACATGGAACCTGTTTCAATTGTGGATCTATAGAGCATTACAAATGAGAGTGCCTAGACCTGTTGCAGTGCTCATGGTGTGGAAAGAAGCATAAGTATGAGGAGTGCCTGAATTGTTTGAGCACATGAATCAACAACACCGGAAAGACAAGGGCACTTTACAATGGTATGGTATTAAGAAGGTAGACACATAGTGGATGCCTGGGTAACATGGATGTGGGTTTGATTCTATCTTCGCAGTAACAAGGAAGAAGCCATGCGCACAAAAGAGATACCAAGGCAGAAGAACCTGGTTTCAAGGGAGGAAGTAGTTCATGGAAAGTACCAGACCCGTGCATCAAAAGGAGGTATATCAAGACACCATGGATGTCATTCAGAGTTTACAAGGGGAAATCCTAGTGTCTAAAGGAGTAGTCCAGGAGGGAGGAACAAGGAAGGAGAGTCGAGGTGCAAAGGATGACCTGGATGAGGTCAAGGAGGTGTGTAAAATGCTAAGGCAAGAGAATATCATTCCCTTGTTAGGATCATGGTTGAGAGAGAAGGTACCACACGCCTGGAGGAGAGTGCAAGAGGTAGGTATTACATGCAAACCTTCCCCCTCACAACCTTGACTATGATAAAGAGAGATCACATTGAATGCATTTGTAGATGGATGGCTCCTTAGTAATATCCTCATTGACACATGCAGAGGTTAATGTTCTAACTTTAGATGCATGGCATCAGATGGGAAGACTGCATTACAGCCATCTTTGAATGTGTTGTATATGGAAAACAAGACTAAGGTGATGCCCATCGGTGTCTTAAAGGATGCAACTATCACTATCTAGGGAGCTAAGTTTACTTGGGGACTTGAAGTCTTGGTACTTGCCGAGGTAGATAATTTCCCAGCACTACTTGGGCACCCATGGTGTTACAAGAACAATGCGGACCTTCGGTTCAACAAAGGGTACATCAGCTTTGAAAATAAGGAGGAACGGGTCATTATACCCTTGGCTGATGGGAAGTTGACACCCTATATTGAACCTCTGGGAGAAGAAGTTCTAGATAGGATATATGTGTGCTCAATCAGGGACCTAGAGATAATCCATCCTACCAATGGAGTTATCTAGTTTGAAGGATGCTCAGTCAATAAGTGATACCACCAGTCTAGCATGTGACAATTGGGCACATGGAACTTATGAATTGATGGGATGATAGTTGAGAGGGTCATGACCCGAGTGAACAAAGGCATGCACGGTTTGGATTGCCTAGAGGAAAGGAGCTACCTAAGTATTCAGGAGGAGCCTTCCCTGAGATATTTTTGTAAGAGATGGAAGCTCAGTGGAAGAATGAGAAGGAACAAAGAGGGATGCTAAGCTATGTCCTCATCAAGACAAAGCAGACGTTGGTGGGCTACCACATCAGGAGAGCCTTTGGAATGGTGCGAGGTAAGAATTGCTCTCTCTATCAGATTCTCTAGGAGCAATGTGCCCACCACCATCAAGGACTACCATGGGAAGGAGCCCACCTCTTTCCATATCCAAGAGTGTGAAAGGATCTAGAGAGAAGGTGTGAAAGCTTTGCCACCATCCCTTTGGGTGCAAGAGTTGTAGTTCTACACTACAAGGTTGCAACGCACACACATAATGGTACATACATTCAGAGGCACACCATTGATATAGGAATTAAGTAAGAGCTCATGGATGATCCTCATTCAAACCTTTGAGTATCGAGAGCTTACCAAGCCATCAATTGATAGGGCCTTCAGCAGGTATCAAGCACCTTACCATGGGGGATAGTGCCATGGTGGAAGATAGGCTATTGGAGTTAGGTGGACCGAGGTTTGGAGGCATGAGCTTTGAAGAGGAGTAGAGGGAAACAAAAGAGTTATAAGCTTGAGTACATGTGTTTGGAAAAGGAGAAAAGGAAGGGTAGTTGGTGTATGTGGATTGATGGGGAGGAAGTAGAAAGTATTGGATGTTAGCCATTCTCAGCAGGGGATGCACGAGGTAGTGGGATGTCGATACTCACATACGCTTTGCCTACGCCATGAGCCCTTTAAAGACAAATAATTAACATCGGTTCGTAGAGAAGAACCTAAGGAAGCTATTATTATGAGATTACTTGTCAGAGAAGGAAGTCTCTAAGATCATTGATGTGTTACACGAATTTGAGGATTTATTCACCGCATACGGGTACTATGAGCTTCAAAGGCATTCACCATTCCTTAGGGGAGATGAAGATAAAAAATTGAAGAATGGTGCATTCTCGCCAGAAGACAGATCCTCACTCATGAACCCAATTTTCATATGAACAGATGAGATAGGAAAGAAGAGGTTAGTTTTCTAACCCATCTAAGTTCACAGAATAACTGAATGTGATGAAACCAGTATAATCGACTTGTTGAATATACTATAATAGGGATTTTATTTATAGATAGCTGGTTGATGCCAACATCCTTTTCTACCCTCTCTAATACAGTTAAATGAAATGAATCATCTGGGATAAAAATCATATCTTTACTGATGGTAGATTTTCAGTGGAAAGTCACTGTTTTTATTATATCTTAGTGAATGACAAGAGAAAGTGAAGATAATTTACCATCATGGTGAAAAGTTATATAGTACTATGTTTGAAGTAAAGAATTAACTGCTCATTAAATATATATTGTCACCGTGATCTTCATCCTCATGGGCTTTTAAAGGTCTATTTAGATGATCTGATATAATACATTTGAAGAAACATATCATTTGTGACATTGAGCGACTTGTTAAATAGCATGATATGATCTCACTATTTGAAATGAATACACTTATACACTTTGGATGTTATTTAATATCATATAATAGATAGTCACATAGATCCCACAAAACAGAGTTACTTGTAATATGGTCATTTCAAATGCGATGCGAAAACATACTGATCTTCACATGGCTATTGCAATAACTGATTAATACAGCTTAAATTGCCGCAGCTTTGAGATGCTTAGACATGAAAAATTATTGGAGAGGCAGAAAGGGTCGACGACAAAATCAGCAAAGTTGATCAACCACTACGATGAGGTTTGGACAGTTCTTCATATCATGTATGTTCTGCAGAAATGATACTTAGCGTGTGTTTCACGTTCCATCAGTTAACTGTTTGAACATCCTCATGCAGCTTGCGCAATGGATACCGAAGATGGGCAATATCATCATTACCTGAAAGCAAGATGACCAATATCCACGCAAAGCCCAAATTTGGCAATTTATCAAATATTCTTATATTACGACAATCATCAATATGTGACCATGATTGTGCCTGCCTATCTGGCGGGTGGAGCATACACCGTGGTGCCGTTATTTGGTAGTCTTGACTCACTTACATGAGCAGGTCTGCACACCATCGTGGATCTTTGAACATCTGCCAGAATTGATTCGCGGGATGCACGACAGATATTCTGCAGGAGACACTGTCGGCACTGAACGCTAGCCTTCATGACACTCACATTGGCGAGATCATGGTTATTTTACGCTGAAGGTGGCAACCGCAACAGCTTATTTGGTGGAACAGGCGTTACTGATACGCTGTTACGCCCGCATGTTGAATCATGGCACCATGGCTTGACGGATGAGCATTAAAGTGAGTAGAGCAACGAAACACTATTCGTGGATAAACAAAAGATGACAGCTGCAGGCTGAGTAATGAATGCCTCATCGGCAGACATTGACAACAGCGGAAACCCAGACAGTGATCGCATTGTTGTGCAGGCATCACTTGAGTCACGATTATCACTTGAAGCAAAGATGTGGCGCCACATCCCATCAACAAGAAACAAGAAAAACTGATGTATCATTTAAAAACTAAATAAGATAAGAAAAAACAACTTAAGACGACAAAACAAGTTTTTACAAGATTTATAAAATAGATCAGTGAAAGAGATCCACATGATATTTCAAATGATTTGAAGAGACAAGATCCATGTGGTTGTAAAATGTTTCTTTTAAGATCTTATGTCACTAGATATAGTGTGGAATGACAAACATAGAACGGCCAATAAGAATATGAGAAAGCAAGGGAATTGTTACTTTAAACACAAATATAATGATCTGATAGATGTTGACTTTTGGTAAGAATCTTTTCATTACGTTAGAGATGTAATCATTCAGTGAATAATTTCTTATAGCAAAGAATATTATGAAAGATACCAGAATATTGGTAGATGAAAGTATGGTAATAAAGATGAACAAATTAAAGAGAGAAGCAACGTCACGACAATATAAACTTTGCGCCACTTGTCTCTGTCTCAATAACCGTATCTATCACCCGCTCTTGATGAATGCCTGACTGTGAAGTTCATCCTCAAATAACATCTTGCCACCAAATGTCAATATCTTCAACTGCAGATATTTGTCTTAAATGATTCATTCTTCAGCCTGAGCGTAGACAGCCTTCAACTAGCTTTATCAACCCCCTTTTGCTTTTAATGGTTGTCTCTTTCAACCTCATAAATAGATTTTGTTCTTCAACTCATATTCTGATATTAAATGCTTTCTGTAACCTTGAGTCCTGTTTACATGAGTGAAAACCAGAACTGTTATCTTTTCCATAGCTGGTTTAGAAAAATGTAACTTGAACAACCATGAGGCAGCTTTATTTCTAGAAGGTGGTTTGTTAGGGTCTCCCACAAACGCTTATCTTCTGTCTCACTTTTTTACAAAGTCATTTTTCAAGAGAGACTGTAATAATGATTATTTTTCCAAATATAGAATGAACTTTGAACACATCTCTGAATCCCCAAGGCATATCCATACTTACTGCAAAGTTACATGCAAGTCTGATGCAAATAAAAACATAGTTCTGCCGACGATTCTTGAAACACATCTGCTTTTATTTTTATCCCCATCAATCATTGCCACTTGTTCGAATTTACTTTTTCCGTTATTTACATTTATTGAATTAGTTTTTCTTTTTTCGCTCTTCATGAGTCTTCTGATCTATCTATTCACCTGAAGAAGAATCAGTCTCGTTCCAATAAACAGACATTGATGTTTCACAATTTATTAGAATTGGGAAGGCTTGTAATTTCCTCATTGTAAAACACAACCAGGCACGATCCTAATAAACCATATTCAGCTTCATGAGTTAAACTTTCTGAAGATCCTGACGCCCAAAAATAAACAACACCCACAGAGAAAGATTCTCAAGCTTGACACGATTTAGGGTCAATATTTCCAAACATTAATACACAAATATCCAATTAGATCCACTTCACGATAAAGATGGACAGTAATGAACATATGAGTTTCGTAACCAGCCAGACTGCTGAGAATGTTGAGCAAACCATCGAAGGTCACCACATATTCACATATAACTTCATGGCATGCCTAATTAAACTGACGCTTAAATTTAATTTTTCCTGTGGAATAAACAATTATCTGCAAGATGTTGTTTTATTATTAGAATTTACGATACATATAACTAATGCTCAATCCTACAGATCATAACATCTTACATTTGAATGAAATGTGAATATTTTTCTCAACATCATGAATATCGCGCTGTAGAGTTACTGGAATGGCATGCAGGTATGGCGCCAACGATAGCCAGAGAACATATTGAATTAAAAAGATATATGATTTTTGAGGGAGTCTTCACCACACACAACCATTGAGAAAATTACACGCACAACAGTTTTCTGATCGCAAAACACACTTACATACGGCAATATTTTCATTCAAGATTATATTTTTAACTTTCCACTGATCTTCATTATTTGCCGAGCTGTTAATGCTGCTCTTTTCAACTGCATTAAACTGAATTTCATCCACCGAACAGATTACATTTATACGCCTGGTTTATCATGCGCCAGGTTAGGTTCATCAACATTTTCGTCCGCTGGTCTTCCATAGAATGATCTCCATTTAATTCATCTGAGAAATATCACACTTACAAAGAGCCAGCGAAGCTTGAAAGTCGTGTTTTGACGGTAATATTGATGTTCAATATATTCTTCATATCCGTGAATGAATAATGATATGAGCAATTTGATTTCGTTGATAAAGTTTTATCGATAAAGATAGATGATCTCTTATCCATGATCAGCATGTGGAGGAGAAAACCCCAGAGATATCATTGAGCACAAACAGAGACATCGGTTTACGAGACATAGCTTTCTTACAAACATCAAAAATCAGTGATTTGATACCTTCATTTTTCGTCGTTTATTGAGTTGATGCAGAACAGTATCACTTGAGGTCTGTTTTTGACGTTCGTTGAATGTTACATTCATATCCGAACCGCCGCAGCATGCCGTGAATGCAGTTTTTCTATTATATCCCATCCCTTAATTGAAAGAGAGATGTCTGTTTCATGTTTAGGTTTCTTGTCATGGAGTGATTCCTTCAATGTTGGCATTTGATACAATAATATCATTGAATCTTCTGCCTTTTCCTTCTAATGTAATCCAAGATCAACCTGCTAATCATAAACCCATTTTGCCCTCCTTGTGGACAAATATCAAACATGTTCTAAGATCATGAAACAGGGTGTGAAAAATGAAAAATGCAGAAAACACATTGATTTTTCCTATTCTTTTATTAGTCATGGTTTAATTTTTCCTGAACCAATTAAATGCATGTCGAGGCCTTGAAAAAATAATAAGAACTTAATATTTATTGAATGAAGCAGTTGTTCACAGCAATCCTCAATGAATTAAAACTGGAGGAAACAACTGATAAGATTTTCTTATCCGCCCAACTGGTCCAATAGGAGACTAGAATGAAGATAAAGGTCACAACTGAGTTGTCATGTCAAAGCAAAGTTCATGATGTTCATAGTCTCCCAGATTTCAGTTTAGAATTGGAAAAGATTGAAAACATACAATTACACAAATAATGATTTAGTTGAAAAGCAACTCAACTTGTTGGTATGTTCTCTCAAGAACGCTCTTGAGCCCTCTATATCGTGCTTGAATGTACTTAATTACAGAATATGAATACGTCATTTTTCATTTTTATGTTATTCTAAATTTTCGTAGTATTGGTGCCTTCCTTGATCCATTTTCAAATATCCCCGCTGCAGATGTTGAGCAGGAAGAACCCACATACTAAAAAAACTTGACAATCAGTAATGATTCTTCTGATTTTATCCTTTCAAAGCACAAACGCTGTCTGCTTAGATCACATAAAAGGCCGTGGAATATTTTGAAGTGCCGTAATCCTAGATGCCGCAAGGTTCATTTGAAACTGACTTCAACCTTCAAACAAAGCCTGCACATTGTCTTCATCATCATCGCTTCATTATTCGCGGTTGTGGTGGTAAATATTTCACCACTACATCATTATTATTGAGTTCATCATCGTTTTCGCTGATTATCACCATTTATCCATTCACGACTTCACGATTTGTCTCATCCATCGTCGAGTTATCCAACAACCGAGTTTTCAATCAATTATTTTAAGTCAACATCATTCGTCACATTGACGCGCACAGTTGACTTATCATCCTCGTCACCTTATCACCTTCACAACCTGTTGAACGAAACCGGCCACATCAGTCACCGCTAGACTTGTAAATGATTTGTACACATGATCATCACGTTATTATCTGAGCAGACTATCAGTCGAAGGTCGTTCACGTCACTGAGTTTCGAATGAGCGTTGAATCATTATATCGGGAAAACAACTGTTGCAGTTATTACATCCGCATGAACTTTGGTTGTTGAAACAGCGATAACTTGGTTGGACACATGACGCCTATGGGCCTTCATTGACACGATGTACGGAACACAAACATTGGTTTTTTGTAATAATTGAGAAATATTGAGCGCTTGAAAAAGAAACATCTGAAAGGTATTTATTTATCATTCAGATAAACATCTGTCTTAAACAGTTGAATGATAACCAGGTAAAGCGAGTCACGAGCGCGACATTTTAGACAGAATCAACGTTAATTATTATTACTACCATTGACTTGGACATATTGAATAAACAATATTTACAATATAAACAACTAGAAGGAACAGGATTTACGATTATGGTAAGCAATAAACCATATAACACTTCACTTATAAGAAGTTTTTAGAGTAGATAATCAGACATAGAGTTTTCATTGAAATGTAAATATAAAAATCCACTGAAAGACGCAAATAATATATCAAAACAAAAGATGTACATTTTAATTATTGAATAAGGTATTGAAACCCTCAACAGTTCATATAAGAAAAAGTATTCAAATGAAGAATAATAAAGTTTAAGGTCTATACTTAACCAGAACATAAAATTCACACAATTGAAGTGCAAGAAAATTATTTCAGAAGATGAATTATAAACTTATTGAGCAAATAAAGACAATGCCAAAATTTGATAACACTATCACACTAAGAAATTATGATTAATATTATTTCAAAACAAGTTATTTACACCTATAAATACATCTTTTAATCTTAGCTTTTAACTGTTTGTGGTTCAAGATATATGTTATAAGATGTAGACCTCAATTATTGAGATTTTTTGTTTGGAGATCCACGATTAAATATTTAGGGATTGAGATTTTAGTGTTATGGTTTCATGCATAGTGTTTAGGCTCTAACCCCTACACACTAAACTTGATATGAAATAAAAGGTAAGATGTTCCAAACAATAATGATTTAAGTCTTACATTTGATTTAGTTCTCGTGATTCTATCCTCCCAACTCAAAGTCGTGTTATTAGGTAATTTTTTTTTAAAATGTCTATCATGTGAATAAGTGGTTTTTGATTATGTAGAATAAGCACTGCGGTAAGAGATATGTCTAGGTTAAATTTCAATATAATCATGTTATTAAACATTGGAGTGTAAGTGAATCCCAAATAATTTATATAAATTTATTTGTTATTATTAGGTAACACTGCTACAACATTATATTCATGTGAATAAATGGTTAGATGCTAATAAATATGTCCAATAATTTCTAAAATCATCATATTTTTAGAAATTGAATTTAAGTTGAAAAGGCAAAATAATATCTAGAAATTGGAGTTTAAAGTCAAAAGCCCAAACAGTATCTTCAGTGTTCACCAATGACAATTCACATAAAGGCTCATTTATTATTACGGTTGGGGTAAAAATTGGAGTTTTAGGTGCTTATTATTTATGGTACATATAAATAGGTCGATGTTAATATACTTAAATTTCTCAGCTGTGCCACCCTTGCTGCACAAGGCCCACATTTGTATCATATGCACTATGTCGATTAAGTACATTAGGATATGTCCAAAAATAAGTGAAATTTGATTCAAATAAATGGAACGGGAACCACCAAACATTTCAAACTTTAGATCAAAAAAATGCTATTTCCAATAAAATGTATATTTCATTTGAATCAGACTTTCAATAAGTTTAATATGTTACAAATTTTATGAAAATATAAGTGTCTATTAAGTCGGTTATGGATGTGCTTTTTGAGTCGCTATACAACTTTGCAATTCTGATCCTCAGATTTTATTGAGGATTTATCTTACTTCTCATCTCAAATGAACAACCGTTTTTTGCCCTCTTTCCTCAATGTGCAATAACTCTCTTTCTCCATGCTTTACCACCTCTCTTATTTTTAATGTTG
>CM031235.1:922912704-923002704 GCA_018340775.1 Taxus wallichiana var. yunnanensis
TATGCACATTTTAGTGATATGATTAAAAATCAAGCTAAGGTGAATGTTTTTAAGGAAATTGATAAGCTTTGGGGTAATTGAAGTCCGTAAAATTGATGTTGAGTTCCTAGAGCCTGGTGAATGGTTAAAGTTTGAAAAGCATACTAGAGGCATTGGATCCAAAATTTTATATAATACGGGGTTGGCGGAAGAGGTCTTGGTAAAGATAGCCAAGGCATTGCTAACCTAATACAGGTTGAGGATCGTCCTCATTTTGTAGGTTTTGGTTTTACTAGTGTGGGAATGGATATTGGAGAATGCTCCAAGCATGCCAATAGAGATAAGCTTTTGAAAGCAAAGTGTATACCACACTAGACCATAGAAAGATTCAAAGGTGTAGGAATCAAGTGCTTCTTCACTAGAAAAGGAGTTGGTAGGAATATTCTACGTAGAGTTATCGAGATCCCACCTCCACTTTCTTACCATAAGCACCATGAAGGTTGTAAAACTTCGATATACTCTTTCAGCTTTAAAAATTATGGCTATGGTTTTAAAAAATATGGAATGATTTTCCCTATACTTTTGTGGATTGCATAACCATTCTGCATACCAATTCTTTGGAAGAGAAGGACATTGATGAAGAATTTGATTTCGCCCATTAAGAACAAGGCAAATGGGAAAGACCAATCTTGTCTTCGCATAGTCGAGAAATGGTCAGTAAGATTTCCTCATCCTAGAAGAAGGAGATTAGGAGGAATTTTGTGCTCATTGTCAGAGGAATGGGCATCGGGTGGATAATTACTCGAAACATCATCCATATCACCATCAGAAGAATGATAAAGTTAAGATGGAATACATGTCTATCAGAAAGGTAAGGGAAATTCTTAATCCACCATCAGTTGACAATTCAACCTAGGATCAGGTAATACCTGAAAGTGAAAGTCCTTTAAAATGGGTTAGTCAACAATTTTTCAATTATATATTGCATAGCTCTGATTGTGAATAGTATGCAATATTTGTTTGGAGTTCATATTTTGTGAGAAAAGCTGAGAGACAGGTTTACCATGCTCAATGTATTTTCTTACTTGGGAAAAATTTGATTAATATTCTAATCATATCTCCTAATTATCTGTTGAGTTCCTGTTATAACTTGGATATAAGATTTGACTCATATTTATAAGCTTGGAGATTTTTCAGCCATTTATGCAGACATTTGAGCCACGGTGTCACCGCATCATTGTTCGTGTTAAGGCATTGTGACTATACAACATAATGGTAGTTGATCATCATGGACATGACATATTCCAAAGTGTAAGACCCTAGAGGGCATTGTACGATGGAAAAGTGACAAGCGAGCATGGGAATCTACAAGTAACTTTTCCTCGCACCCGACCTCCCGAGGTCGTGCCGAGATAGCCAGTGGGGATTGAATATGCGTGGGATGCGGACAAACTAGTTAGGTAATCTGATGTCTTCGACATGCACTAGTGGAAATTATGAATCTAAGGCAAAGAAGGCCCTCCTAACCTGAAATGGTGTGATAGATCGATCAACAAGGATGATCGTCAAGGCTCCAATCAATATCGAGCTCTAGCGTGATTCGGCTATGGGTTGTGGAATATGTGGAAAATGACCCGGGATAGTTTCGTGTATGTCTCCAGATAAGGTCATAGGGTAGATGGTAAATATAATTGACTCTATGGGCGATTCTCTGGCCTAGTCCAGAACTCCTTAGCTTCGTTAGCTGCTATGTCTAACAAGGATAACTATTCGATGATGATAGGTGGAAGTGGGGTAGATCTGAATACTAATGTACGTAGGCCAACATCTATGTCTGATTCACCTATGGACTCGTTGGGCTGTGGGATTTGTGGGTCACAACCATAGATTCGTGGTTCTTTATGGACCTGCTATGGTCATGTGTGGAATCAGTCCCTAATCCCTAGTATCCAATAGTCATATGCTTTTTCACCTCTATATTTAGAATTATCAATCAGTGTGATCTTTCGAGTATCTCACAGGGGTTCGTGCAACCTAAATTCTTGAGCTAGTATCTATATCTCGTGAGAGTGTCTCTTGTGTCTGGTCATGGGACCAAAGGATCACAACCGAATGTCTCGCTCTCTTGCAAACCCTTCCACGCCATGTGGATATGTATCTAGGTAATCAGAGTTTGCTTGATTTGACCAAAACGTATGTGCTCGGGTCGCCTTCTATGTTTAACCCGCGTAATTGAGAACTCGATTTGTTGTAAGTTTACCGTTGTTTGGAAGACTTGGATCTTAAGATTCTCGATCTATATCAATTATTTCGTGATGAGATTGGGTTGGGACACGATTGGCTCGAATACGTATTCTCCTGCTCTCAGTCCCGTGATTGTCATACAAAAGCCACAATGTAAACTAAATGCGGCAAAGTAAAATTAACTATGTGAAATATATCTATAACATATATAACTTCTATATTTTTGTATTTTCTCATGAATTTATATGAATGAAATTGAAGGAGCAACTACTTTAATATATCTAGAAATTGAAAACTAATCGATGAAAATTTAAAACAAACAAAGCAATCGAGTATAGCTACTTGCTTCAGTGCAGCTTGTAAATCTATTCTAAACAATGAAATAACCGATCTAATCTATTTGAAAGACTCTCGATCCTACCTCGAAGTGAGGAAAGAATCATAGCCTCTCGTAAAATATCAATCCCCACAACTTCCCAATATTGAAAGTAAAATTGACTAAAATAAAGTGATTGACTACTCTATTTGATATGCTTCTAATTTAGAAATTTGAAAGCTAGAACCTGGATTCTGCAGAACAGTGGCGAATCTGATGGTGTGTGTGATCTTGTCCCCTTAGTGTGACCTCCTCGCTCCTTCATGTTCATGTGGATCCGTAAAAGCGTGTAATGCTAACATCAACAGTAGAGATATTGGGACAAAGGCGGCTTAGGATACAGATCAATACAATGCGAGTAGGAGAGAGATAGCGCAAGAGTACTGAGCTTGGCTTATGAAATTCCTAAGCGGGATTTATCGCAAGTCATGCAACATAAAACGTCCGTAACTTGAAACTATCCTGCTTGAAGAACAAAACCCAGAACTTTAATGGCTTCCTATCAAAAACAAACTATCCTATTCCAATTGATTTGGATGAAGTGATAACAACAATTACACAAGATGGATATGTGGCTTCCTAATAACAAGACAACACTAAGTATGTAATGAATGAAAATAAGAAGTCTAAGTAAAATGACTGGACTAATCTATTGCAATGAGAAATTCAGAGGCAAGTTTGAGGGGCCATTTGCTTGAGCATAAGCCAACTATTTATAGATTTGCATTTACCCAAGGTAAAACCAAATTGATCTCTTAAACTATAAACAATGGCAAAACACTATTCCAGGGAACCGAATCATTAATGCAAGCCCAAGGCGGTGAAAAACCTGGTAAACGTTGGAAATTTACGTGAGTCGCGTTAAAAGAGAATTCCTGAAAACACGTGAAGGACCGCCACCCTGAGCAGGTGGTGGTTATAGGACCGCGCCTGCTTGTGGCGGTGGTCACGAGACCGCCACCTACTGTCGGGATGGTGGTTTCAAATGTGAATCAAGAGAAAAAGGCAAAGAAAAGAGGGGAAAAGAGGCAAACAAAGCACATGGGGCTAAGCGGGGCATACATGATGATAACGCATACTTGGAGAGCTTTTCCGGATCCCGAACACCTTGCGAGGAGACCTGTATCATCATTGGGGCACGTGTCACGTTGTTCCAGCAGTGCAGTACCTTACAATTTTGGGTACGTACAGGGCATATGTGGTGATGTTTAAGTATTTTGAAGTGTAAGACCTCTTGAAGGGTAGATGTAGTAGTACATGTTTCTAGGTGTTGTCGAAGTGTAAGACCCCTAGAGGGAATATGTGGCAATATCTACTTCCATGCAGACTATATGTTCTTGAAGTGTAAGAATCCCGGAGGGTAGATGTAGCAAAGATATTCTTCCCGTGTTTCCAAAGAGCAAGACCTTAGCAGGAAAATGTGGCAGTATAAGCGTTGGGAATTGTCAAAGTGTAAGACCCCTAGAGGGAAGATGTGGCAATCAAGATAAAGGAAGAAGCATGGTGGGACCATAACCCATAGAGCCAGGATCGGGACCAAGTTTTCAAAGTGAGAAGAATGCAATACAATAGACTAGAGATTCCATTACAGTAGTACTTCTGATGTGACAACAAAATATTCATATTCAGGACAGGGTGACAAAAGTTCCAGTGAGCTTTTGGTGGAATAAAAGCCTTTCCCATTGGGGAGGTGTGATTCAGAGGACATTTTGGGACATTTAGGAGTTCCCTAAATCTCCCTAAACCATGACCAAGTGGTAGAGTGTTTTGAGAAATTTCCATCAACAGGTGGAACTTAGAAAATAGAGCTCATATACGAAAGATATGGTTAATCAAAGTTTGGTGTAAAATGGGGTCAAAATGGTCAACTAATGAGTCACGCATTGACACTTGACATATTGGAAAAAGGTGAAAAGGTTAAAAGTTCCTATTTTGATCACCTCTAGTCTTCGATAAATGAAAAATTAGTGGGTCCTGCTATTTGCTGGCCATGGACCCTCAACCAGGTTCGGCACACTCTTTTGTAGGAGGGGTGTCTTTACTACCTATTTCATATTGCCATTATTGAATGCCATATATCTCTCTAATATTACCCATGTGGGATTATTGTATTGGAGAGTTGACTTGTACATTATAGGGTTAATGATTTGCATTATGCAGAGCTCGGCAAGCTATTTTAATATCTCGGTGGGGTGATCAACTCCCCACCGAGTTGAGTTGATCACATTGATATTTATTTCCATATGGTTTAGGATGGCCCTATCCCCTATTACCTTGGCAGCGTATCCACATAGCTCGGCACCTTGTATTATGGTGAAAAGATCAATACAAAATTTATAGGAGCTTGGTGATGACTTGACCCAAACCGTGGGTTTTCAAACATTCACGTTGAATTATCCTCGACCTCCCAACTCAACATGACTCCATGTTACACAACTCGATCGATAATTGCATGGCCCGCCAAAAGGAGCTTGTGTGGCCCAAGCCATAAATTTATATGCCGGCTAGCCTTTTAAAAAGGCATCCCCACTTTGTATTTTCCATGCATGTGGGACAATGTAATAGTGCCCCACCGAACCCAAAGCGTAAGGGTGGTCTCGCTTAGAATATTTGGGGTGACACGTCCAAACAAACCTTTTCTTCCCCTGCCGGATGGAGGTCCACGTGAACCGTAAGAAGCAAATAGAGGGAAGCCATGTAGGAGGTGGCATATTAAAATGAAAAAGTGTGGATTTTAAAACAAAGCATTAAATAATGTGAAGGGGTTAGTTTAATAGCCTTAGTGCTATTTGGAAGATCCACGAGATTTGGAAAATCAAGGGGAGTTGGTGGGGAGACACAAACCCCCACTACTTGCATTAAAAAAAATAAGCCCCACCAACATACCATTGAGCTTGAAATGGTTTAAAAGGGAGCTGATTTTATTTGAATGGTAAGCCGATTCTTTGCGAGAGCCACAAGGCTTCAAGAGGCAGTTATGGAAATCCTCCATTTTGGAGCACTTAGAGGCAAAATGAGGCCTTAGTGTAAAAATGAAAAATGTTCATTTTTCTAAGAGGAATCCAACTATGTGATTTGTTTTCATGTAATGCTTAGGATTCTCCATTTTTAGTTAATTTTTCAAGTACATTTGCACGGAGATCGCATTGCGAAGACACTGTAGAAAGTGTGGATGGACTTGAACGTGTTTCTAACAAATTGCAGAGTTCCATGAGGTTTGGTATTAGCCCATTTGCAAGTTTTGTGATCTATTTGTCATTATTGAAGGGTTATTATACTTCATTGGACGTTAAATAGATCGATTCTATTTTCAAGAATCCGAGAGACGTAACCCATTTGGGTGAACTCCATTATCAATTTTATTCTTGTGGATGTTTTATTTCTGTTTTGATGAAGCTTTTGATCAAATAAGTTTAGTAATGGATTTGTATTAATTTGATTAAGCAATCATCTTGAGAAAATGGACTTAGGTATCCATTATCTACAATGAAATGAGTGTATGCACATTCGGTGATATGATTAAAAATCATCTTTGAAGTGCATGTTTTTAAGGGAATTAATCAGTTTTGGGGGTATTTGAAGTCCATAAAATTGATGTTGAGTTCCTAGATCCTTATGAATGGTTAAAGTTTGAAAATTATAACTTGCATTTTTGGATCATATATTGACCTTAAATAGAGTTGGTTGAGAATTGAAAAGTAATGGGTGTAAATGGCTCTAAGATTTATAACGGTAAGTAATAAAACTTCGATGGTTGAAAAACACTTGTTTTTCAACTAATTTTGTTATTTGAATGATTGGATGAAATTAGATATTCCATGCAAGATTTGTATTGAAGTTTTTAGGGATTTTCATCTTGAAGGGATTGCAAGAATAAGTAATAAAGCTGCTTGCGTAAAAATACAATTGGTTGAGAAACACAATGTGTTTCTTATCTAGTTTTATTTTTAAGTGTTTGCTTTGAAGTTAGATATTCCTTCAATATTTTAGTATGTTTTTGGGTCTAATAGGAGTTGTAATAATTATAAAATTCAGTAAAAAAATTTACATTTGAAAATCATGGTTCACAAACGCAAATAGTAGAAACACACACTATGTTTTTCAACCAACTTTAATTTTTAACCGTGTTTTAAAGTTTTTAAATGTTATTATTTATATTAAATATATTGACCTTATATAGAGTTGGTTGAGGATTGAAAAGTAATGGGAATAAAGGGCTTGTAAGATTTACAATAGTACTTAATAAAACTAGATGGTTAAAAAATACATTGTGTTTTTAACCAATTTCATTCTTTTAGTGTTTGGTTGAAGTTAGATATTCCCAACGAGATTTTGTATCAAGGATTTTAAGGATATGGGTCTTAAAGGGGTTATAATATTTCTAAGAATAAGTAATAAAAATACTTGGTGGAAAAACACAATTGGTTGAAAAACACAATGTGTTTCTCAAGTAATTTTGTTTTTTTGTTTTCTTGAAGTTATATATTCACGCAATATTTTAATAGGGTTTAGGGTCTAGTAGGAGTTGTAATATTTGTAAGATTTATTAGCCAAAATTACATGGTTAAAAACATGGTTCACAAACACAAATGTTTAAAGTACACAATGTTCTTTTCAACCTTGTTTTTGAACCATATTTTTAATAATATTCTCAATATCACTTGTATGGATATTACATAGAGTTGGTCAAGAATTGAAAAGTAATAAGCGTAAAAGGGCTTGTAAGATTTATAATAGTAGGTAATAAAACTAGTTGATTGAACAACACACTTTGTTTTAAACTAATTTTGTTCTTTGAGTGTTTGGATGAAGTTAGATATCCCTTACAAGGTTTTGTATCAAGCTTTTAGGGATTTGGGTCTTAAAGGGGTTGTAATATTTGTAAGAGTAAGTAATAAAACCGCTGCTTGGTGGAAAAATGTAATGCCCCTCCCATTACCACCTCTTGATTGTAGTTGTGTGGGCTCGAGTCGGCCTTGGTTTGAGTGAGTTCGTTGTTCTAGTGTCATGCTTATGTTATGAATAATTCATAAAATAATGGTAGCATTTAAATTAAGCATTTGTGATAATAAAATAATAAGGGCAGTTTTGAAGTGTCCTTTCATGAACTAACCTTTTGGAACCCTAGGATCGTCCCCGTGTCTTTGATTTGTGAGGTGAAGTCATTCTTCTCGTGATTCATCCAACTTGGGATCATTCTCGAACCTTGAGTTTGAAATATTTATAAATTTCTTTATAACATTAAACATCGATCTAACTAAAGCATATTTTGTTATCAATAAAAGGATTCCACATAATTCTCAATGAAGATATTTACGTGTTAATTAAGGGGCGTATCGACCGATGAAGGTTTTGATTAAAGAAAATGTTAAAACAATTAAATAAATCATGAAATTAGCACAATGAAAGAGTTTTCATTTAAAAATAAATAATTCATTATTATCCTAAATCTCTCCAAATTTAATTTGAAGCTTGAGCCAAACCTAATTTCAAAAAGAATTAATGTAAATCCTTGGGTATTGTATTTTTGGTTTTCCATGAGAGAATTAATGAAATTCTTCCTGGTTTTATAAGTTGCCTGCCATGAGATGATTTTGGAAAATTATGGTCAGAGAATGTAATTTTGGGCATGCATACGGTGGTTGGGAATACCTCCAGGAATCAACAAGATGGAGGAATGCCATGGTTCATGGGTATGGTCTGTGATAGTTTGTTTTTTTTTGTTATTATCTCTGCATAGTGAAAAATAAAACTCTAACATGATATTTCTGCCCTATCTAAGAAGGAAATGTGAGAAAAACTTGGGAACATGTGCAAGGATTATGAATTGGTTGAACCATGCCCCAAATGTGGTCACATGGGTTGTTGAAAAGATGCCTTAGAGAGAGATGGCCTCACAGGCTTGCAATGGTCACTTTATTTTCACAAATTGGGCTTGTTGTTTAGGCTTTGGAAACTTTAAAGCAAATGCATTTGATAAGGGCAAATCCAGACTCCACTTCCTCTGTCAGGCGCCTCCCATCTTGTGTCAAATTGGGAACTTAGAGAAGGACATGAACATCAAACAAAGTTGTTTGTTGCTTTATTTTTGGAAAGCAATTATTTTTGTAGATTCGGGACACCTCGGTAGATGTTAGTTTGCTCGTAAAGCGCAGAGGCTATTATCTAATTGTTAAACGACCCAAAAATGTGGTTTCATGAACAATATGGATTTTTGATGCTACAAAAAATGGATTTGTTGAAAAGGATTAAGAGCATTTTGGATGAACCTTTTGTTGAATTCTTCATTGGGAATTGCTCAATTTTTTTAAAATGCAAATAAAGGGGGTGCATTTGGTTGTTGGGTAAAAAAAAATGGTTTGTTTGTTTTTTTGAAAAGGTTTGGAAACTTTCAATGAAAAGAAAATTGGCAGGTTAAAAGCCGTCCCCACAACCTTGCAACATCCTCCTTGCCCTATGGAAAAAGGGAGCCTTGGAACATGGTTTTGACAGCCATAAAAGCATAATGGATATGGAATTTTTGTCAGTTGTTGTAGTTGCATATGCCTCGATAGATATATTTACAAAATGTGGAAACTTGGTTAAGGCATGCAAACTGTTTGACAGAATGCATCAAACAAAATGTAGTCTCATGGAATGTTTGATCGTTGGATATGCACAAAGAGTTCTGTTGAAAGGTATTGGAGGTTTTTAAAAATGCAAGCATTGGTATAAAACTCAACTCAACAACCTTTTCCAACATATTCACAACATGTATAAAAATGGAAGCATTCACAAGGCCACAAAACTATTTGACGGAATGCTTGGATGACCGCAAACCATGCACACCTTGTGTTCTTTGGTCACTCACCAACTCAATTCCAGGCATGGTCATCTTTCCCTTCTTGCATGATTTTAATGATTCTAGTTTTCTTATTTTAATGTGGTAGAAAATCAAACTAAAGTAGATTAAATTATTGGTGATCTAAATGAGACGTAGTGGCTTATAACAAATTTATCTTTGTTTTGTACGCAACTAGAATAGTAAATCAGAATGTAAACTCTACTCATAATCTACCTCATGAGATATTTGGACAAATATACACTAGTTTTGGTCTTGGAAACCACATAGTTGTTGTGATAAACAACAAACTTAGTAAAAACTACTTCTAGGTGACTTTGTGCAATGTTATTAAAGAACATTTTTATTAGGGCACAAAATATTCGTATAAACCCCGATTTATGAAAAGCAAGTTTTAGCTGTGTACCTTGTCATGTGGAGTGCCCAACCAAACCCTGAGTTATTCCTTGGATGTCCATTTGACCTTATTTCATAACACGTTTAGGAGCCCAATGGTCTAGTTCACAACTTTAAACATCTGCTGAAAAGTGAAAAATGTAGTTTGGTTTTGACCCGTTATTGTGGCCTTGAGTGTCGTAATGGATTTTGGTTTCCACATATCTCTAATATTTCTATGAGAAAATTCCTACAAACCCTTAATTTGGAGAAAAGTGTCCCACAAGCTAGTTTTCTTGATATGATTTGAAGGCCTCTAGTCATTGGGCGACAAGGCCGCTTGAGTGCATCTACGATCGGTAGCTCTGGAAAGATGAGTGCCATTTTAATCTTGTTTGCTAGTTTGGGGTTCCGTTAGCTCCGAGTGTTTCCCTGTATATAAGGGAATAGGTAGATTTTTTTTTTAACTCGTGGATGTTTGAGTCTCAAATATGGTTTAGGAAATTTGATTTTTGAGCAACTTGCCTAGATTTATCATTTTTGGAACTTCTAATCAAATGGGGAAAACAATCATATGACCTTACTCAAGAAAACTATCGATCGAAACTTTATATACACTAACATATGACTGTAGAAAACTTCCTTTGACGTTTGTTTTGAAAATAATTTGATTGTGGAAAAATAACGTTTTCTCTCTCCTCTCTCTATCTCTCTCTTGATAGCTTTGAAAATGAATTGAAATAGCATTTACATTTCTTACTCTCCTTAGAAGTATGTTAAGTATTGTTTTTATTATTCTTGGAAATATTTGAAATCATGAATCGTGCTAGTTTAGAGGTAGATGCCATGCCAACCATAGTGTTGACCATGTGTGTGGTTGCAGTACTTGGACAAGGAGAAGTACAATGATACTTGTGTCTTCTTATTAGCATGCTATCTAAAAGCAATGAAATTATATAGAATATATAAATGATATTGTTATGAATAGAATGCATTATTTCATTATTTCCATGATGTATACCATATTTTTGCATATTGATGAAATGTACTATTTTCTTACGTAGTTGTACTTTTTGCATGTTTGAATAATTCCACACTTAGTCATATTCCAATATATTTTGTTAGGTAAATGAAGTTGATTGTATCATGTTGCATTGGAAAATGATGTAAGAGGATCCCTTTTAGTATATCCAAATCATCATCATGAGAATGAAATTGAAATCCTGTTATTTAAATTTTTTTGTACCATCGTAATTTTGGATGTGATTGTACCAATAAAATTAATGGTTGTAATATGGTAATGGCGTAATTTATATATATATATACTAGTGATGTATTGACCTAGGAAATATCTTATCCTTCAAAGAAAAATATAACAACTTGCATGTGTGTGTTTCCATTTTGGGTAAAAGCGTCAACCAAACTTATAGTTTGAAATATCAACCCTTGTGGTATGGAATGGTCCCCTTTGAGCTTAACCTTGTGCCTTGTTTCTATAGTGGAACCAAACACCACTTGGGACATCACTACACCTTAGGAATGGAAGTGTTTTCCTTAGCTTTTGATTATAGGAACACCTTTGAGTTTTTAGAGTTCCTTGGGGATTAAGTTGTTGAACACTAGCTTTGGCCTATAGTAGGGCATAGATCCCTTAAGGTAAATGCGAATAAATTTAAAGCTAATCCTAGGAAATTTTTGAGGTTAATATGTGGACATAATTTTATATCTAAACCTTAACAGATGGGATTATTATTGGTAGGATGTTGACCCATTAGAAAGGTGAGAATTGTGACTTGTTCCTTAACTCCTTGCTAGGTCTCCATTTTCTAACATTAAAGATAAAATGAGATGTCTCCTTTGAGAACATGATATTCTAGAACATTAACTTTTGAATTGAACACTAACCACATGTGACTCTTTTGTATCTTATAAATGCTCCCAATCATCTCTATCTTCAAGATGTACCATGTGAATAAGGTTAGCTTAAGATTCTCCTCTTATCATCTTGAGATCTTTTCCCTCACAATGAAAACTAAGTAAAATGATGAGTAACCATGCTCTTTAAGAAATAAACCCATATTCTAAGAATGAGTGTTGGGTGACGTATATGTGTTCAAAATGTTTATAACTAACATTGAATTTTGAAAATTAATGGCAATTGAAATGTGAACCAATTAGTGTACTCTTATTATAAGATTTTCATGATGTGTAATAGAGTTATGAAGTTTTGAGAAGAGGGGATTCATACCTTACATGTTAATGCTCTTTAAACCAATGTTAACTCTTTCGTGTGATTAAGTGTACTTGTTATAAGTTAAACCCGAAACAAAATAAATAATGTGTATCATTGTGAATGAAACTACATGCTCTCATGATTAATGGATTTGAGACCTATAAGGTTAAATAAGGGAATGTAAATGGTAGTGAAGAGGGAATCAACTTAAATTAAGTGTTAAATGAAGTAAGGGAAATGCAATCTAGAGAAAAAGGAAAATGTATGTTTTCATGCTATATGCTCTTCAAACCTTTAAGGCTTAAATTAGATTATGAACATGACAAAGATTGAACCATGAAAATGTGATAGTGTGGAAGGTGCCAATTTGTGATGTTCATGTCATGATTGTGTCATAGTCTCATACTTGCTCATTTATCTAAGTGTGATGTTGGTTGTACATTATGTCATATTGACATTTGTGTGTTTTACATGTTGATGTAAACATTACATGTGGTTTCGTGAAAAATATTGTGAGTCTTTTGGTGTCGCACAACTGTATCAAGTAAATTTTTTTATCCTGTTATGTTTGGTCTTGTGTTTGGGTCCCACATGGGTGGGCACTATAGTTGGTATTAGAGTGAGGTTTTATTGGTCTTTTATTTGGGTCCCACATGGGTGGGCACTATAGTTGGTATCAGAGTGAAGGTTTATACTCTCGAACCTTTGGGACATTTTGGTGTTGTGATGGATCATGCATGATGGTGGAGGAGTAATTTGCTATTATGTTGTGATGTGACAAGCATGGTACTCATGATTATGTGAATGCACCTGTTGTGTTTACCACTTGGTGTGGTCTTGTTATGATATTGATGTACTTCTTGATGTGAGTAATTTCCCTCTTTCTTGTGAATTCAACGTGAAATTCATGTGTATTACCACCTTGTGTGTGAAGGAAATGTTTTTGAGCTATGACAAAGTTGTGATGTTTCATGTTCTAGTGATATTATATATGTGGGACAATGTGTTGCATGACAAATTGCTTCATAGTGAAATATGTTACATCATGATAATTTTCGTTGTGTTGTGTTGTATTATGGCATTATATCATCAGGTTGCATGGTATTTGAATATAGTCCATGATGTTAGATCACTATGTTCATGATATATATGTACTCATATTGTTATGTGATAAATTCTAATCGTGAATTGGGGACATATGGTGATTCCATGACCCCTAATGTATTGTACTCGCACTCTTGGTGTGATATGTGAAATGTCGTGTGTTGTAAGTAAGTGTGGAATATTGTGATTTATCCCTGTAATTTTAACATGTGTAAGACGCTATGGTTTTTGTATGTGTCATCAATGTGATCATAATGTTGTTATGTGCTATGTTGTGTACCCTACACTACTGAGCCCTATGGGTAGCATCCAAAAGTGTATGTGTGGAGAGAGAAGTTGTAGACCAAGTGACCATAACCTTGAGCCAAGTACAAGTTTGAAAGTGGAGTCTCATGTAGACTAAAAACCCACTTCTATCCATTTGGTATACCTCGAGCTTGCTCAGTATATTATGGATGTACACCACCTTAGGCTCATGTTTATGTGAACTAGTGTCTTTGCTCTCTCCTATTTGGGTTGTCCATCGAACAATCCTATGTGATATTGACTATGTGGATCCTCATTTGTGTGATTTGGAGATATAATTTTTTGGTTATATGTATTTTACAAGTTGATGCTCGATATCCGAGTGCGAGCAACTTGATGAGTACCCCTTTGGTGACCACGAGAAGGGCCACATAGTGATCGTAATGTGATATTTTTATGTTCATACTTATTCGTAAATTGACCTTATTTTCTTTTCTTGTAATAACCAACAATTTTCTTGATTGATGTATTCCTAAATTTTGGGCATTTAACTTGATTTTGAGCTAACAAGAGGCTTTTGCATTACTATGGCTGTTTAGCCATTTATTTTTCTTAGTTTGAAACTTGCTCTTGGAGTTTAAAATTTTTCTAGCCTAGCCCAAGGCTTGGGATTTGTTGTTGCTTGACATTTGAATATGATTGTTATGTTGGTTCTAGTGTTGTGATGTGTTGGAATAGGGTCATGGGATTCACCATGGAGTGGTTAGACCTATGGAACCACTTCATTATATGGGGGTACACCCCAAGGGGGTCATGGGGCTACATGTTACTATGCCACTTGGGTGGAGGTGACGAGGCTCTATGTGCCTAGGGCCATAGGGTGACCTGACCTCATTAAATGGAGAAATAAGGTGACGGGACTCTTTGGTGAGTGACTCGATATGGAGAAATAAGGAGATGGGCTCTATGGTGAGTGACCCACCTAGAGAAATAAGGAGACAGGGCTCTATGGTGAGTGAGCCGGATTTGTTTTGGTACTATGATTATTTTTCTATTAGGAGGCATATGGATATTTGGGAGGCATATGGAGCTAGTATTTATGTTTCATGAGTTACTCTTGTGAGTCTTGTTATGCATTGTTATGATTGAGCTTGACGCTCCTCTTTGTTGGTATGTACTATTGGATCTTGTCTTGGCATTGTGTGGGTACAACATGGTTTTGAGTCATGTGATACCATTTTCATATGTATCAACATGATGCTTCATTGTTTGTTAGTCACATGTGTGTGTTGGATTTATGCCTTGTGTTGGTCCTCAAATTTACACCCCTGTTAGATTGACAATAATTTCTCCTTAGTGGAAAGAGGGGAATGACTTGGAATGGTGGTAGACCAGGTTGGTATGTTGTTTTGTAGCCGGGAGGGGTCTAACACTTTCCTTGGGATCAAGCCTTAGGATGATTGAGGGAATGTACAAAGGGGATGGCCTATTCCTACTACTTTTGGTCTTGCCTTAAACCAGGGTGAGAGGACTTGTGGGGAAACCTAAATACAAAGGGGGAGATGGAGTCTTTGTTCCCTCAATTTATTTTCAAATGGTGGATCAATCTAGGATAAACATGGCCAAGGACACAATAATTCACTCTCATAAGTTATCACATAAAATGTTGCATATGCTTAGTGCACTAGACATAGGTTACTATAGACAGTAAAATTCAGTTGCTCTTGCATTCTCTTGATAATATAATTAAGGCTAAAAGACACCTTCAATGATATTTAGAGAAATAAGGTAGTAAATATAATAAAAAAACATTAATATGGGGGATGGGGTCAATTATGGCAATTGTAACTTCACAGAAGGGGAATTATAGGCAGAGACAATCATTGTAACACAACATTTAACACTTAGAGCAGCCTAGTCATCCTAGAAAGTACCAAAAATAGATCAAGAAGTAATATTTTCTACAAAAAATATTTGCATTCATTGATACTTAATAGATGCAAAGTTTCAGATCAATCTCTAAAATATTTGACACGAGAGCTCATGTAAGCATTCTAGTGAAGTATTTACTGCTTCTACTCTCGCACACCCAAGATACACTCAAAGGCTAACAAAATCTATCAACACAAAATGGTTATGGAAAGGATTTTACAATCAAGTCCAAAATTATAGAGGGAATTGCTCACAACACAATTATCAGACTTAATGACCAAAGCAAAAACATTAAGGAAAATCTAGTGTATGAAAAATGAAGCAATGCACAAGATTACAATAGAAAATATGACTCATTAATCAACAATTCAACATAAAAACTAAGAAAATATAATTTAAACTCAAAAGCAAACATACTTCATTCATTTCTTGAATTTATTAATAAGGGAACATCAAATGAATGCTCTCAAATCTCATCAATGGATGTACACTCACAACCACCTTGACACGAAGTTTGGGAAACTGAAATCTATATGCATTTCATAAAGGAAACATACAGTATTCACAATTATATCTCTAACCTTTTCAGAAATAGAAAGACTAAGCCCCTTTTCATCGAATACCAAAACTAACTCCCTTAATTATGAGGAAAAGCCTCCATATTTATAAAAATTGATGTCTTATTACAACCCGATTTCCCCCAAAACAACAAATAAATCTTCTCTTTGTTCACAAAGAAAGATATTTTTAATTAGAGTGGGAATGTAACTTGTCTAACTAAAAATATCTGATTTTCTATTAGCATTTTGGGATTGATTCCATGCCTTTACTACCACATACACAAAAAAGTTAGCTAATACTGCTAGGTGCATCTATGTACTTTTTTTTTTCTCATTTTCTCCCACCAAATGCCATTAATTTCTGAATTAGATGATGCCAACTTTAAGGGCTCGAGGATACCTTTCCAACGAGACTAATTTTGTTTGATTTGGAGCTCTGGATCAAAAATAATGGCTATTTGAAATTGCAGTGTGTCGGGATGAACAAGAAGGTGACATGTTGCAACCTTTGATTTGCTAGAGATCCACCTCTACTTACATGTACATTTATTTTCCTTTACCATGTGTATTATGTGGCTTTGAATGTAAGTTAGTTCCTTTACAAAATGCGAGCCAATAAAAAATGCCACTTTCCTTCATCTTTTACAAATATTCTCTTATTTGTACTTTAAATACACGTGCAAAATGAGCAATGAAAAAGTTCCACATCCTTTCGTAGTGTCAAGATTTTATTTTACTTGTACTAGCCATATTGAAATGTGAGCCAATGAAAAGCTCCACATTTTCTTCATAATCCGTACTATTCTTTTACTTAATTGATCCCCACAAAACTTGAGCTAATGAGAGAGCTCCACACTCTTTGCATTGTCAGTCTTTTTGATAACCTCAACCGATCCCTGCGAAAACGTGAGACAATGAGAAAGCTCCACGCTTTTCGTATCTTTGTTAGAATATTTGATAATTTTAACTAACATCAGAAAAATGTGAGCCAATGGGAAAGCTCCATGCTTCTAATATTTTACTTTCATTTAAAAAGACCTTGTCAGTTTTGTGAAGCATAAACCAATCAGAAATTTCCACAATACTTCACAATTTACTTTTATCAATAAGGACCTTACCAAAGTGTGAAACTTGAACCAATAAAAAGATCCACGCTTCTCACAATTCAAGATTTTTCAGGATGCAAAGAATAGATAAATGAGAAAGCTCCACATAACTTTGGATTTTGGACTTCATCATTGGTTCCATAGAAATGCTACCACATCCATTCGACTTGTCAAAACCACCGGATCTGAAATTTTATAAAACTTAGCTATTATTGTGGAATTGACGTTTCACTAATGAAACTCAACTTTTTCCCCATTCTGGACCCGAATCTTTATGAAATTTTATTGATTCCAAGGACTTGAGGTCTTCCAGGCTCATCTGCTTTGAAGAGTGCCGAAATGGCGACATGTGTCCACCTCTTAGCCTTTGATCTATGTCATTTATCCTATCTAGATTTCCGCCATGTGTATAGTTAACTCTTGAGGTATGTGGAATGATTTGGCTATGGAAAAAGCTAGAATGCTTCCAAGTGCTTTGGTTTCGATTGGTTGTGGATTTTTAATGTCTCGCGCAGCTTATTATTTGTTATGTAACTTTTACTTGATTTTCACAAGAATAATTAATACCCACCTAAGTTCAATTGAGGCTCCTTTGTTTCGTGGGTTAGGAGAACCCGTGGAACATTAAGTTCTTGTACTTCATTGTAAAATGAATCAAGTACCCCGACATTTTTGCTGAATCCTCTCTTTCTTTTGGCTAAGGCACAAAGATTTTTACAAATTGACACTTCTCCTAGAAATAGATTGATGTTTGAAGTAAGGGGAACACTATGAAGTATACATAATAGTTACATTTTTCGAGAAATCGATGAAAAAGACATGCTTGATCCAAGGAATTGGATTGAGCACCAACACTGATGCATAATTGTTGGAAATTATATGTTAGGTGGACTACTTGTTGTCTTTCCATGGTGGAGTTAGAGGTCTTGTGATGTGATTCATTCATGAAAATGTGCTAAAAATGTGTTCTATGGGTCATTCGTAATGTGCTTTGTACCTTGTGCAACATTGTGAGGTCAACTATTTGGGAAACCTTTTGGAAATTTGAAAGTTAAAATCCTTAACAAGTGATAACATTACGAACAATGAACAAGTAAACTAGACAATCGACACAACTAATAAATGGTGAATACCCTTATGAGAAAACACATGCGAGTGTGTTTTGAAATGAATACTAAAATTTGGATCTGAATCCACTATGGATTTGAAATATTGGATTAAGAAAAAGGGGGTTTTAATGAAAAGATATGTTGAGTAATAAAATAATGAGTAATGTCAATCTTCTCTGAACATGAAGAAAATGAGATTTAAAAAAAAAAAAGCTTAAACTTCTTTGGTGGTCGTATCTTAAGCAACATAGATTTTCTTTTGCTAATCGGAAACTATCATTGTCAACTTTCCATGCTTACTCTACCCACTTAGTGCCTGGAGTGTGTCGCATTGTGGATGATGATTTTGTAAGGGGAAGATGTAATGCCCCTACTGTTACCACCTCTCAATTATAGTTGCGTGGGCTCAAGTCAGCCTTGGTTTGAGTGAGTTCGTTGTTCTAGCGTTGTGCTTATGTTATGAATATTTCATAAAATAATGGTAGCATTTAAAATAAGTTTTGATATAGTTAAATAATAATCACAGCTTTGGAATGTCCTTTCACGGATTAACCTTTTTGAAACCTTAGGATTGTCCTCGTGTCTTTGATTTGTGAAGTGAAGTCATTTTTCTCGTGATTCATCCACCTCGGGATTAATCTCGAACCCTGAGTTTGAAATATCTATAAATTTCTTTATAACATTAAATGTCGATCTAATTAAAGCATATTTTGCTATCAATAATTTAAGGATTTTGCATAATTCTCAATGAAGATATTTGCATGTTAATTAAGGGGCATATCGGGACCAATGAAGGTTTCGATTAAAAAAATGTTAAAATAATTAAATAAATCATGGAATTAAAACAATGAAATAGTTTTCATTTAAAAATAAATCATTCATTATTATCCTAAAATCTCTCCAAATTTATTTTGGAGCTTGAGCCAAACCTCATTTCAAGAAGAATTAATGTAAATCCTTGGGTATTGTATTTTTGGTTTTTCGTGAGAGAATTAATGAAATTCTTCTTGGTTTTGTAAGTTACATGTCATGAGATGATTTTTGAAAAATTCTGGTTAGAGAATGTAATTATGGGCATGCATAGGGTGGTTGGGAATACTCCAAGAATCAACAAGATGAAGGAATGATATGCTTCATTGGTATGGTCTCAGATAGTTTGTTTTTTTGTTATTATCTTTGCATGGTGAACAATTAAACTCTATCCCGATATTCCCGCCTTGTCCAAGAAGGAAATGTGAGAAAAAACTTGGAAGCATGTGCAATACTTGTGAATTGGTTGAAGAATGCCCCAAATGTGGTCGCATGGGCTATTGGAAAGATGCCTTGGAGAGAGGCGGCCTCATAGGCCTATAATGGTCACTTTATTTGCACAAATTGGGTTTGTTGATTAGGATTTGGAAACTTTAAAGAAAATACATTTGACATGCACAAAGCTAGACTCTACTTCCTCTGCAAGTGCATCCCATCTTATGTCAAATTGGGAACTTAGAGCAAGACACAAACATCCAACAAAGTTTGTTATTTTTTTGGAAAGTAATTATTTTTGGCATTTAGGATGCCTCAAGAGATGTAAGTTTGGCCCCTCGTGCAAGGATGTTATCAAATTGATAAATGGCCAAAAAATGTGGTTTCATGGACAATATAGATTGTTGGATGCTACACAAAATGGATTTGTTGAAAAGGCTTAAGAGCCTCTTGGATGAACCTTTTGTTGAATTCCTCATTGGGCATTGCCCAAAAAAATTAAAAAATAAATAAATACAAATAAATAGGGGACACATTTGGTTGTTGGGTAAAAATAAAATGGTTTGTTTGTTTTTTTGAAAATGCTTGGAAACTTTCAATCAAATGTAAATTGGAAAGTTAGAAGCTATCCCCACAACCTCACCAACATCCTCCTTGCTTCGTGCCAAAAGGAGCCTTGGAACACGATTTGACAACTATAAAATCATAATAGATATGGAATTTTTTTCAGTTTTTGTAGTTGCATATGCCCGATAGATATAATTTTAATATGTGGAAACTTAGTTAAGTCATGCAAACTGTTAAACATAATGCATCAAACAAAATGTACTCTCATGGAATGTTTGATTGATGAATATGCAAAAAAGATATGTTGAAAGATCTTGCAGGTTTTTAAAAATGTAAGCATTGATATAAAACTTAACTCAACAAACTTTATCAACATATTCGCAACATGTACAAAAATGTAAGCATTCACAAGGCTACAAAACTGTTTGACAAAATGCTAAGAGGACCAAAAACCATGCACCTTGTGTTCTTTGGTCACTTACAAACTCAATTCTAGGCATGGTCATCTTTCCCTTCTTGCACAATTTTAATGATTCTAGTTAGCTTGTTTTAATGTGGCAGAGAATCAAAATAAAATAGATTAAACTATTGGTGATCTAAATGAGACATAGTGGCTTATAGGAAATTTACCTTTTTTTTGTATGTAATTAGTATAGTAAATTAGGAATGTAAACTCTACTCCTAATCTACCTCGTGATATATTTGGTCAAATCTATAATAGTTTTGGTCTTGGAAACGACGCAGTTGGCATGATAAATGAAAAACTTAGTGAAAACTAATTCTAGGTGACTTTGTGCAATGTTATTAAAAAAATTGTTTTCTTGGGGGCGCAAAATATTCATATAAACCCCAATTTCTGAAAATCAATTTTTGGTTGTGTACCTTTTCATGTGGAGTGCCCAAAAAATCCATGAGTTGTTCCTCGGATATCCGTTTGACCTTATTTTGTAACGCGTTTATGAGCCTAGTGGGTTAGTTCACAGTTTTAAACAATTGTTGAAAGTGAAAAATATAGTTTGGATTTGACCCGCTGTTGTGGCCTTGGGTGTTGAAACAGATTTTTGTTCTACATATCTCTAATATTTATATGAGAAAATTGCTACAAACTATAAGTTTGGAGAAAAATGTCCCACGAGCTAGTTTTCCTGATAGGTTTGATAGGCCTTTGGTCGTTGGGTGATAAGGTCACTTGAGTGCATCTATGATCAGTAACTTTGAAAATATGAGCACAATTTTAATCTTGTTTACCAATACGGGGTTCCATTAGCTCCAAGTGTTTCCCTGTATATAGGGAATAATCTTGTTTACCAATATGGGGTTCCATTAGCTCCAGTGTTTCCCTGCATATAGGGAATAGGTAGGAATTTTTTTCTGTGGATGTTTGAGTCTCAAAGATGGTTTTGAATGTTGATTTTTGAGTAACTTGCTTAAATTTATCATTTTTGGAACTTGTAATCAAATGGGGAAAATGGTCGTATGACCTTACTCAAGAAAACTATCAATTGAGAAACTTTATATACACTAACATATGACTGTAGAAAACTTCCTTTGACGCTTGTTTTGAAAATAATTTGATTGTGGAAAAATAGTGTTTTCTCTCTCTGTAGACACCAAAATTTGGTATCACTACCCTCCACCCCGCGTTCACTCTCTTTTCCTCATGGTCACCCATTCAAATTTTATATTTTCCTTCTAAATTTAATTTATCCCATTAATCACCATTTTCCACCTTTTCTCTTATATTATCCATCTTATTATCCCATCCCATTTATGCTAATTATTCTTAATTAGCTCTAATCCTCATCCCATTATTTTATTCACCCTTAATCATCCCTAATCCTCATTTAATTTGTTGATCCTCCCTAAATCCTCAATTTTTCTCTTTCTAGGCCATCATTTAATGTTTTTACCCACCCATGGCCTTTATTTACTCATTTCAACCATCCACCTACCCATTTATCTTCCCTATACAACCCTAGCTTGTCCATATTCATCTAAACCCTAATCCCGCTTCCTATGGGCTCATTATCTCGAGCTCATCATCTTCCCACCATCCAAATGGATGGGTCATCACGATTGGGGCAGCCCATCCAAGTCACTCTAGACCCTATAAAGCCACCTTTACCCCTCCTTGTTCAAGGATGCAATTTTGAGATTTTCTGAGCTCTTGTGATCTTGTCTTCATCTTGTGACCTCCTTTTGTAGTTGCCAAGCCATTTGGAATCCATCTTGGAGATCTTGTGTTCATTTTGGGAGATTTGAGTCATCTTGTCATTGTATGCTTAGATCCATCATCATCACCTTTTTGCAGCCATCCTCATTGTGTTTACAAGTTCTGTAGTCATCCCAGTGCCTCATTATTGCATTCAATCACCTTCCATCTTCATCTATAGGCTATCATTTAGCCCCATTTCATTCATCCAAGTCTAAATCAGCCCCCAATCACCATCGACCATCTCCGTTCGTCATCAAACCATCTCTCTGTTTATGTTTTCATACCACCTACCCCATCACCTGTTTAATCCCAATCATCTAGCTTTTAGATCTAGTCATTTTATCCCATCTTCCATCTTAGATCCATTCTACTAGCTCCCGGTTGCTGCCAATCCAACCTAGTCTAAAATGAATGATAACCAGATCATACCAAGCCAAGAACACATGCTAATAAAACACCACGATCAATAAGATGAAAGTAATTCACCAAAATAAATTTATATAAAACCTTTACAAACAAATGAGTAAAGCAATATAATATATTATTATGGAACTCAATAAAATACAATGAGAATGGGCCTTGCTTATATAGGAAAGGAATAACAATCTAAGAACTATTCAAGGTCATAGATCAAGCCATAAATCATGGAAAGAACTAGTCATTAAAGAACTAGTTAAGTTCATAGATTTATGAAGAACTAGACATCATCGATCTATTCAATACCATAGATCAAGGAAATAACTATACCTAACAACTAGATAATATCCCCATAATATCTAAATAAATAAAAATAAATATCCACACACATAAGTGGGTGAGGATAAATACAATAAAGGTAAATAAAGTACCTAGGTGAACATGAGCTAAGGTAAATACCTACTCTAACATAGTTTCCATCAAATCAATCTATTTTCATATCATTTACCATATTTTTTCCTATTTTTCTTGCATCCTTTCTATTTCCTCTTGTTCTAGACCTTTTACATGTTCTTGTTGATGATCATCATGAGTGCCTTATCATCTTGATCACTATTGGATTTGGCGTTATCTTATAATATCCATAATATAAATAAATAAAAATAAATATCCATTTGAGGATAAATACAATAAAGGTAAATAAAGTACCTATTTTGCATTTTCTACTCTAACATAGTTCTCATCAATCCATCATTTACCATATTTTTCCTATTTTTCTTGATCCTTTCTATTTCCTCTTTTCAGACCTTTTGCATGTTCTTGTTGATCATCATAGTGCCTTCATCTTGAATCCAACTACAATTGGTTTTCTTTCAATTGATTTATTTTGTCATATTTAGATCAAATATGTTTTCTATCATCTTATATCCATTTTTTTGTCATATTTAGATCTTGTTTTTATCATCTTAATTTTCTCGTTTCTTTTCTAATTCAAATTCGCATAGACGCTACATCCAATTTATCATATCCAATTCTTAACTTATCTTGTTTACAAAATTGTTGACATCCATTCTAGGAATATCACACTTCTCGGACTGAATTTGTCGAGAAAGCGTCCATATATATACTAATCTATTTTTTCTTCTTAGTATTCTTTGTTGTGCATGTCACTTAGCTCACAACGAAGATGAGTTCATATTGTGCTCACATCCATCCATATCATCCTAAGCTACCATAAAAACTTCATATTTGGAATTGTTTCCTTTATTACTAGTTCACTAATATGAACAAGAATGAAGAAACTTGATCAACATTATCCTCTCTCTATCTCTCCCTTGATAGCTCTGAAAATGATTTGAAATATCATTTACATTTCTTACTCTCCTTAGAAGTATGTTAAGTATTATTTTTATTATTCTTGGAAATATTTGAAATCATGAATTGTGCTAGTTTAGAGGTATATGCCATGCCAACCGTAGTGCTGACCATGTGTGTGGTTGTAGGTACCTAGACAAGGAGAAGTACAATGATACTTGTGTCTTCTTATTAGCATGCTATCTGAAAGCAATGAAATTGTATAGAATATATCAACAATATTGTTATGAATAGAATGCATTATTTCATTGTTTCCATGATGTATACCATATTGTTCCATATTGATGAAATGTACTATTTTATTTTATTTTATTTCGTGCCAGTTATTACAAGATCTCAAGCCAAGAAAATGGAAAAAACATGACATCAAACAATACCTCAATTCCCACTAATAGCTATCATCCAACAAACTTCCACAATTTCCATTCTTACCTCCATCCTTTTGGTCATTCCTACCACGGTTACTAAAAACATTATTACCATCCCACCTCTTTAGGAAAATCAATTGAATCAATAAAATTCTCATGTCAAGACCAATCCTTTCCTTCTCCACCATTTTATCCCATCTAGACCAGCCACGCCTCCTTCGGCCACCTCTATCGATGCTTTTGGGCCTCCTCTCATCCCTCATGGGTCTCAGAGTTTCAGGAGCTTTTTGACCCAAATCAAATTTCCCTCCATGAATATCTTCTTCACAAAACCACCAACCTTCCCATTGATGGACCTCCCTTGTAAAAAATTTATGCTTATCATTCTAATCTGGAGTCCACCCAAGTTCTTACCTCCTAACTTGTCATTTTCTTTCCTAGAGCCATGAGTGAGCTTGCTAGGGCCCAACATGAGTTTGATCCTAACCAACCATCTTCCTCCATTTCTCAAAATAATCAAACTACCTAATTAGTGGTCCCTATCCCTCCTAATTTTCCTTGTGTCAATACTACCATCCCTTCTTCTATTCCCATTACCTCATCTACCACTATCACTTCTCTACCTATTCAATCATCTCAAGAATCACACTTGCTTCCTCCCATATCCGAACAACATCACATAACCTTACCCCTCATCTCTACTTCACATGTCCATGCTAATGTAATCACCTCTCAACCTCAACCATCCAAATCCATGAAACTCATCAACCCCCTCATCAAGGAACTTATCAATACATAATTCATACTCAACCAACTTAAGTATCCCAACCACCTACCAATTACATCCCGACCAACCCGTTATAAGATCAATCAAGCATTCTATTTCAAAACAACCAACCCAATCAAACCAATCTTACCATATCCCCATATCTCAACATCAAGCTTTATCCCAACCCATTCAATCACAACCCCTTAATTATATTCCCCTTATCAACCACTTCCACCAACACCAACACATCCTCAAACATATTAAACATACCAAAAACCTAACCCATCCACCTCATATACATCTCAAACCCATCCTTCAACATCTTAACCATCTAATGATACCTTACAAGCATTATTGAGTAAATTGGGCAACATTGAAGCCACAACTTTGGGATCTAAGACCACATTTTCATACAAACAAATTTGCAATGAACCCATCAATCCATTTCCCCATGAAACCATATCCTTCTCATTGGGAATTAAAAATTTCTCTAAGTTCAATAACAAGGAGGATCCACAAAAACATCTATGATCTTTTAGACATGCATGTTATCTTATCACCCATGATCAAGATCTCATGCTTCACACATTTCCCATGTCATTGGTTGGTCCCGCATTAGATTGGTACAACAATATCCCACAACACTCACTATTCACATTCACTCAATTAGCACAATTATTTCTTAAACATTTCTCAATCAAAATTTTGCGTAAGATTACCATCACCGATATTTATACCATTTGACAATATGACGACGAATATATCACATGTTTTGTTACACGATGGCACACAATCATTAACCAACTATCATTTCTCCTTTCACAAACTGAGCTTATTGAACTATTCTCACGTTCTTGTACAAAACACATCTCTTCAAATCTTCAAATTCAATATTTTCAAACCTTTGAAGAGGCATTCACTATGGCTCATAAACTTAAACTCCACGCCCTTGAGCAAGGCCACCTTAATCTTAGATCAAATAAACCCAAAACCGAGTTCACTAAATCCTCCATGCATAATGATAAATCCAAAAGTACCGCCAATGCCATCGTAGTTAAATCCTCATCCGCTTCCACATCCACTTCACATGCGGAGCCTCCACAAAGAGCTTATAGAATGACCCCCAACTATACCCCTCTCGAGGAATAGTTCAGTATTTGACAAGTTGATGATGGTCAACCTCATTAGACTTCCCCAATCCGACCATATGATGAAACCTGTCCTAAACTTGCATGGTACCACCAAGAAAATTACTAAAAATATCACCAATCTCAGCCATGACATTAAGAAGTGTCACACATCAAGGATCTTGTCCAAAAGCTTATAGAATTTGGTGACCTTCAAGTAGACAATCCTAATGCACCACCCAATCAACCCTTAGAATTTTTAAACAACCATTCCTAATCATTCACCCAACAATCAGACTCAACCTTCCACATCACAGGAACCTAATGCCCATATCATTAACACTATAGATCAAAGTCCAACACCACCATCTACAACCATCATTTTGACACCTATTACATCTACCCCATTTCAAATTATCCCCCTATGATAAAAAAATCCAACTATAACCACAACCACAACACCCCCATTAGACTTAACCATACCTACTCCTCCATCTACATCATCTACATCCCTATCCATTACATCTCATCCTTCACCTATAACAACTTCAACCCAAACCCAACATCTACACCTATTCCCATTCTCAACACAACTACACCCACATCAACATCTGAAATTACACCTATATCTACACCACCTCTTGAATCATCCACTATCCAAACTCCCATAATCAATGCACCTACAACTAACACTTCCACCACATCTAAAACTCCAATCACATTGACATAAAAATTCCTAAACCTAAACCATCTACCACACCTTTAGATATTGTTAAACACATCATGTAAAAGCCACTCCCACCTTTAATATTACAAACCTTACTACCAAGTCCTACCACCACAAATTCTCTAGCTAAATATGTCACTATTTCTACCAAGGCTAAACCATCACAATCGAAAATTAAAAACCTTGGTGTGCCCATCCAAAAATCTCTTACACATCTACATAAAAGGCTAGACATTCCTTCTCCCAAGACAACTCCTCCTAAGAAACTTAGTGTCACATCACCATCCTTAGGAGTGTCTCCTTCCCTTTTAGGACCCCTTCTTCTAAAATCCCCATTATCAACAAGTCAACGCAACCTAAGCCTTCTTCCAAATCAAACACCCCTTCCAAACCATCCACATCCTCTACCACTAAATCTGAATCCAAACCCTCCAAATCACCACCAATAAAAACTGAGACTAAAACAAAACCATCTCCCTCTTCTTCTAAGCCCAAGATGAAATCAAAGGCTCCTATGAAACCACCTCAAACCAAATCATCCAAACCTTCATCGATATTCTTGAAGCCACTTCATCCTCCATCTTTCCCATAGGGTATTACACAAAAATGTTTCATCAATTACTCCAAGCTTCCACAATCACTCTTCCATCTATCAAACCATTTGATCCAAATGCCCCAAGACCTTCATGGTTTGATTCTAACCTCATTTGTGCATACCATCATGCACCAAGACATGACATGAAAACACTTTGTAGAGATCTTTCTAAACCATCATTCATAACCTTATCGATGATGATGAACTTCTTGTTGATGAGGAACCAACTCTCCCACCAACCAAACCAACTCCTTCATCCCAACCTTCATCTACTAAGACATCTAAATCCCCTCATTCATCTAATACTTATGTCACCATTCCACCTCCAACCTCAACTTCTCCCAAAGAAGGTCCCTCCACTCTATATCGATGTTGTTTAGGTCACAACTTGTTCCCATCCCCATGAATTCCAATCACCCACTCAATCCAAATCCAAAGTCACTATTTTCACTCCCTCTAGTGAGCCCACTCCATCACCTTCCTCATCAAAACCTAAGGTCTCTATCTTAGCTACTCCTCTCTTAATACTATTGAATGAAGTGTTATGAAACAAATTCACCAATCCCCAGTTAAGATGTCACTTTATGAACTCATCCAAAACTCCCTAGACCATAAACAAGCCCTCATTGAAGCCCTTAAGCACATCCCCACTCCTAATAATGAGGATCAACCCTTTGCATCTCTTGTTGGGTCCCTAGCTGCCTTAGCCTCCATATCCTTTGAAGACATTGAAATTCCATACATTACACCAGAGGAACATGATCTTCCCCTTTTCATCATAGTTCGTATCAATGACACCTTCATTCATTGTTCTATGATCGATAATGGAGATAGCATCAACATCATCTCATCCCACACATTTGATCAGCTTAAACTCCCTAAGCCATTGTTTCCCAATCACCCGTGGTTCTTCACACATTTAATGATGTTTATTCCCTGAATTTAGGCACAATAATTCTTCCCATCTGCATTGGTAAAATTATCCTTCATGAAATTTTCTATATTGTAGAAGGGAGTTTTAATATAATGTCCTCCTAGGGTGACCATGGATTCACGCCATGTGTTGCATTCCCTCCACCCTCCATCGATGCATCAAATATGAACATGAAGGGAAAATTCTAACTCTCCCTTTAGAAACTCCACCACTCAAAGAATGTAACATGACCTATCAACCCAATGACGTCCTCATTCCTAAATAGGACCCTTCTGAAGCATCCACTAGCTCATCATGTCTTTACATCTAAGCTCCCTAATGATAACTCCTTAGACAAAGTGATGGATCACCTTTCACTGGGGGAGTATCGCCTTCTCACACTTAACGCCCTTCCCACACCTCAAAGACTTGGAAGACCCGATAAAGCTCCCATGTACTAACATAATGTCGGGATATCATTTCTTTTAGTCCACCTCATCTTCACACAACCTCATTTATGGTGGAATTGATCACCCTTCTTCAAACATTGATGCTTAACCGCACATGAAACTCTACACCAACCACTTTGACTGTCTTTATAAGAAATCCTTCACCTACACCTATCTTTACCACCATGCCTGGAAAGGATTTAGAATGGGGTGTTATGAATAGGGTATGTATGACCTTTTCATTGATCAATCTCGTAAACCCAATGAAAAATTTGGACTAGGTTTCAAAGAACAATCTACAGACCCTCTTCCACCATCTATGATACTCATGGACATTGACCCTCCATCTTATCCATCTCACAAGGTCATGGATATAGATGACACTATTTCCATGTCCTCCACATTTTTTTAGTCTCCACCATCACCTTGGGACCGATCACTTATCAGTGTGATGAAGAATCTAGGTCCCTCCCTCTTTGATTCCCAAAATGATAGAGGAAGAATCCCTTACCATTGATGTTCTCGAATACGATGATGAAAATGCCATCCTTTCTCACATGGGGGAAGAAGATTCCTATCTTCATAAGTCCTTACCACCAGACACATCCACCCTTCTCAACAAATCCACCATCGACATCAACATAGGGACTCCTTAGGAGCCTCACATTCTCAAAGTGGGTCAATCCTTGATCCACAAAACTTGAATCCTTCACCACCTTTATTTCTCAACATAGCCAAGACTTCACATGGTCATACTCCGATATGTTAGGCCTCGATCTATCCATCATTGTCCATAACATTGTCACCTTTCCTAATGCCAAGTCGGTTAAGTAAAAGCTTTTCCGCATGCATCCTTGAGTTTCCCTCCTTGTCAAAGAGAGGTGCAATGCATCCTTTCCACTAACTTCATCATCCCCATTGACTATCCCTAATGGGTTTCCAAAATTTCCCCATTTCTAAGGCCTCAAACAAGCTTCACATCTATACCAACTTTCGAGATCTAAATCTTGCTTGCCTTAAAGATGACTTCCCCTTCCCAAAATCGATCAAATTGTAGATCTTATTGTAGGCCATGAGATGTTGTCTTTTACAGATGGTTTCTATGGGTACAATCAGATTATTATCGTAAAAAAAGACCAACATAAGACCTCTTTCATCACTCCTTGGGGACCTTTTTCTATCACGTTATGCCCTTCGGTTTGAAAAATGCCGGAACCACCTATCAGTGACCATGACCTACATATTTCACGATCTCATCCATAAGAATGTAAAGGAATATGTTCATGACCTCTTGGGTAAATCCAAGCATCGACGTGACCATCTCACCATCCTTAAAATCATTTTGAGCACCTTATCCACTTCTTCCTCATCTTAATCTAGCCAAGTGTATGTTTGGAGTGCTTACTAGTAAACTCCTTAGCTTTATCATTTTTATCAGGGGTATTGAAGTTGACTTTGACAAAATAAAGGCTATCCTTGAGATGTCATATATCTCTAACTTGAAGTAGCTTCACAATCCTCAAGGTCACCTTCAATTTACTTGTCATTTCATCTCGTAGCTCTCCAACCGTTTCCAACCCTTTCATCATCTTCTTCATAAAGACGTCAACTTTAGATGGGATGATAACTGCCAAAAATCCTTTAATGATCTCAAGTAGTATATCCTATCTCCTCCTGTGCTTACCCTTCCACACAAGGGTATCCATTTTATCATTATATCTCTACTTCTGGTAATGCTCTAGTTGCTTATGTTGGCACATCGCGATGAGCAAGGAAGGGAGTAGGTGGTTTATTACAATGCATCGCACCCTTCACGATTATGAGACTCACTACACTGAAGTTAAAAAGTTGTGTTGTGCCATTTTCTTCACCACTTCCAGGATTTTTCACTAATTATCAATCATAATACTTATATCATCACTAGTTTTCACCTCCTTAAGACCATGCATTCTAAACCCTACCCCATTGATCACATTAATCGATGGATCATGCTCATGACCAAGTTTGACCTAGAGTTCATCTCTTAGAAATCAATTAAGGGCTAGGTGATGAGGGTCATCAATCCTCACCATTAATAATGTCAATCTAGGTTGGTGTCCTAAGGATGTTGTGCATTAAGAGAAGAAGATCTTGGAAGGAAGCTCCTTAAACACAATCCAAATTTCATAAAATAAATCAAACTTGCAAAAATTTAAAGCACACTTTGAGAAATAAAGTTTGAATGAAATAAAGGCACACTTGCATGAATGAAATCATACTTGTAGGAATTTAAACACACTTGCATAAATTGAAATTCTGAATTAGAAATAAACATAATTGAATGAAACACCCGCAGGGTTCATAATGTACTAATTTTTCACAATACAAAGATAAAAACAATACAATATAATGAATTAAAGACAAATGAATAAACATAAACATAAATACATAGATCCATCTTCCTTGGAATGAGTGGCTAGCTCATTCCTTGAAGAGGATTTAAATAATCATTTTGAGATCTTAAAACTACAAAATATTTGAGAGGAAAGAACATATCTTTATTTCTTGGGAGAAAACATTACATATCTCAAAGGTGTGAAGGTTGCATTTATAATTTATACATCCAATCAAATCCTTATTTTAGGGAATACAATTTGATCTTATCTTTATTCCAATCCTAACAATGAGATCTACATCTCCACAAAATATGGAGAGAGATATATTATTGGAGTCAAAGTCTTATCTCACTTATTTTGGGAAGATTTTCTCCCAAATCTTCTCCTTGCTTTTCGGTAACAAGAATCATAAGAAGGAGGATTTTCTCAAAATATGATTTTGACCAAATTCCTTTCTCAGATTTTCCATTTGACTTTGCTGTTTTTGATTGTGGAACTTTTGACGCTTATCGATACGCTTTTTCCTTGACTACTGCCGAGTTCACCAAAAGTTATATTCATCTTCATTGGTAAAACCTGTTGCAAATTTGAATGAGGTTTTGTTAAACACATTTCTATAAACAAAAACCTCTCTCATATTTTCCATTTGAATTTTTTGTTTTTGTTTATGGAACTTTTAACACTCGTTTGATACATTTTTCCTCAGACTGTAGCTCACTAAAAGTTAGATCTCTCTTTATTGGTAATACCTGTAGCAAATCTGAATGAGGTTTTTGTTAATCACAATGCTATGAATAAAAACCTCTCTCATATTTTCCATTGGATTCTCTGATCTTTCACAATTCCTCAAAATTGTCAAAATATGTGAGTTCCGAAACTAAGCTTGCGAGTTCCGGAACTAACTTTGCGAGTTCCGGAACTAAGCCTGTGAGTTCTGGAACTAACTCTGCGAGTTCTAGAACTAAGTTTGTGAGTTTTGGAGCTAACTTAAAACAACTATAACTTTTGCATATGATCTCGGATTGAGATGATTCTTTTTTTGAACTTGCATAATTTTTTAAGAGGAATCTGAATATGAAATTAGATTTGAGTTTAGATATACCATCCATGATCAATTCCAATTTTCTCAATACTATCATTATCTTTCCTTTATGGCTTGCATACACAAGACTTTGCATCTTTTCCCAAATAATCAATAGGATTAGTCAACAAAATAGATAACAAAAGATTTATAAAGAATGAATAAGATATATATATATATCCTATATTCTATCTTAAGCAAACTATAAGTTCCTAGATTACATTTAAATCCACTTTCAAAGGTAACTTGGAAGGACAAAATAATGGTAATTTATGGCAATTTATGGCCTCATCACTAGGACATTGTAGATCAATTAGCTAACGCTCATTTTTTTGATAACCACATTCCTCATGAGATATTTCTAAATGAATCCATCAAAAATTCCCACATGAGTTTTCTCCTCTTAAAATGAATCTCTTCTTTGATGGATCTAAGTGTCAAAGAAGGGGACGTATTGGTGTCATTATCATTCCTCCTTGGGATACTCCTATTCCTATTGCTAACAAGCTTAATTTTGAATGCACAAATAATATGGCTCACAACAACGCTCTTATCTTAGGCCTTAAAATCTGTTGTCTTGCTTAGCATTGAAGTTATTGACATCTATAGGGATTATTAACTTATCATCAATCAAGTCAAGGGTGTTTATCAATGTAAAAATGACATCCTTCAAAAGTATAAGGACATCATTGACTTCCTCCTTGAGGCATTTGATTTCTACACCATTCAAACCATCCCTCATTCATCTAATCATTTTGCAGACACTATGGCATCTCTCACATCCCTCATCCCTTGGACAAATGAAGAATATAATTTTTTTTTGCTATTCAACATCAAGATACACTATCTCCCATTCATGAAATCCCTAGTATCAACCCCATTAATACTAACCCTTACAAACTTTGGTATTCTCAAATCTTCGACTATCTATCTCAATCCATTATTCCCTCTGACCTATCTAAAAATGGTAGAGGTCCTTTCTTCAACATGCTAACCACTATGTCATCCTTAGTAGCATCCTTTACAAGCATGAATTCATGAAACTTTGGTTTCATTTCCTTAAATCTCATGAATCCATTCGAGCTATCCAAGAAGTCCACGATGGTATCTATGGTGGCCATTTTAGTGGTTTAGTTGTTGCCAAATGTGTCCTTTGCATGGGTTATTATTGACCCTCTCTTAATCAAGACTAATGTGAATACGTTAAGAAATGCATCAAATGCTAGCAACATTCCAATCTAATCCACATTCCTAGTCAGGCCTTATAGCCGGCTCAGGATCTTTGGCCTTTCTCACAATGGGGACTTGACCTCATTAGCCTCATCAATTTGCATTCTTCTCAACACCATCATTCTATTACCATCTTTCTAAGTACTTCACCAAATGGGTGAAGGCCATTCCAATCACATCAACCAAAGCTAATCAAATCATTATTTTTTTCTATTAGCACATCATTTTTCACTTCAGCGTTCCCCATAAAATAATCATGGACAACGAAATTACTTCAAAACAAATACCTCAAGAAGCTTTGCGACTCATTTAGCATCAAACTTAGCTTCTCTTATTTTTACTACCCTCAAGATAAAGGCCAAGTCCAAGACACTAATAAAACTCTTCGCAACATCCTAGCCAAGACTATTGATAAATCTGGTCGTGATTGACATATTCACATCCCCTTCACTCTTTGGGTCTACCAGACTATCATCTACACCTCTACGGGTGCTACTCCTTTCTCTCTCATCTATGAAACTAAGTCCATTCTTCCTCTTGAAGTACAAACCCATCCTTACATGTTTCTCTTTGAGACTTCATCTCTGATGAATATTATCACCAAGAGTGTCTAACACAACTTGATTTATTAGATGAACATTTCCTTCTCACTCTTGAGCATCATCATGTCTACCAAGAGTGCATCAAACTTGTTTATAAAAAACATCTCAAAGAACATGATGTTAATAGTGGTGACCTTTTCCTTAATATAATCGGAATGTTAGTACTCTAGAAAGGAGTCAACATTGTAAGTTTTCTCCCAATTAGATTGGATTTTATATTATCACACATAGGTATAGGTCTGGATCCTATCATTTGACTTCCCTTGATGGTAAAATGGTAACGTAACATCTTAATGCATTGCACTTGTGCCTTTCTACTATTAGCATACTTACCAATGTGAACTTAGTCATCCCACTAGTCATCCATCCATCATTAGCCATTTCAATCTTTCATCATAATGATATGGAATTGTGTGGTCTATTGTCACTTTCCTATATATGACCTTGAATATGGGCACCACGGCTTTGATCATAACATATTCCTTATGGATAGGTTCTTCCTTCTTGGTGAGAACTCCATAATAATTACATCCATTACCCTCTTATTCACCTATTGGAAACACGCTAAGGGTCCATATGTGTCACTTGTACATCTATTATTCCCTCTTAAGTGGTCTACCTAAATATCCCCAGTTCTTCCCCATAAAAAAATCAAATTCACATGGATGCTAATTATCAAAATTCAAAATCAAATAGATTGATCCTAGAAGGAAAGTTGTTCATAAAAGCATAAAAAAATTCAAAAGTATAGACCGATCCTCAAGGACAAATATCATGCATATATTATCCCTACCATCTGTAAAAAGAAAAAAATTCCAAAGTCAAAAGTATAAAATAAAAAATTAGACCACTCCCTCGAAGGATGGATACCTCCTTTATATCATGATAGTGAAGGCTTCCCGCATTAATCAACCTTCTATCTCATAAAAAAACATAAAATTCAAAAGTAAGCATCCTAAGAAAGCTTCCCACATCGATCAACTTTCTCATTCATAACAAATTTCCCACATTGATCAATTTGCATTCCCATCACCCAGAGCTAGGGCATAGACCTAAGGAAACCCACCTATGGAGAACATGTATTCCCACATACAAGTTAAATCTAAAGCCCTTGTGTCATGTTGACATTAGCTTTATAATTTCACCCTTCATACTTTCCCTTGTGACTCTTAGGATCACTAACTAGCGATGGTTGTGTTAACACACGCTATTGGCTACAAATGCATTGCCTTAAGTGGCTCACTTTCTTGTTTACCTCCAATTTGGTTTGAAGCATTACTTCCTCATATGCTCCTTGCTATGATTACATTGTGTTTATCTCATTTTGGTCACCTTTTATCAAGGTCGCATCCTTGCATATCATTTCTAATTTAAATCATGATATCTACATCTATATGTTTACTTTATTTAAACCTATCCATGTCATATCTATTCTTCAACAAATATCTATCCATAACATAATTATATTTTATCTATGTATAATCACATCACAATCATATCCATCTCAACATTCCTACCTTTCCAAACATACATCCATAAATCCATAAACTCATGAATCATCACATTCACATCTAAATCATACCAACACATATACAACTAAATATAATCAACATCCATCAAAGACCATCATCATCAACTCATACCACCATCCAAATAATAATTAATAATATCTATCTAACATCGACATCATTAAAAAACATAAATAAACCGTAACATATAAACACATCATAGATCACAACCAAAAACCAAAACCATCATCATATATATATCTAATAAGTCCAAAATATATTAATACATTATATGTTGCAAGCCTCTAGGGGTCATATTTAAGTGCAGATAGATCATCAAACTCGATAAATCGTACATTAGACAATCTCAAGCCCCCTTCTAGGGCAGGTTCTTGATCAATCCTTGAACCTCGCCACCTCCATCATGGCAAACATCCCATGGTGGTTATGCTACACTTTATTAGTCCTCGAGGGTGATGTGTCACCCTCTCAGCTCGCCATACCACTAGGTACTCTACGTATCTAAAGGTCTGCGTGACATCTTATGCTAAATAATCTCCTCATAATATCGAGCCTCTTGCCACTAGTGCTGTGTATAGACTCAAAGGAATGATACTTGGAGGAGCCATTTTTCCAGCCCCCTGTGATGTTGTTGTAGTACCATTACCTAACTCTATGGAAAGGATCGGTGCAAGATCTCCAAATCTAGCTCTATAGGCCTTTGCTACCTCTTGTACTGATCCATCTATTTTGTAGCCTGTCCCTCTCTGCCGTAAGGTCGGGGCCTCTTATTGAGTTTCCTCTCACTCCTATTCAACAAAAGATCCCTCTCAAGCTAGGCTAGATCTTTCTCTACCCATAACTATGCTATCTCCTTCCATAGCCCCTCCATCATCTCCTCTCACACCTCTAGGTGATGTATCCTCCTTCATGGGCACCTCCTCCTCATCGCCAACATTTTCCCCTCGGCTGCAATTAGATCCACCCATGTAGTAGTCATCTAATCTAAAAATCCCACTCCAACTCCTAGATCATCATTATCATTCTATTACACCCCCGCCTCCTCATGGATCGATCCATGTCGGGACTTGGCAGATTTCCATCGACTCTTGTCACTGTATACTGATGGGATCTTGTGGAATTGTTTGTACCACTCCAAAGTACCTCAAGACTATATGTTGGGCTGATGGAATACATCTAAGTATGAAAGCATAGAAGGATTGGTACACACGCATAAGGCACATGGGCGAACATGGAAAGATAGTGAAACATGGTGCGTGCGAGAAAAAGCAAGAAGTCGACTTAACCATTTTTAGGACGAGACTAAGAATAGATGTGGAGTGTGGAAAACATTTTGTAGAAGACTTGGAAAACACGTGAAGACTATTTTGAGTGACTAGAAGATCAAGTGCCATGCAATGTTTTGAGGCTATTAATAGGATTACAATACTGTTGTATAATTAGATAATCTATGAATGGAGTGCTTGCATGATTTTGTATTTATCATGTAAGGGCACACAATTGTTATTAACATGTAGCTTATTTTATGAAAGGTGCATGAATGGTGAAGGGTAAGTCCCCACCCCTATAAATATGTATTGATTTGCATGGTTTAGATAGTTCTATGCTTTTTAGAGTTATCTTCTTTGGTTTTCACACACACATGACTCATGGTGATGTTATTATGCATGTAACAAATTCTTTGTTTTACATCAATTAATATAATGGATCTTTGTGGCTGGATATTTATTGTAGACACATCGTTGAATGGATCTTGCAAGATAAATTTTATCTTGGTTCTTGTGTAATTGTTCTTGCATATGATTAAGATATAGATTTGGTTTAAGCCTTTGCATTATAATTGATTATCTCGTCATGGATCTGGAATATCTTCTAAATCATGCTAACCCTTGAACAAGCTGACATAAAAGAGGAACATGGTACCCTTGCACACTTCGGGTGAGCACTTAGTTTAGGCTCAGTGATGTGCCAGCGTGCCTTGGGATGTTGGTGATAAAATCTAGGCTACATTTTGGTTCCATTCTAGGACCTCTTTTTCAGTTGTTTAGCAAGATGTTGCATGATGAAGATGTACCAGTTAACCTTGGCTAGTGTTGAAGAGTGGTTAGATGATTTGGAGGAAGATCATGCTCACAGATTCAACACTAGACTAGATTTTAATGCACACGTGTGGGTTGAACAAAATCTATATCACAAGTTATACGAGATGTTCTTCATTATTTTCCCTATAGAGTCATTTATGCAGTGGTTGGTTGCTTACACATCAAAGAGAAATTGGAGGTTTCATACACTTGTTTGGACACATGAATAATTCTAGGCTTTGTATGATGTAAATCGATGTGGATGTGCATTGTGGATCATTGGTTTTGTGGTGTTCTGAATAGCTATATTCTGGAGTACATAGTTTCTACTTACTCTTTTCTAGAGGTTGTTGAGTTCCAGTTCATGCATGAACCTAGAGGATCGTATTTGCGTGGTATCCCTTTAGCGATTAAGATATTGATTATGACCCTGGATTTAGAATAGAAACCTATGGCTAGCTAAACCCCACCACGTGCAAGGACAAGAGTGAGTGTGGTGAAATATGACAGCAGACCTAGCAGCAAAAAGACAGAGAGAAAGAAAGGTGGATTAATTTTAATGAGGTGCACAAGAGGGACTTAGAGAAGTAATGTGAAGTTGTAGAACAAATGGCGTTATGGAGAGAGATGGTTTATGAAGGATTTGGAACTCATGCGAGAGGACGTGGGCCGAGAAAATTTGGAACTCCCCATTTGGGAAAGTATGGCGAGAGAACCCTCTTCACCTCGGATAAGAGTGCATTAGTGGAAGCTACAAGGGCCACACCATGCATTTGATCCCTCTGGTGAAATAGCCCTTGCACTTGGTTTCCTAGTTTCTACGACAATTATTAGTAAGCAAGCTAGTGTGGGTAGTAGAATAACAATGGATAGAGTTGATTTACATTCAAGTTTGGGAGTTAATCAGGTAGCTTATTCATCTATGAAAACATAGTTGTCGTATGTGTTATTCAGAGGTCTAATTGGAGGTATATTTTCTAGCACATCTTCAACATAGAACATAGGTGTAGAACATTGGCATAACGTCTAGAAGTAGCTCAAATTTACAGAATGTGGAGTCCAATTTAACACAACTATTGGAGCACAAGGTAGTGCATCGTCTGGTCCATTCCTACTTCGGAGGAGGATCAGGTGGCTCGGGATCTAGTGGGCTGGTGGTTCTAGGGAAGAGGAAACACATGAGGAAATACAGGTTTTGGATTTGGTGGGTATGGTCTACACCAACCCCAAAATATTTATATCGAGATGTCTCTGCATCTTCCCGAATCGAGAGGATAGAAGATGTGCGAACACATGCATATGTGTGAGATATTATAGCATGTGAAGGGATTAAAAATTCAAAGTGCAAGTCAAGCCGGTTTGTAAATACATTGCAAGGGCACACACATAGTTGGTATAGGAAATTTGATCTAGACTAAAATTGTGTGGATTATACCACACTTGCGGGATGCTTTCTTGAAAGAGTTTTTATACTTGAATTTGGGAAGAAGAGATTCGGTGCCCTAAAGGACATAGAACATGGTACAACTAAGAATGCTTAGGAGTATGATGCATGTTTCAAAACCCTTTTATCGAAGTTATTGTTAGTGCAAAATCACAGCACCCACAGACGTTGATCGATTTCTAGGTTGATCATACTAACATCGGTGTGATTGCATAACATTGAATCCTTTCTCCAAGTGTGGGACTTGAAGAGTGAGAAAGGAATCTCGAGAGAAAGGTGGTTCCTATTCCTTTGTTCGGTGCACACGAAAATATGCGAGAGGTTTTCTCAAAATCTAATCTAATCTGCCAAGGAGACAAGGTAAGAAGATGCATAAAATAAATCTAAGCTAATAGAGGTGATGCACCGAGGAATGAAGAACATATGCTTTACCAAATTAAACACAGACCATGTAGATATAACACAACACCATGCACGAGATAGCAAAAATGCAATGAAAGATCAAAAGCGACATAATAAATATGTAAGAGGGTTTAGAAGCAACCACGAGACACATATATATTGCTCAAGGATCGATTCAATACATGGCATGGCCAAAAGGCAAAAAAAAGCGGTGTTACGGTCTATATGGGAGGTTTGAAAACTCCATAAATCTTCTTATGAACAGGGAGAGAAGGGAGGGTGCAAAGCAGAAAATGTCCAACAACAGAAAGAAACCCCTCCTTCCAATTTATAGGAAGAATGGGAGAGAAAAGAGAGAGAATTCGAAATCTACCCCAACCACCTCTAGGTTGCATTTAATTCGTCCATCATGGCAGAAGCGGCGGGTTCTGGCAAAGCGGCGGTTTGCCTAACAGAAGCGGTGGGTTGTCTGCTGCATTAAAGTGGTTGTTGAAGCATTACCTCTGCTTGTTATTTCGTGCCAGAGGCGTTTCTCAATTTTCTCCCTCCAGACTACACCAAAATGCAAGATTGACCCTGGAAACGTGTAGAGAATTTCAGCAGCTTTCCGTTGATATCAAGAACGTGCAAATCCGAGCTCTGGATCGAAAGATATGTCGATCTGAAGATTTAGGACACGGAACAGGCGAAAACAGATTTTGAAATATTTTCCCGCGCACTGCCACTTGGACGCCACGTGGCATGCTCTGATTCGCTGAATAATTCTCTCTCCTCTGCTTTTCGTGGGCTGTCTTTTGAGTTTTGACTTTTGGTGCTCTTGGAATATTTTCCACATTTTTTCCCACGCTCCGCCACTAGGGATACGTGGCATGCATTGGTTGGTTCACGAACCTGCCGGGTCTTCCTTCACTTTTACCCCTTTTGGCTTAGATTTGGCCAAACTTTCCAACTCCTCCCCGAGCTCCACACTTCTATGCTCCATTGGACACGTGTCCAATTTCTATTGGCTCGGGCCAGCGCTTCAAACCTTTCCTTTTGACCTTTTGGCTTCTCCTTGATGACACGTGGCAATTTCTCAATGGTTCTTGGGCCTGCCGGGTCTTCCGCGTACTTCGCGTCCATTCGTCCCGGACGTCCCATTTTGATTTTGGACCTTTTGGGACAATTTCGCCGGTTCGGCCGGTTCGGGTATTTCTGGCCCGCTTGTCCCACTTTGATTCGGACTGACTTGACTCTTTTCGGTCCGGTTCGGGTATTTACTGTCCCACGCGTCCCGGCGCCCCTCTCGGCATTAGTCGATTTTCTCTCTCGGTTGAACCGGCATTTCGCGCCCGCCGCGTACTTTCGTCCCACTTGTCCCAAATGCTTAGTGGGCCGACTGGACTCATTTCGGCCGGTTCGGGCGGTTCGCGTACCTTTGTCCCATTTGTCCCACCTTGTGCTGGACTAGGACTTAGCCGATTTTCACAATTTTTTTTTTTTTTTTTCGGCCCAAACTACTTGCTTTGCGCAACCTTCTCCGAACTTTCTCAAAGCTTGCTCCTTTCTTCTTCACCCTGGGGAGTTTAGAAAGATTCCTGAAGGGACCCTAGAAACCTGATTTTGCTCTGAATCAGTCATTTTTCTTGGAATTTGGACATCCTGATGCATGTTATCAAATTTACCCTGGGGGGTGAATTTTGGATAACAATTTGGCGACTCAGCGGGATCATCTGCCTGCTAGATGAAAAGGCCAGTTGCCTGAAGCCATCCATTGGGCATGGAGTCATCAAATATTCTGTTAGAATCCAAACTGACTCAGAATGTGCGAGGAGGAAGATGGAAAGAGATCTGATTTTAGCAAAGACATGCATCATCTCCATGGACAGCAAGCTGTGCCAAGGCACTTAGGGAAAACAAAACTAATCTACAGCAAAACAATGTGCACAAGCACTTGGAGGAAAGAAAATCTAATCTAGTATTTACAGATGCAGTGAACCTCCCTCTAGAAGCAACGCTTGAGATAGATTCCATTTACTGGAATCTGCAGTTCTTCACCATCCAATGAGGCCAATTGGAAAGCATTGTTGTTCTTGCACTTTGTGACCATGTATGGGCCACTCCAAATGGCATCAAATTTTGAATGCCTTCCTGGTTTTGCTCTGTCCACATCCCATTTCAATACTAGATCTCCTACTTGAAAAGATCTATCTTTGGCCTTCCTATCAAAGGTCTTCTTGATCAAAGCTTTGATCCTTTTCCATTGCTTGGAATGCACGATTTCGATTTCTTGCAGACTCCATCAATTCATATCTCACCTCCATGGGCCCAAACTCTAGCAACTCCAATTGTTTCATGAGTTCCAGCGTTGGCAGCTCAAGTGACATGGGAAAGACCGCCTCTCTTAGTGACAAGCCTAAATGGAGAGTTACCTGTGGATCTTTTGGGAGTTATCCTATCTGCCCATAAGGCTGATTTCAGTTTGGTATGCCAAGCCTTCTGATTCTCATCAAGAGTCCTCCTAATGATCCTCAGCAAGTTTTTGTTTGTAGACTCGGCCTGGCCATTACCTTGAGGGTAATAGTTTGATGAAGTGCTCAGGTAAATCCCGTTCTTGACAGCCCACTCAGTAACTTTAGATCCAATGAATGCCAATGCATTATCAGAGACTATTGTAGCAGGTACACCAAATCTGGTAGTTATTCCCTCGTAAAAGTCCAAGATGCTAGACTCATTCGCCTCTTTGACTGCTACTGCTTCTGTCCATCTGGTGAAGTAGTCTGTGGCTGTCAAAATCCATTTGTGCCCTTGGCTCGAATTGGGATTGATGATTCCAATGAAGTCCAAACCCCATTGCATGAATGGCTGGTCAACTGAGATTGGATGTAATGGGAGGGCTGCAAGTCTCTCTTTTCCTGTGAAGAATGCACAATTCTTACATTTCTTGATCCATGCATAGCAATCACTAAAGATTTTAGGCCAATAATAACCAGCCTTCATGATTTTTAGAGCTGTCACTCTTGGTGCAAAATGGCCACCAGCTGGTCCATCATGAAACTCCTTTAATACCCTTTGAATCTGACCTGTGTTAATGCATCTCAGCAGCACTCCATTCACGTCCTTCTTGAACAAAACTCCATCAATGATGGTATATGGAATAGCCTGCAACCTGAAGTGTCTTCTTCTTGCTTTGCTCATTTCTAGAGGGCACATACCCGTCTGTAGGAAATGTATCATATTCTGAGTCCAACAGGGAGTGGACACATCATCATTTTCCTATTTCTGATCATCTTGTAATAGCAGGACAGCGTCTTCTTTATCTTCTGGGTTGTTTAGTTGTTTGGAAGCGAGCTGCTCACACAAACCTTTGCCTCTTACCAGCTTGGTGATCTTGATCTCAATGTCATACTCCATGACACGGGTGATCCAACCTGCCCTTTTCTCATTTAAATCCTTGTTGAGGAGGAAGTCTTTAACTTGACATGTGAGACCAGCAACTGGACCTTGTTGTTTGAGACTAAATGCTTGAATTTCTTCAAGCTCCTGATTACTGCAAGCACATGTTTTTCAATAAAAGAGTACCTCAATTCGCAGTCATTTAGGCTTTGGCTGAAGAAAGCAATCGGCTGCTCCTCATTATCTTTGTTCTGTTGTACCAGAATGGCAGAAATAGTGTCATCACCTCCAAATGCATAGAGGATGAAATCCTTGGAAAAGTCCGGGTTGATGAGAGTGGGTGCCTGGGAGATGGCTTCTTTGATTGCTTCAAAACTCTCCTTGCCTTCTGCCGTCCATTTGAAAGCCATGCTTTTCCTTAACATTTTGGTGATGGGCTTGACAAGGGCTGCAAAGTTTGGGACAAACCTCCGAACAAAGTTTATCCTTCCCAGGAAACTCTGAAGGGCTTTCTTGTGACTTGGCAATGGTAGAGCTCTTATGGCTTCAACCCTCTCTGGATCAATTGCTAATCCTTCCTTGGAGACAATATGGCCAAGGAGTTTCCCTTCATGTGCAAGAAAGATGCACTTCTTAGGATTCAAAGACACTCCAAACTTTCTACACCTCTGAAACACTTGCCTGAGGTGAAAGAGATGGTCTGCAGCATTCTTTGAGAAGACAGTGATATCATCTAGGTATATCAAGCACTATCTTGTTGATCAAGCCTTTGAATGCCATATCCATGGCTCATTTGGAATGTTGCTCAAGTTCGCTTGATAGTCAAATGGCATCTTCTTGTAAGAATATGTGCCCCATTTGGTTGTGAAGGCTGTCTTAAACTGATCTTCCTCCTTTACCATAATTTGATTGAAGCACAGTATCCATCAAGTAGTGAAAACCTTTCTGAACCAGCTACGACCTGCAATATTTGCTCCATGGAGGGGAGTGGATAATGGTCCTTGAGAGAGGCTCTATTCAAATCTCTGAAGTCAACACATAGCCTGATCTCTCCACTTTTCTTTCTGACCGGAACCAAGTTCGCAACCCAGCTTGAATGCTTGATAGGGAATATAATTGCTGACTCAATCAGCTTGTCCAGCTCCTTCCTCATGAGAGGCTCCATGTGTGGATTGACTGGTCTCTGTTTCTGCCTGACAGGCTTAGTATTTGGATCCAACTCGATTGTATGCTGAGCTAAGTTGGGATTGAACCCTTTCAAGTCTTCATAGCTCCAAGCAAACACATCAGGGAATTCTTGACATAGCTGTATGAACTCATACCTTTCCTGTTCAGTTGTCATCTTTCCAATTTGCAGTGGCTTGTTCTCTTCTACCAAGATGGATGCCGAATCTTCCCTCTTGACCTGAATATTTGCTTTCTCCTTTCTAAACTGATCATTGGGGTTAAAAATTGACTCCAAGGTGACAAGTCCCTTGGGCAGCTTGTCAGTTCTCAGCTGTATCACCTGGTCACCATATTGCTGTTCCAACTTCTCTTGATTCTTAGCTGAGAACTCAGCTTCTTCCTGCAAGAAGTGGATGATTTGCTGGTCATTCTCGAATACTTGCCAATTGACATCGTTATCCGGCACTGAAGGCCTCACAATCACGTGGATGTTTGGCTGTACCTTGTCTTGTTGAATGTTTTCTACAATGTCAAAGGCTGCCCCTACTGCTGCAAGCCTGTCAGCAGCTTGATTCTCTTTCCTGGGAATGGCCTTGATGCCGAAACCCTCAAAATCTTCCATGAGGTCCCACACCCTATTCTTGTAGCATCTGAGTAGATCATTTTTGGCGGCATGTTGTCCCTTGACCTGATTTACAATCAGCTCACTGTCCCCAAAAACTTGCAAGTTATTTATTTTTCTCTTTATTTCCCAATGCATCCCTTGCACCAAGGCTTCATATTCAGCAGTGTTATTGGAGCATGCAAATTGAAATCTAAAAGCTGAATAATACTTTACTCCTTGAGGTGAAATAAGCACGGCTCCACCTCCTGCGCCTTGTCTACTCCTTGATCCATCAAAAAACAGTTGCCATACCTCGTTGTCATCCTTGTGGCTTGGCTTGGTGATGCTTGGGAATAGGTTGACTTTCTTCGTGTATACAATAGACCCCTAGCTCGATTCTTCTACTTCTTGATAAGGATCAAAAGCATGCACCTTGCTTGCCCATTCATCAAGAGTCAAATGCAGGGATACTTCCAACCTTAGTGTCGGCTTCATCGAGTGCCAGGTGATCTTCTTGATCAAATCTTTGAGCAATTGGTATTAATATGACTTGGAGTATAGGGCTCGATGTGGAAATCTGCAATAGGTTCGACCTAATTGTAGCTTTAGTTCCATACCTCGTTACGAACAGCATGTGTGACCAATTAGCGGACAAATATCCCCAATCTTGGCGGTAAAGTCCCTTGACAAATAGAGGGCAAAGAGTGGTGGAAGGTCTATGACTGATATATCTTGTAAGACAACAACATTTGGACATGCATGCAAGGTAAGACTCAAATTTCTAATCACTCCAACAATTGCTATTGCTGTCCCATCCAATTGCACTACTCCCTTAGATGTTATTTCATCTTTGGAGCCCTAAGCCCGATCAGCTATCTGTTTAGGCATTACTGAGCTACTTGCCCCGGAATCTATCATGCAATTATGTACCAGCTGATTTCCAATGATTAACGAAACATAGAAAGGGGGAGGTTTCAGCATTCTACCTTGTTGTGCTCCATGATTTCCTTCAGGCTGGGCAGCATTTGTAAGCACTTTGTCTTGCCTCTGAACCCGCTGATTCGAAGTTGGCCAGTCCTTCATAGCAGCTTGCAGCAGATCTCTTTGGCCTGGGATGGATAGGGATTCCCACATAGATATATTGACGTTTGTTTTCTTCATCTGATCAACGATACTGAATGGTGATGAAGGATCTCTCTGCTGTCCCTTGATTTGCACATTTGCTCCTTGAATGTGGGCATCAACAGCTGGCATTTGAGTTGGCCTAGGGGCTGTTCTTGGCTGCCCTTGTGCATTTGAAACTGGGTTTTGCTTGCCAATCATTTGTGGAGCTGTGGAAGGTTGTGGATTGGCTGGGGCTAATGGCTGTTCTTCACCCAAATTTCTCCTTTTTGACCTTGTGTTGGCAGCAACACCTTGAGAAACTGCCTGATTCATGCCACAGAAATCCTCTGCTTGCCAATTTACCAATGTGGTGTCATTTGGGGCAGATTCTTTGTTGGAATGTTTCTTGTTGTTGGGTTGTTTTCTTGATTGCTTTCACCCTTCACACCAGTAGTTGTTACCATTAAAGCTTGGGTCAAAGCACCATTGAAGCACATGGATTGATTATGGGGTTCATTACATGGAAAACACCATTCATACTCTGGGCAATGTTGTTTTGTCTTGGTACTAATGCCTTAGAGCGAGATATGGCATTTGGATTATAGGGTGGAATGGTCTATTGGCGGGAGGCCTTGTTTGATTCATATTTGCAGTGGATTAGGTGGCCTTTGAGGCTGATATGGCTGCCTATTAGGTTGAGCTTGAGGCGATACGAAGGTCTAAAACCTTGAACCTGCTTTGTCTTTTAGAGTAACCAGCTCATTGCCTAGATTTTGCAACTGCTTCATGACCTCCACGAAGCTCATTTGGGGTACTTGGAGATGAAGTGGAAGCTCCATTTGAACTTTGATTTCTAGGAGTGGGAATAGGAGTTAAGACATAGTGTGACTTGACCGACTTGGGCTCTCTAAACTTGGATATAATGGCATTGGAGGCCTAGGAGCTAGCTTGCCAGCTTGAATCAGACAATTTTCAGCTCTAATGGCAATACTATAAGCAGCAGGGATAGTTGTGCCTCCCATAGATTGAACCAACATAGAAATATCAGAATTTAAAGCTTTAAGGTAGTATAGAAAAGCACCTTCTGCTGTTGGCCTGACTGCCACCGGAATTCTATCCCAAGATCTTTGAAATCTGAAGTTGAAGTCGGTTAGCTGCTCATTGGGAGCTCTCTTGATGGTTGTCAGCTGCTCCAAAAGAGACAAGTTGTCTCCCTTCTCTCCAAATTGATCATGAAGTGCAATACATAGCTGATTCCAGTTTGTGATAGAGCCAGCTTCAAGGCTCCTAAACCATTGCAATGCTTTCCCCTTGAATGAAGATGCCAGCAATTTGACAGCTACTTGCATCTCATTAATCTCATGTATTGCACAAATATTAGCAATGTCCTTGACATGATCACCAGGAGTGGTCTGATTTTCTCCAGTAAAATATGGAATGTTCTTCAATGCTGCAACTGGGATTGGATTTTGTGCATTGAGAGCAAGTGGGCTGCTGCCAGTGAAGTTGACATAGGGGTTTACTGGTTGCGCCATTCTGAGTGGTCTTAAAACCCTTGTATATTGAAAGAAAGGCCTGTCAGGTGGAGGAGTTGAGAGAGTTCTGCTTGGTGGAGATGGAGACCTTTGAATCCTTCTTCCTCTTTGCCTTCTTCTTGGAGATAATTGCAGGTATTCAAACAGCACTTCTTCTTCTCCAACTCTTGACCTTGTGATTCTTCTCATAAGCTTTTAGGCCTGTACTGCTGAGATTCTATTGATTCTTCCCCTTGGAGTCGCCAGATATGCAAATAATAGCTCTTTTTAGCAAGAAAATTGCAGCAGATGCATATCAACTTTGCTGCAATAAAAATGAGACCTCTAGGTCCCACCGGGCGTGCCAAAACTGTTAGTGCAAAATCACAGCACCCCTGGACGTTGATCAGATTTCTAGGTTGATCATACTAACATCCAGTGTGATTGCATAACATTGAATCCTTTCTCCAAGTGTGGGACTTGAAGAGTGAGAAAGGAATCTCCAGAGAAAGGCTGGTTCCTATTCCTCTGTTCAGGTGCACACGAAATATGCAGAGGGTTTTCTCAAAATCTAATCTAATCTGCCAAGGAGACAAGGTAAGAAGATGCATAAAATAAATCTAAGCTAATAGAGGTGATGCACCGAGGAATGAAGAACATATGCTTTACCAAATTAAACACAGACCATGTAGATATAACACAACACCATGCACAGATAGCAAAAATGCAATGAAAGATCAAAAACGACAGTAATAAATATGTAAGAGGGTTTAGAAGCAACCACAGACACATATATATTGCTCAAGGATCGATTCAATACATTGCAATGGCCAAAAGGCAAAAAATGGTGTTACAGTCTATATGGGAGGTTTGAAAACTCCACAAATCTTCTTATGAACAGGAGAGAAGGGAGGGTGCAAAGCAGAAAATGTCCAACAACAGAAAGAAACCCCTCCTTCCAATTTATAGGAAGAATGGGAGAGAAAAGAGAGAGGAATTCGAAATCTGCCCCAACCACCTCTAGGTTGCATTTAATTCGTTCATCATGGCAGAAGCGGCGGGTTCTGGCAAAGCGGCGGTTTGCCTAACAGAAGCGGCGGGTTGTCTGCTGCATTAAAGTGGTTGTTGAAGCATTACCTCTGCTTGTTATTTCGTGCCAGAGGCGTTTCTCAATTTTCTCCCTCCAGACTACACCAAAATGCAAGATTGACCCTGGAAACGTGTAGAGAATTTCAGCAGCTTTCCGTTGATACCAAGAACGTGCAAATCCGAGCTCTGGATCGAAAGATATGTCGATCTGAAGATTTAGGACACGGAACAGGCGAAAACGGATTTTGAAATATTTTCCCGCGCACTGCCACTTGGACGCCACGTGGCATGCTCTGATTCGCTGAATAATTCTCTCTCCTCTACTTTTCGGCGGGCTGTCTTTTGAGTTTTGACTTTTGGTGCTCTTGGAATATTTTCCACATTTTTTCCCACGCCCCGCCACTAGGGATACGTGGCATGCATTGGTTGGTTCACGAACCTGCCGGGTCTTCCTTCACTTTTACCCCTTCTGGCTTAGATTTGGCCAAACTTTCCAACTCCTCCCCGAGCTCCGCACTTCTATGCTCCATTGGACACGTGTCCAATTTCTATTGGCTCGGGCCAGCGCTTCAAACCTTGCCTTTTGACCTTTTGGCTTCTCCTTGATGACACGTGGCAATTTCTCAATGGTTCTTGGGCCTGCCGGGTCTTCCGCGTACTTCGCGTCCATTCGTCCCGGACGTCCCATTTTGATTTTGGACCTTTTGGGACAATTTCGGCCGGTTCGGCCGGTTCGGGTATTTCTAGCCCGCTTGTCCCACTTTGATTCGGACTGACTTGACTCTTTTCGGCCGGTTCGGGTATTTCTGTCCCGCGCGTCCCGAACTGCCCCTCTCAGCAGTTAGTCGATTTTCTCTCTCGGTCGAACCGGCATTTCGCGCCCGCCGCGTACTTTCGTCCCACTTGTCCCAAATGCTTAGTGGGCCGACTGGACTCATTTCGGCCGGTTCGGGCGGTTCGCGTACCTTTGTCCCATTTGTCCCACCTTGTGCTGGACTAGGACTTAGCCGATTTTCACAAATTTTTTTTTTTTTTTGGCCCAAACTACTTGCTTTTTGCAACCTTCTCCGAACTTTCTCAAAGCTTGCTCCTTTCTTCTTCGGCCTGGGGAGTTTAGAAAGATTCCTGAAGGGACCCTAGAAACCTGATTTTGCTCTGAATCAGTCATTTTTCTTGGAATTTGGACATCCTGATGCATGTTATCAAATTTACCCTGGGGGGGTGAATTTTGGATAACATTATCTTATGATATACATCCAATTTAACATGCTCAATGGTTTTTGGAGGAATGATCACATCTTTCGAAGGATGCTCTCACACAAGACTTAAAAAAATTCGTGTGAGGCACTTGAAGTAGATCTCGCCTTTGAGGTAGTTAGAAGTGTAGACACATGAGTGAGCCCATTTTTGGAAGCTTAGATTGCAGCGATGATGAAAAATTTAGAGAAATTGTTAGCTAACTCAGCGTATGAGATGTGTAGTGGAATTTGGTGCACAGATTGTGAAGTAGAAGAGAATTTTAAGGATAGTTTTCCTCGTAAATTAGTGTGTGCCATGTTGCTGGACAACCAGATTTATCACTTGGATCATGATTCAAGTAGGTTCCCCTTGTTGCAATGTGTGATAAGAAAGAACATGTCTTTTTATTGCAAGATTTGTAGGTCTACCACTCATGATACCGAGAATCACAGGTTGATTGATTAGATTCATGATGCCATTGATACTAGTGTACGTTAGACCAATGTTGCAAATAATTCAAAGGAAAAGGTGAGCATCATGATCATGATCACAATGAAGGGAACTCTGATGGAGGTGGTGGTAGAGGTCGAGGATACCCTAGATGATTCAAAGGCTAAGGTTGCGGGTGGAAGAAGTGAGTTTCCTCATGGAACATGTTATACATGCGATAACTGATCATTACAAGTGTGAATGCCCTCGAAACATTATTTGTTCTTTTTGTGAAAAGAACCATAACTATGAGGAATGCCCAAAATTTTATGAACAATTGAGTAAGAAGCACACACATGAAAAGGTCATGGGGATAGTTAGATTATAACACACTACGGAAAGACTAGCGAATGTTGAAGTTAGCACCGGATCCCGGATTGGTACCTATAAAAATCACTACACACATTGAGGTTGTGCATGCCAGGGAAGTTCCAAAGCAGAATCTTGCCATTACAAAGGAGGAGGTGCTACATGCCAAGTATCTAGACCCTATGCATCAGAAGGAGGTCTATCGGAAGACCATGGAGGTTATTAGGAATTTGCAGGGTGAGATACAATGTTTGAAGGAAAAGTCGCAGTTAGAACAAAAGAAATCTAATAAGCTCAATCGATGGATGTTGATGATTTAAAGAAAGTTTGCAAGATCCTGCGACATGAGAACATCATTCCTTTGTTGGGGGAGTGGTTGAAGGAAACACCCCACATGCTGGAATAGAGCACAAAAGAAATATTTTGCATGCTAACCTTCCTCCTCATAGTCTTGATTATGACAAGGAGATCACCCTAAATGTTGTTATTGATGGCTATCTTTTAAGTAACATTCTGATTGACACAGGTGCAGAAGTGAATGTACTCACTTTAGATGCATGGATTCAAATGGGTAGACCACCATTACAACCATATTTAAATGTGTTGTTTATGACAAAGAGGACTAAAGCCATGCCTATTGGGGCTTTAAAAGATGTTATGATTATTATACAAGGGGCCAAGTTTATTGGGGACTTTGAGGTCTTGGCGTTTGCGAGAAGGCACAATTTTCAAAGACTACTTGGGCACCCTTGGTGTTATGCACACAATGTTGACCTATGATTTAACAAAGGATATATAATTTTGAGAACAAGGAAGAGCGCATGATCATTCCTTTGTGATGGAAAAGTTGCACCTTATGTAGAGCCCTTAAGTGAAGAGAATTTGAACATAATTTATGTGCAGACCATTAGAGATCCATAAGTGCTTGAGCCATCAAAGTAAGGAATTCTCCAAGTGGGATGATGCACAATTCATGAGTGATAATACAAATGTTACGTGTGATAGGGGCACATGGAACTTATGAAATGGTTGGGCATGAAGTGAGGAGTGTAGTTACATGTGTTAAAAGGTAGTGTTGTAGGGTAGGCATTTGGGTAAGAACTGTGCACAAAGGTACCTTGGCAAAGGAAATCTTGAAGTATTCCTACGTGCTATGGAAGTTTAATGGATAGATCAGGTGCAAAGAAGGAATATGCTAGTTTATACTCTACATGGGACAACAACATGCTAGTGGATGGTTCATAGGGACAATATTTTGGAATGGCAAGAAGTGAGAATCACCTTCTCTGCTAGATTTCTCAGGAGCAATGCGCCTACTTAGATCTATGAATTTTATGGTAAGGATCTTGTTCAACACCACGTTCAATAGTGTGAGAGACTCTGGATAGAGGGGGGAAGCTTTACCACCTTCATTGTGGGTGCAAAAGCTCTACTTCACCTTGTGAGGTTGCATGTGTATGGTATGTCTATGCAGAGTTGAATAGAGAGACTGAAAATTGACAAGAAATGATTACAGGTATGATTCAAACCTTTGACTATTTTTCCACTAAACCTCTAGTGAATGAAGCATTACAGGTTATGAAGCGCTTTACTATGGGAGATAGTGAAAAGGCTGAGGAACTTATTCAAGAGTTACTAGGTGAGTCAAACCTGAGGCATGCTTTGAAGAGGAAGAAACAAATGTAGAACAATTTGGGTGCACTGCCGCCTAGAAAAAGGGAAAGGTAATATGGTCTAGGTCATTAACGATGAAGAAGTGGAGAATCTAGATGTTGAGCATACAGAGGGTACATGCGAGGTCTTAGACAATGTAGATGAGAAGGAACACACCTACCATGAGTAGATGAAAACTAAAAAGGTGAACATTGGGACATATACTAAACCAAAGGAGGCCATCGTTGGAGATAATTGGTCTGAATTTGAGGTTGCTAAGATAATTGAGCTGCAACATGACTTCTAGTACTTTTTTCCTAGGGGCTATCATGAGTTAAAGGGGGTACATAAATCTTTGGGCGAGATGAGAATCAAGCTAAAGGAAGATGCATGCCCAGTTAGGAAGAGGCATTACAAGATTAATCCTAACATGCACGTTAAGGTGAAAGAATAAATTGATAAGATGCTAAATTCTTGAATCATTGAGCCCATTAAGGAATCAAGTGGGTTAGCCCTATGGTGATCGATGTCAAGAAACATGGAAGTATCAAGAGTTTTTGTGCATTATAGGGAGTTAAATACTATATGTTTAATAGATCCCTTTCCCACACGTTTTATTAAGAAATATTGAAAGGAGTTGTAGGGCACGAGATCTACTCCTTTACTGATGGATTTCTTCGATAACATCAGTAAGGATAGCTAAAGAGGATCAAGAGAAGACAAATTTCATCACTGAGTTGGGAATTTTTGCACACATGGTTATGGCCTTTAGAATTAAAGAATGCACTTATAGTATTTTGAGCACTATTGTGAAGGCATTCCACGACTTTATTCATAAGTTCTTGCAGTTTATCTGGATGATTGGATAGTCTATGGGCTCATGAAAGATCACTGTGATAATTTGAGGCTTATGTTTGAGAGATGCCGGAAGTTGAGCATCTCTTTAAATATTAAGAAGTGCATTTTTGCTACACCTTTTGGGACTTTTCTAGGACATATCATCTGTAAGGAAGGCTTGTTAGTGGATCCTACTAAGGTTATTATTATTTTGGGTTTAGAGGAGCCTACCAACCATCCGCAAGGTGTGTGGATTCTTGGGGTACATAGGATATTATAGGAAGTTCATAAAAGGCTATGCCAAGATCGTTTGTACCCTTGGAGCAATTATTGAAAAATAAAGGTAAGTTCCATTGGGATGAGGCACAACAACGCGTGTTTGAGACATTGAAGGAAAAGCTTACTACAACACCTATTTTGGGATTTCCTTCATGGAATAAACCTTTTCATGTGCATGTGGACACCTCTGCATGGCCATTAGTGTGGTATTAGCCCAGCCTAGAGAGGGGATTGTTGATCATCCTATTTACTTTGCAAGCAGGAAGTTAACTCCAATAGAACAAAATTACACTACTACAAAGCATGAGGCCTTGTCCATGATTTACGCTACAGTGCATAAATTTTGACAAGTACTTGTGGAAAACCTTTCATTTTATATATAGATCACATGGCATTGAATTACTTAGTGAACAAGCCCTTTTTGCAAGGGGCACATATGCTATTGATACTATAGTTTTAGGAATTTGAATTTACAGCTTTGGTGAAGCCAGAAAGAGTAATTATGGACCAAATCATTTATCAAGGATTAAAGTAGGTGAGGATGCATGATCATTGAGGACATAATGTCGGATGCCCAACTATTAAAATTGAACCACACACCTCTAACTTAGAGGATATTGTTGTCTTTTTGAGAATTGGTGTGGTGCCTGAAAGGATGAAGGCTTTGGAAAAGAAACAACTTTCCATTCGCATTACGCCATACATGTTGATCGGTGGAGACTTATGCACACCAGGTCGGGATGAATTTTTCACCGGTGTGTACTTGAGCATGAGCGGGAAGCTATTATGGAGGAGGCTCATGATGGTATTGCAGGTGGACATGATGCAAGAGATGCTTACCACACACACAATTTTATTGGTTGGTTTGTGGTGGGAAACACCGTATAAGGATTGTAAGGATATATCAGTAAGGCCCGTGACCATTGTCAATGCCTTTAAAAGCCAGGCATAAAGATGAAATGCCTTTGAGGCCTATTACTAGTGCAGAACCTTTTGAAAAGTGGGCAATTGAATTTGTGGGCCCTATTTCCCCACTCATGCACAGGACTCGGATCACACTACATTATGACTTGTACATATTATCTTATAAGGTGGGCGTGAAGCGTGCTATAAAGGATTGCACAATAGATACAAAAACAAGGTTTCTATGGGAAAATATTATCGTAGGTATGGTTTCCCACTAAGTTTGACAAGTGATAGGGGAACTCATTTTCTTAATGAGACCATTAGGATACTATTAGTAGAATTTATGGTTGCACATCATAAAACAACACCCTATCACCCTTAGGCAATAGAATTGCCAAGGATTTCAATAAGATATTGAGCCACACATTGACTAAAATTTGTGATGTTGGAAGGAAAGACTGGATGATAAAGTATCTTCTGTACTTTGGGCATACAAGACAACCTACAAGAGGTTGAATAAGGCCACACCCTTTCAATTGGTGTTTGGCACAAAGGTTGTTCTACCAATAGAATTCATGTTACCTTCTCTCGTATTATGTGCATAGAAGGTTTGGCTAATGAGCAAGCACTTCAAGAGCGCATTGAAAAATGATGCAGTTAGATGAAAGGCACGCTATAACATGATGGAGTCAAAAGATAGAAAAGGCTAGGCATAAGGCATGACATGATAGACATATTAAGGATAAGAAGCTTGAAGTTGGATAGATGGTTCTTCTTTATGATTCAAAGTTTTTGTGCCACCCTAGAAAGCTTAAAGTGCATTGGTTGGGACCATATGTTATAACTTATATACTTGATTCAGATGCTTTCTAGTTAGAGGTGTTGGATGGGACACGGTTTCCCAATTACTTCAACGGGAGTAGGCTAAAGCCCTATTATAAATAAGTCTTCTTGGTGTTTTTAATAAGGTAGTATTGCCACTTAGATTAGATTTCCTTAATGCATTTCCTTTATATGTGTTTCCTTTCATCATTGTTATAATTTTTTCAATTTAGTTCAATGTTTTGTGTAATAAGTAGCGCTTTTGCACGGTAAGAAGCTGATTACTATCTAAGTGATTTCATGCACGAGGGACTATGCATACCCTTAGTGTGGGGTGGAGTGTATGCAGGATAATTGGATTGGATTTGAATGTTATCTTAAGAATGAGTATGTATAGAGAAATATCATGCATGTGCTTGAAAGAAAGGTGTAGATAGAAAAAGATTGCTCCTGAATGAATACCACTTGTGAAGGCATGGACGCACAATGTAACACGAGGTAGGCTATAGAAGTGGGAACTAATTAGTGAAAGGCGTAGTGGATAGGTACTTCATTGCATGAGGGAGAGCTTGAAAGGAGGTTTGTGGCCGAGGAGTAGTATGCGCGCCGAAGGTTGTGATGTGGCATGGAAAATTAATGGTGCTGAAAAATCAGCAAAAAGTTGGTGAAAAAGGAAAAATGAAACTTTTTAAAAATCTATATAAGGTGGTGTTGTGAAATTATTTTCACCTTTGTGATCAAGAGCACTCAAATGAGTTATTGATGAGTGAGCTAGTGTATAAGCTGTGAAGTGCAGAGAGCTACGACCCAGTTGAATTTTTAAATTTACACACTGTGTCGTGATTGCCACTCCATTTAGAGAAGTGTTTGAGTAAAGAAGAGGCATGCAAGGAATAAAATTGATAGTTAGGGTTTGGATTTGAGCTAGGGCATGCGGTTTTGAGCTAGGGTACAAGGTGTTAAGTTACGAGAGATTGAATCACAAAAGAACACACCTTTATAGTTGATATGGCACTAAAGAGAGCATCTGGAGCAGCCAAAAGGGGGAGGAAGTAGAAGGATGACAATGTAGAAGTGGAAGAAACCCTAAAGCCATTTCTTGGGGATTCAATACCCAAAAGGGGTTTATATGGGTCATGATTGGGACTCAAACATTCACAAGTGCAAAGTGAGTGATTACAATCACATAATGAAGGATAATAAGGATGAAATGGATAAATTTTTGGTTGTGAATAAAAACAAGAGAAAACAAATGATATGGTCATATATGGTGATGTAGGCAAGAATTTGTGTTGACAAAGGTGTGAGTTTTATAGTTGTATGAACTCCCCTATTTTAGAAAACTAGAAAAATTATACCAATGTGGTTGATGAGCAGAGTCCATGAGGACTTATTCTATTTTGACAAGTGACGAATGAGGATCACCATACCCTTGATTGGGAGTTTGACAGGACTTAGGAGTTTGGGTATTAAAGTAGTGACCTCATTGATAAAGAGGACATAATTGCGACAAGGAAAGCACTTGGGTTACATCAAGGGAGGGTGCGGAATGGACATTGACAAGATGCAGAAGTATCCAATAGTTCAGCAAAAGTAGCAAAAACCTCCTTACAAAGCTTAATAACCAGGAGCGATGGTCGTAGGTAAATACATTGTGGCTGCACATAGTGAAGAAAATGACTAAAGGTGTAGTTTACAACTTGGCGGGTTTCATTTGAAACCATCATTGAGGAAGCACACCAAGGTGAGAAGATAAGTTTTGGCGTGATCCTGTTATCTCTTGTGTTTGTAGAAATTGGAGTGCTTGATGGGCCTAAGGACAAAATATGGCAATATCCTGAGGAGAAGAAATATCTTACGAGAGATTTTCTAAGTATACATGTGATGGGACCATGAGTGGACCCTTTAAGTAGAGAGAAAAGTTATGGTATGAACACCTCCATGTTGTGTTCGAAGAGGAATGAAGAATACCAAAGGAGCTTGTGGTTTTGGGAAAGTAGTACAATTTACAGTGTATCGACTCTTTTACATCGCACATTTTGGTATGAAGGATGGAAAATGGAGCCCTTGGTGCAAGCTCCCATATGCCTTCACCACACGTTACTTCCAAGCTTCTATAAATGGTTTCTCGGATGTGCGCATGTTGCTCTTCAATGCGAGATAAGGTATCTTGTGACTACCATACCTTAGGAAGAATTAAGTTTATCGAAGTAAGTTTTTATATATTGAGATATTTTTTTCAGATGATATTAACATGAAGGCTATGAGTTTGGCTATTGGGAAATCGGGGTAGCCCTTGTATATATCCAACTCAAGCCTAGGTTAGAAAATGGGAGATATGTGGAAAATGAATTCAAGCTCCCTGGACCACCTAAGGGGAAGCATACAATTGGTACACTACAAGAAGAAGAAGACACCTTGCCCCTTAAGGAAGAAGAAGGAGAGGAAGAAGAACTTTAGGAAGATAGTGGTGGCTTAGAGCACAAGGGCAAAAAAAACCTACTATTGGAGAGAAAAGAGAGCACGAGCTAACCCCTCCATTGCAGCAAGAAGATGAAGTGTTGGAGACCGGTGTAATGGAGGTGGACATAGAACAGACTACTGAGGAAAATTAGTTTAAAAGAGTGCTAAGAAGAATAAGAAATCAAGGCACGAGGACTTCATAACCCCTTAGGAGGTCACCAAGAACTTCACCTGTGAAAGTAGAACCTGAAAAGAAGAAAAGGTGCAAGTACATTCCTCGGAGGGATGATGAGGAAAATAAACCCGAAGACAAGTGCACCTAATACTCTAGTTCAAACTAAGGATATAAAAGAGCCTCAAGAAAAATGAAGTGAAGAAATATGAAGAGGATTTGAAGAAGAAGAACATAGACAATGGGAAGATTGGACTAGAGATAGGTGTAGATAAGGGTGAGCCATCATGCACTCCCCTCTTTGCATAGACAAATAAAGGACCAATATTAGATTCAGGGCACCCAAATTCCAAAGGGTAGGCAATCAAGAAAGGAGAAGGAGGAAGAGACATATGAGACACCATTTGTTGGGTATGTTGATGACCTAAGAAAAATCATACGTGCACATTTCCAAAGCACTTTGGATCCCAAGGACTTATATGGATGGGAGCTTATGGATGTGGAGATGGTGACCACATGCATAAGGAAACAATTATCATGGATGATGCAAAATCATATGGATGAGCCTGACTTTGAATGTATGTGAGGAATCATGTGTGTCACATAGATTGAAGAAGGTGCCCCATTTGCGCCATGTAACTGTTAAGCCCACTGTCATGTCAGATGAGTAGGTAAGAAACACCCTGACTAGATTATCTGCTTGAAGTTGCATGTCGGAACATTGATAAAGTGACAACCATTAGAGCATTGTTGGATGATAAGAAGGAAAAGGATACTGAGATCAAGCACCTAATAGTAGAAAAGGAAATAGTTGAGGTGACAGGGCATTTGATACTCAATATCATAGAGCAAATTAGAGATGAGATTTTGAGAAAGAGGTCGATTTGGAGGAAAAAGTTGTAAAGGAGTTTCCATCTACTTTTCACTATTTACACACATTAGTTCACATGATCCTGGATGAAGGGCCCATGAGAATGCCAAAACCCAAGGATGGTATTGCAAAACAATCACAAAAGGATAAGGCAACAACAACACACAAAATTACAAGCTATGAGGCCTTCTTTGGAGACCCGAAGGATGAGTTAAAAAGGAAAAACTTGGCATTAAAAATTTGTAAGGCCCCAGATGTGATTATCGAGATAAGAACCATGGCCAAAGAAGATGATGTTCAAAAATCGTGAATAATGAAACACTTGGATGTATGGAGAGGCTTACGTTGATAAAAAAAAAGTGTGACATGCTTGTAGCACCCAAGACCCACACAAGGAGAAAATAAAGGACAATGGTAAACTAGGTAGCATAGAAAATGGATTTCATGGAAGGGATGGTCTCAAGTCTAGCCAATGTTCTCGGATACTAGAATAAAGGTGAGAATATGACACTTGATGAAATGGAGGTAGTACTCAGAGATGTCCTAGATAAAACCAGTAAAGTACTAAGTGATTGGAATGACTTGGAGGTAGAGTTCAAAGCAAAATATCTTGAATTGATCCTCCCTGTGGAAGAGTAGGGCACCAAACATGTTTTCTCATTCTCTTGTACAATGATTCCTTTATTCTTTCATTCATTATTTTTTGTTCATGGAGAGATAAGTTGTGATTACCCATTGCTAGGGGCGAAATGAAATTAGTGTGGGGTAATGTTGGGCTAATGGAATAAAACCTAAGTATGAAAGTGTAGAAGGGTTAGGCGTGCACATATAGGGTGCGTGGGTATGCATGGAAAGATAGTGAAACATGGCGTGTACCAAGAAAAAGAAAGAAGTCGGGACTTAGCTGATTTTCGTTTGGATGAGACTAAGAATAGATGTGGAGTGCGAAGCACATTTTGTAGAAGACTTGGAAAACACATGAAGACTATTTTGAGTGACTATAAGATCAAGTGTCATGCAATGTTTTGAGGCTATTAATAGGATTATACTATTGTTGTATTATTAGATAATCTATTAATAGAGCGCTTGCATGCTTTTGTATTTATCATGTAAGGGCGCATGGCTATTATTAGCATGTAGCCTATTTTTGAAAGGTGCATGGGCGGTGAAGGAAATTCCCCACCCCTATAAATATGTATTGATTTGTACGGTTTAGATAGTTCTATGTTATGTAGAGTTATGTTTTTGGTTTGCATGTGCACATGAATCATGGTGACGTTATTACGCATCTAACAAATTATTTGTTTTAAAAAATTAATATAATGGATCTTTGTGGCTGGATATTGATTATAGACACATAATTGAATGGAAATTACATGGTGAAGTTTATCTTGGTTATTGTTTAATTGTTCTTGCATATGGTTAAGATCTAGATTTGGTTTAAGAATTGCATTATAATTTATTCTTTGTCATGGATCTGGAATATCTACTTAATCATGCTAACCCTCGAACAAGTTGACATAAAAGAGGAACCTGGTACCCTTGCACACTTTGGGTGAGTACTCAATTCAGGGCTGAGTGATGTGCCAACGTGCCTTGGGATGTTGGTGATAAAATCTAGGCTACACTCTATTAAATTGAATGACCTCTATCATATCGTGCCTTAACCTCTACACCCACCTAGTGCATCACATACCCATCAACTCTATATCAACTCTAAGCTATGTAGGAAAGTCATGATATGGTCGCCATCCAACTGCTCTATCTCTAGCTCTGCAAGTCTATCTATGTACCATGTTGCATCCCTCTCTCTTCTATTATCATGACCATGATTGACTTGTCACCTCAAGAACCCAACATCTAACTCCATGTGATCACTCATCACCCATGGTAGTCCTAATGGCCTGATCACCACTATATGCTCATAAGCCCAAGAATGTAGGAGAAACCCTACATCCAATCTTGTCCTCCTCCTCTCTGTATATGAGCACAAACTATGATATACCTATGCTAACAAGGCTATGCTAAAAGAAAACAATGTTCGGTGATCTACTATATCTATAAGAACCCCGCCGATGTCTCAGAAAACCTAGTACCCCTGAATTAAGAAGCACGTAGTAGGAGATAGCCATCATAACTAAACAAATAAATTGGTTCCAAGGAATCATGCGGTCATATATCATATCATATGAAAATGACCACACAAGCAAATGTAACGTGTGGGACATTAACTCTAAATAACCACTCAAAAACTCCAATCTGCTATAAATTGTAATGAAAACTAAATCCTCTGAGGAGACAATCATCTCACCCATCTTGAACCAAAATGTGCATGTACACACATCCCACCTTTCTACTAGTGTAATCATCATACCCACATCCCATGGAATATACTGGTAATATTAGAATCCACCCAAACCAACTACCTTTGTAAGTGATCCCACTCAACATTTGTAATATTACCTCTAATTTAATCATATAAAGATGGTACTCTATCTCTCAAGTACAAGGCCTCTCGGGCTGTAAAACTTATCAAACACGTAAGCATTAGATCCCTCATCATAAAAATCTCATCAAAAATCAAAATCAAGCAAAAATACATCATTCCATCCCCATTCAATACCGACCCAAAGTTAAGTCAACATGTCCTAGTTAGGGTTAACAACCTTTGAGGCCTAGTCGATGGTGACCATCTCCATTCATTGGTGACTACCCCTTATGCCGAGATAAATTTTGAAAAATGCAAAAAAAAGAGAAAAACACAAAAAATGCTTAAAAACAAGCTAGGGTTTAGGCACTTACCATCCTGCAGGTCCTCTGGTGCTTTATCGCAGCTCCTTTGGCCTCCATTTCTCTCCAAATATCACTCTCTTTATAGCCCAGAGCTCTTAATCATCACTTTGTAGCATGTAAATGAGCCTATTTGGCCAACCCATGGGCTTATATAGCCCACCGACCATAGTCACTGCCGGCCCCTCTTGGTCAGCCGCCATTGTGCCCCGATTCACGCTAATCACCTCCGATCGATGTCAACATGACCCTATATTTTTAAGAAATCTCCCTTACGCTCTTTTCGATCAATCCCTCCTTTCAAAATTATCTTTTCTTCCACTTTTTCCTTAAAGTGGTCTTCATCTAACATCCTTATTGTGCCCCACCTAGGCTTCCTTATATATCACATCTTTATATTTTCATCCTCTTGCCTTTGTGGCCACTCTCGTGTTCCCTCTCGGGGCACCATAATTTTATATTAATTTTTCATCGCACCTTGGATGCATATTTTACAATCCCACCCCTATCCTTTTGTCGTGACCTTTGTCTCAACCATTTTCTCATTTATTTGCACATACTTGATGTCCGTCTTTGATCATTGGTCCTACGGATTGTGCATCCATTTGAGTGGATTCCCTTGGTTTCCCTCTATCTTTCCATGGTTTTTTCTCGACTCACAAACCCATAGGACATTACCATTGTCTCCTAAATATCGTCCTTTGTTCCTACCCAAAGTGACTCCGAAATCACCGCCATATCTTTATTTTACTTTTTACTTTTTTTCAATCCTCATCTGGGATATCTTATCTTATCCCATCATCTTCTTTTCTCATCCTTTCCATCCTTATTCATCTATCTCTTTCAAACTCATGATCAACTTCCTTTGTGTCATCAAACTAGAGTTTTATGGGAACACCCAATCAATTATCTTTTCCATCCTTCTTGTTTTTGTCTCGTGGCTTTCCCAATATAAACCACTCATCAAAAAGGGGCAAATGTAGACACCAAAATTTGGTATCACTACCCTCCACCCCACATTTTCTCTCTTTTTCTCATGGTCACCCATTCAAATTTTATATTTCCCTTCTAAATTCAATTTATCTCATTAATCACCATTTTCCTACCATTGCTCTTATATTTTCCATCTTATCATCCCATCCCATTTATGCTAATTACTCTTAATTAGCTCTAATCCTCATCCCATTGTTTTATTCACCCTTAATCATCCTTAATCCTCATTTAATTTGTTGATCCTCCCTAAATCCTCAATTTTTCTCTTTCTAGGCCATAATTTAATGTTTTTACCCATTCATGGCCTTTATTTACTCATTTTAACCACCCACCTACTCATTTATCTTCCCTATGAAACCCTAGCTCATCCATGTTCATCTAAACCTTAATCTCGCTTCATATGGGCTCATTTTCTTGAGCTCATCATCTTCCTTCCGTCTAAATGGATGGATCCTGCATGGTGATGATCCATCCAAGTCATCGTCGACCCTATAAATCCACCTTTACCCCTCCTTGTTCAAGGATGCAATTTTGAGATTTTCTAAGCTCTTGTGATCTTGCCTTCATCTTATGACCTCTTTTTATAGCTACCAAGCCATTTGGAATCCATCTCGATATTTTGTGTTCATTTTGGAAGCTTTGGAGTCCTCTTGTCATTACATGCTTGGATCCATCATCATCACCTTTTGCAACCATCCTCATTGTGTTTTTAGGTTATGTAGTCATCCTAGTGCCTCGTTATTGCATCCAGTCATCTTCCATCTTCATCTGCAGGTTGTGATTTAGCCCCATTTCATTCGTCCCAAGTCTAAATAAGCCCTGTTTTCCATTGAACCATCTCTCTATTTCTGTTTTCCTATTGTCTACCCCATGACTGTTTAATCCCAATCATCCAACTTTCGAGATCTAGTCATTATGTCCCATCTACCATCTCAGATCCATTCTACTAGCCCCTAGTTTCTTCCAATCTAGCCTAGTCACCATCGAATCAATTAATTTTCATATAATTTACCATATGTTTTCCTAATTTTCTTGCATCATTTTTGTTTCCTCTTGTTCCATACCTTCTGCAGGTTCCTGTTGATCATCATAGTGCACTATCAAGTTCGATTCAACTAAAGGAGGATTTATAGGTTTGTTGTTCGCATTTTCTTCTCATGCAACCTCGGTCACCATCGTTTGTCCCTTTGTTGTCTTGGGTCACCATCGACCCCTTCCAAGTTTGATTTATTTTTTCGTATTTAGATCAAATATGTTTTAATCATCTTAGATCCAACTTTTAGTTTCATGTTATACTTCAAATTCATTATAGCGCTACATCCAATTTATCAATATCTAATTTTTATCTTATCTTGTTTATAAGAGGGTTGACATCCATCCTAGGAATTTCACACTTATTGGTACCAGATTTTTGGGAAACCCTTCATATATCTACTAATCCATTTTTACTTCTTAGTCTTCTTTGTTTTGTAGGTCGCTTAGCTCGCAGTGAAGAGATGTTCATATTCCGCACACATCCATCCATATCATCCCAAGGTAATATAAACCCTTCATATTTTGAATTAATTGTTTCCTTTATTAGTAGTTCACTAATCTAAACAAGAACGAAGAAACTTGTCAACATTCTCCTCTCTCTATCTCTCCTTTGATAGCTCGAAAATGATCTCGAAATAACATTTACATTCTTACTCTCATTAGAAGTATGGTAAGTATTCTTTTTATTATTATTTGAAATCTTTAAAATCATGAATCATGTTATTTTAGAGGTAGATGCCATGCCAACCATAGTGCTGACCATGTGTGTGGTTGTAGGTACTTGGACAAGGAGAAGTATGATGATACTTGTGTCTTCTTATTAACATGCTATATGATATCAATAAAATTGTATATAATATATTAGAAACATTGTTATGAACAAAATGCATCATTTCATTATTTCCATGATGATTACCATATTGTTGCATATTGATGAAATGTCCTATTTTCTTATGTAGTTGTAATTTTCCATGTTTGACTAATTCCACACTTAGTCGTATTCTAGTATATTTGGTTAGGTAAATGAAGTTGATTGTATCATGTTGCATTGGAAAACAATGTAAGAGGATCCCTTTTATTATATCTAAATCATCATTAGGAGAATGAAATTGAAATTATGTTATTTAATTTTTTTATACCATCTTCATTTTGGATGTGATTATACCAACAAAATTGATGGTAGTAATTTGTAATGGCGTAATTCATCTATCTACTAGTGATGTATTGACCTAGGAAATCTCTTAGCCTTCAAAGAAAAATATAACTTGCATGTGTGTGTTTCCATTTTGGGCGGAAAGCGTCAACCAAACTTATAGTTTGAAATATCAACCCTTGTGGTATGGAATGGTCCCTTTGAGCTTAACCTCATGTCTTGTTTCTATAGTGTAACGAACACCACTGGGGATAACACCATGCCTTAGGAATGTAAATGTTTTCCTTAGATTTTGATTATATGAACACATTTGAGTTTTTAGAGGTCCCCGGGATTGAGTTTTTAACACTAAATTTGGCATGTAGTAGGGCATAGATCCCTTGGGGTAAATGGGAATAAATTTAAAACTAATCCTAGGACATTTTGAGGTTAATATGTGGACATAATTTTGTATCTAAACCTTAACAGATGGGATTGTTATCGGTAGGATGTTGACCCATTAGAAAGGTGATAATTGTGACTTGTTCCTTAACTCCTTGTTAGGTCTCCATTTTATGACATTAAAGATAAAATGAGATGTCTCCTTCGAGAACATGATATTATAGAACATTAACTTTTGACTTGAACACTAACCACATGTGACTCTTTTGTATCTTATAAATGCTCTCAATCATCTCTATCTTCAAGATGTACCACAAGCATAAGGTTAGCTTAAGATTCTCCTCTTATCATCTTGAGATATTTTCCCTTGCAATGAAAACTAAGTAAAATGATGAGTAACCATGATCTTTAAGAAATAAACCCATAGTCTAAGAATGAGTGTTGGGTGACGTATATGTGTTCAAAATGTTTATAATTAACATTGAATTTTGTAAATTAATGGCAATTGAAACGTGAACCAATTAGTGTACTCTTATTATAATATATTTGTAATGTGTAATAGAGTTATGAAGTTTTGAGAAGAGGGATTCATACCTTACATGTTAATGCTCTTTAAACCAATGTTAACTATTTCATGTGATTAAGTGTACTTGTTATAAGTTAAACCCGAAATGAAATAAATAATGTGTATCGTTGTGAATGAAACTACATGCTCTCATGATTAATGGATTCAAGACCTATAAGGTTAAATAAGGGAATGTAAATGGTAGTGAAGAGGAATCAACTTAAATTAAGTGTTAAATGAAGTAAGGGAAATGCAATCTAGAGAAAAAGGAAAATGTATGTTTTTCATGCTTTATGCTCTTTAAACCTTTAAGGCTTAAATTAGATTATGAACACGAAAAATATTGAACCATGAAAATGTGATAGTGTGGAAGGTGCCAATTCATGATGTTCATGTCGTGATTGTGTTGTAGTCTCATACTTGCTCATTTATCTAAGTGTGATGTTGGTTGCACATTGTGTCATATTGACATTTGTGTGTTCTACATGTTGGTGTAAACGTTACATGTGGTGTCATGAAAAATCTTGTGAGTCTTTTGGTGTCACACAGTTGTATCAAGTAATATGAAAGTCAAAAAAACTTATCTGTTATGGTTGGTCTTGTGTTTGGGTCCCACATGGGTGGGCACTACAAAAAACATGATTGGTCGAAAAACACAATGTGTTTTTCAATTAATTTTATTTTATTTGTGTTTGGAAAACTAGAAGTAATGGTCGTAAATTGCTTATATGATTTTAGATGGTGATGGTATTTTCAAGATTTGATTACAAAAATATTGGTGTGGGAAAGTTGAAAAATTGTTTGGGTGTGCTAAACATTATCTATGATTGCAAAAAAATATGAGTTGATAAAAACAAAAAGTGGATGATATTCATAGAGAAGAAATGGAGGGGGTGGAGAGTTTAGAGTTTGTGTTTACCATTCGTTCACACTTTTTTACAATCACATGCCGGTACATGCTAGTATATTGCAGTCCTATGAAAATGGCCTCCAATGTTAAAAGTTTGTAATTTATGTAATTCTCATTCCGATTTTAAATTATATTATTAATTGTTTTGGTGATGTTTCATAAGTTTTACGTCGTGTCTTTAATTCCTATGTTTCAAAATGTTTTTGGTATGAAATTTTTATTTTCGTATAATTCCTCTTCATGTGTTTTCATTTGTTGTTTTGGAAGACTAATGTTGTGGAAGAGATGTTTAGGAGGAATTCACCTCAAATGAGAAGAAAAATGAATATCGAGGTGGTAACTTGTTTGGTAACCACATATTGATTAAAATTTAGCTGTTAATTCATGAAATGAGCTTACTTATCGTATTTTTGTTAAGTGTAGGAGGTTGAATGGGTAAAGTGCGGAAACAAAATAGATCATACTTTTGAGCTTCTTGTAGAAGATTTAGTTCATGAGAAGGAGGAAGATAGTATGATAGAGGTGAAATAAGTTTTTGCAATTGTTTTTCTTTTTGGCCTACTATATTATGTTATTTTCATAATGCCTTGTACATGCCCTCTAGAATATATAATTGAATGGATGGATGGTCTTTTGATTATAATTTTATGAGCATGGTTAAGGTGGTTTAATGGGTGGGGTTAAATTTTGAGAATTCAAAAATGTTAATCTATATAGCTAGACAAAGCACATGTTGCTTTATATTTTTCCCCAAAAACGGGAGTTAAATTATATGGAAAAACACCCACATATCTCCTCGGAAAAATGAGAAATTATATTACCAAGAGGGAAGTGGCATTAAAAAAGTAACGAGGAGTGGGTATAATATGCAAAGAATGTAGGTTGTGAAGAAAAAGTAAAAGCGAAGGAAAATAGACCTTTCAACAACTCAATGAAAAAGCAAAGAAATAGGTGGATGCTAAAATGCTCACTTATGATACTGAGGAGAATAAAGATAAAAGAGGGGAGAAATTGGTGAAGTTGAGACGTGTGGAAATTCATCAAATGATAATTGTCAATTTTTGTTGTTGTTAAAGTTGGTGTTCATGCATTTGAATCTAATGTCATCATCATTATCATAGGTGGAGGGAACTTACGGTGATGGGGTGCATAAAAATGGTGAAATTGACAAGGAGATGAGGATATTAGATAGGATCTAGTATGCTTGCCTTACTTGTTTGTAATTAAGGTGAAAATATAGATGTCATGCGACACTTTACTTGATTCTAATCTAATTAAAAAAAAATCTTGTAGGATGATGACATTCCTTTGAGTCATTTTTTAAAAAAAGATGAAGGTTAGTGGTTGATGGGAAAAAATTAAAGGCCAATGAAGAAAAACTAAAGATAGAACTTACAAACCGCAAGTTTAAAATGATTTTTTCGTACATATTTTGATGCATTTCAATATTTTCTCATTTTTTTCAAGGAAAAAAAGTAAAGAATAAGGAAAACATATGAAAGATATTTCCTTTGATTCTAATTATAAGTTAGGCCTTGATATAATGGGGAAGTGGCAACTAAGGAAATGACAAGGGTGAATAGGAAAGGGTGGGGATGAGGATTACACAGGGCAACACAATGGATCAGTTTACACTAAATTCTTAATTTTAAATTTTATAGTCAACCTCTATATTTGTTTTTCAAAATTTTTGCTAAATGTTTTTGATGTCTTCATGTTTGATTGCTTTCTCTATTCAAGAGGAAGAGAGGAGAGAGAAGGATTGGTATGGGGATGACATTGGACATCACACTGGATCAATATTGTGTGAATTTTTTTTTTTTTTTTTTGAATTTGGTAGTCAACTATTTTTCAAATTTTCATTGCATATTATTAATTTCCCCACATCTAATTGTAGCCCTTTGTGGTAAGGGAAGAGGCAGACCTATATTCAAAACATGTTTTGGTGGGAAAAGGTATTATGATGGATGTGGGTAGACATGCAATTTATAACGACATTCCACTTCCACCATGTTGTGTCAAATTCACTGTCATGAATGCCATCATTTCAAAGTGTAAATTCTCTTTTAATGGCCCTTTTGTAGATGATTTGTCTAAGTACGTGAAAGTGTGTGCAATGTGGAAAATGGAGGACTTGAAACATCCCTTTCTCGCCAACACAAGTAAAGACTTTATCCCACTCAATAATTTTTCTTTGTAATGGTGTATTTAAAAAAAAGAAGAAGTTTGTTTTAGGAAAATACATGCAAGTAATATGAGTGTAAGAAATAGGAGTTGAGGGGGAAATGAGATGGTATCCACCCAAAAAATGTTCATCTATAAACTCCCAACTCTTGAAGTCACCACCAATTCATAAGGACTCCAAGAAACATGGATCTTTATATGAAAACATGAAATGCCCGACTAGGAACAAGAAAAGGAGGAAATAATAGGCTTTATCAAACATTTATAACATATGAAAAGGATGATGTCAATGTATTAATTTTAATGCCAATGTATTGTATTGTATATTTTAGCAAATTTTTATGACATAGGAATTTATCAAACTCATTAGTGTTATATGTGAGTTGAATGATTACTTTGCACACATCTAGTAATAAGGATACTTGTAATTGTCATAAGCACACTTATCATTGTCATAAGCACACTTATATTTTCACACATCCCATTGTAAATGTAAGTTGAATGAATAATTTGAATACATCTACTAATAATGCCAATGTTGGTCTTGTGTTCAAATTTATAAAAGTGTAGTTCGCATTAGGTAGACGAATGTTTTTTTGGTTTGATAGCTTGAAGGAAATTCAAATTCTACTTGTGGGTACCTTTTTGGAGTAAATGGTTATCTCTTTTCTATATGTGAATGCACTTATATGTTAAGGAACTTTAATAGGTTAAAGACATTGGTCTACCCACCACCTCTAAGATAGATACACAAAATTTATTAAAGTAATTAGTAGTATCATATTTTATAAGCATTGTAAATACATCTAAGTGATTCTTTGGTATAAGTCACAATTAAAACACTATCTCTTAGCTTCCATTATTATTTCCTCCTCATTTTACAATTCACCACTATATTGATTGATTAATATTTACTAATGTGGTAAACACCATTACTCAATCATTTCCTAGTTGTAGTATATCAAGTATGGAGGTTGTCGAGGATGATGTGAGGTTCTCATTCATCACTTAGCTTACAATAGTTTAGTGCTTGTAACTATTCTTACTTTTACCTATTACTTTCATTCAAATTATATGTATATAGATATACATGTTTGTATATAGATATATATGTATGTATGTATATATATGCATATACATACATATATATCTACATACATACATACATATACATACATTATATATACATATATAGATAGTATTATAGACATCTAAAATGTCAACTTGATTAATTACGATTAATTTGTCCCACAAATATCCCAACATCATTAATCACAAGATTAATTATTACTATTTAATCTATTTTATCATACTTATCCTTTATCATTATTTATCATTTATCCCAAATCCTTTTAATCTATCATTATATCCCATTTTCATAATTAATCTCTTTAATCAATTATTATATCATATTATCCTATCATAACCCTTATTAACATTTTATATGAATTTAATATTCCTTCATCCACCTACTTACCTACCCTACACATCCCTACACCTAGCCTTTCCATGTAACCTCACCCCTAATCATAATTTATTAACCTAATCTAATCCTAATCACATCCTCACCTCTAAATCTAGAGGCTTATATTTCTAGAATCCTCTCTAAATTTCCCTCTTTCATATTTAAAAATTAAAATCAACCTTTCACTCTCAATTTAATCTCCTCTCAAATTATAGAAGTCTCCATTCTAGAATTCTCAATTCTAGAATTCTCCATTCTTCTCATCAATTCTCCACCCTTGATCCAAATCCAAAATGGCTTCATCCTAGCCATTGAATCCTCCACTCCTCAACTATAAATTTATCTCTTCTCCTCCATGAGAGCCATCTTAAGAATCCATAACCAAACTTTTCCATTTTTATCTCAATCCATCCACTCTATCAATCCATCTTCAATCCACTCCAATCAATTCATCCTTCATCAAGCATCTAACAATCCAAAGAAATTAATGGGAGGTGTTGCTCATGTGTCTCCACCAACATCTGAAGCAAATCCAATCAATCCAAGAGAAAATCCAAGACATCAAATAATGAGTGTTGAAATATTTTAGGAAAGTGTAGGTATAATCTCTCTCCCCCCTTTCAATCCATTGCTCTATCTAGAGGTATTTGTTTGAGAAGATTAAATTAGGGAAGCAATTTTCTTTATTTTCTCACATTTTACTCACTAATATTTTTAACATATACATTTTTGAACCCACCATGGGGCTTACCCCCAATTTTTATAATTTCTAATATTTTTTTATCCCTTTCATAGGTTGTTAAAGTTTCAAGAACTTTTGCAATCACTGTTTACCCCTTCAAAGTTGTAAATTTCGGCTCAAATTCCATTTCTAGAGTGAAACAACACCTATGCTTAGTGTATTTGTGCATATGTATGTAAAATCTCACCTATGACCTGAATCAGTGCATATGTCCTACTTTGGCACCTTTGCAGATACTTCAGCGCCTTTGTTTTGGCCTTTGAAATCTTGAAATTACTTTTTACTTGATTTTGAATGTTTTTGACCATGTTTCCATATTTTGTCATAAAATGGCACCTATATTCATAAAGTGGAACCTTGTTCATAAAATGGTGCCTATGTCCTACTTTGGTGCCTTCGCAGATACTTCATCACCTTTGTTTTGGCCTTTGAAACACATAAATCGCAGTTTTTGGCACGATTTTGACCATATTTCGTATTTTGTCACAAAATGGAACCTATGGTCATAAAGTGGAACCTAAGTTCATAAAGTGGCACCTAAGTTCATAAAGTTCTACCTATGAACTATATTGGCACATTTGTAGATACTTCAACGCCTTTGTTTTAGCTTTAAAACCTTGTTTTTTTGGGTCTATTTTTGACTTGTTTTAGGATTTTTCTCATACATTGGCGCCTTTGCACACAGAATGGCGCCTATGTCCTAAAGTGGTGCATTTTCTTTACTTTTGAAAATTTTTCATACTTTGGTGCCTATTTCTTGTCAATCAAAATGTTTTTAGGATCACAGTTTTTGCTTACAACTAATGGTCTAATCTTGTTTTCAAGTGTTTTTGGTGGTTTTTATAGGTCTAACATTATGTTTTTGCAGGTTTATTGCAGTAAACAAGGGGATATTACATCCATTTTGATATTTATCTAACATTTTTTGTGATTATAGGATTGAAAACTACTAATCCTTTTGTTTTGCAGCTCGTTTAGTCCAAGAAATTGGGTTCAAAAATCAAACTACTAACCCTTGTTTTGTAGGGCCTCCTCTTGAAGACCCAATCATCAAACTACTAATATTTATCATTTAATTTTATCATATATCATTTAATTATCTTACATTTATCATCCTTTTTTTTGTGTGTGTTTCCTTTGTTTTTGTTCATCCCGAAGGTGAAACCGTGTATGTTCTCCTCTCGCATCCTAGGACGATCTTGAGGATCAAAAGTGACTAGCCTTCCCATTTTTATTTTATAGGGGCAACGTGATGTGGAAGTGATATCCACACACTTTCCATAGTCTTAGGGGTATCATGACCATGGGATTCATCTCCATGCACATAGACACACCCCGTGTTCTAGCGGGGTATACACATTCTTGGATAGCTATCGTTATTGGCTAAGCGCTTGCTTGCTTTAAGAGCAAGGGTTTCCACGTCCCAATATAAAGGCCTTATATAACATCCTTGCAACACAGAATTGGGCCCCACATACCACAAGGTATATCGAGGATGCCCCTAGTGAGCTCATACATCCTAGACTAGGAAACCTCTTGGCCACATATTGAGCTATAGTGCAAGGAGGCCGCACTCCCTAAGATCACTCGCTAGCCAAACCCACATTGACACATAGGTGGAGAGACAATTGTGGAACCATTGTTGGTGTGTGGTATTGAAAGTGGGATATAGCTTGATTGCAATCCCACTTGACTAGTTAGGGTGTGTGTTTTTGTGTGTTTGTGAACACCCTTAACCATCCCATTAATTTAACATTTTAATCAATCAAATATTATCATAATTAATCACACAATCCCTATCCTAATCCCATCACCATCCTTAATCCACAATCCTAATCCAAAACTAATCACCCACACATCCTATCAAACCATGGCCTTTGATCCTCAATCCCCATCCTCTCCAAACCAACATCCAAACCCCTATCTCTTTTCTAAATCCATCAACCAAGCTATCCCATCATCCCCCACCCATAAAAGTCAACCATCTCACTTTGACCATGAAGTCCCACACACCATCCAAAACATTAACAAAAAATATCAAACTAACATCCTAACTTAACCAACCCTCTCCGTTCCATCCAAATAAACCATCCCATGTTGATCCTAACATCCTAAAAACCATCCAACAACTTAATAAAAAAATATCTAATCTTAAATCATGTATCGACCAATCACCTCCTAAACCATAATCTTCCAACCAACCCCATCCACAATGTCCCCTTCCTAAGATCCCTACTTCTCACCCCATTGAATTCCTCTTTGAAGAAACCAAATCATCCCAATTCACACCCCGACCTAATCAACACAAATCACTATCCTAACAAGCCAATTTCATTGACTTTGAATACCTCCGTAACTTTGACCTAGACCAAGAGGACATCCTTTGTGTCCTTTCTAATCTAGCCACCCATCCTAAACCCACACAACCATCCCAAATGCAAACCTCAAAATTCCCTATCAACCATCATGACCTACACCTTCCTTCCATCAAAACTCATGCGGATAATCCATCATCATCCAATATCTCAACTCCTAAATCCAATTCTCGTCAAACCTACAATTGAATCCCATACACATATCCATAAAAATCCCAACCACTTACCTCAACATTATTATCCCCCACATCTCATCTTAGTCCTCCATCCTTGTCATCTTCATTATCCCAATCTGATCCTACAGACTTTCTCCCAGATAGTCCCACATCCCCTAATCCATCATCAAATGTATCCTCTAAGCTTATTTCATTACCTCCATCACCTACGCCCAATCCTATCAAAACTATCTTATCCACCATGAATCCTAAGTCACCCCCATCCCCTTCTACCCCTAATCCTAAACCATCCAATGTGGCTCTTATGCCACCCTCATCATCTTCATCCACATCTAATCCTAATCCCCCTTCATCACCTAAATATCAAACTATCCTATCCTTTAATCCTATTTCATCCCCCATCCCCCAATCCTAAAACATCTAAAGTAACTCCTAACTAACTTCTAAACCAAAAAAATCCAATACCAATCCTCTCCCCACCCCATCTCCTACCCAATATAATAAGGCTCTATGCCACCTTCATCTACTTCATCCCCTCAATCAACCAAATCTAATGTGATTCCTACACCACACCATCTCCCAAATATCCTTCATCCCTTACATCAGCCAAATCTAATATAACCCCCACATCACACCCATCCCCTCCATCTAAGTCTACCCTACCCCTTCATCTACATCTACTAACCCCAAACAATCCAATCCTAAGCCAAAACAATTTACCTCAAAACCACATAATCACACCAATCCAAAATCAACTAAATCTACTTCAACCTTCAATCCCAAAACATCCACTTCGCCCCCAGTGCCTAATCCATCCGCTTCATCTTCTAAACCAACACATAAATCCAAATCAACCACCACATCTCATTATCCACCTACTCCCGCACCTTTACTTCATACTCCCACAAAACCATTTAACCAAAACCATTTCACTCCCTTAGGAGAATCCTTGACCACCATATTCCATTGTCTAAAAACCTTCAACATGTTCATCCATCTCTTGATCAAATCACTTGATCAAAACCTTACCGAACCATCTTGGTATCGAGAACACTATTATTATAACTTTCATCGCACCCATGGACATTCAACCAAATGCTGCATGTAATTTAGGTCTTATGTCCAAAACCTCATTAACCAAAGAATTCTTATCCTTGTACCTATTTATCCACCACATTTACATCCCAATCCTCTCCCTAACCATCTTCCACCATCCAAATCCCACTCGACATCCAAACATCATCAGCCATCCAAATCTCATCATACATCCAAACATCCCTCACTAACCAAAAACCAAAACAAATCTCACCTCCCATATTTTGTTAAGTTTGGATTCTTAGCGGATGAAAAAATTACAACCCCCAGTATTATGATGACAACATGGCATAATCTTCCCCATCCAATTCATATCATATAGATAAAAATATGTTAACTAATATGAAACATTGAGGCAAAGGCTTAAACATCCATGAACAAGGCATTCATGAACCCATCTCCCTTCATCAAAATCCAGGTCATTTAGGCTTAGGGTATAAGCCCAACACTAATAACAACCCTCCCACTACTCCATCATAACCCATTTCTACCACTCCTCTTTTTGATCCTACCATCCCAACCTAATCCGTAAACTTCTACTTTGGAACTCTATGAATCAAACAATTATGTTGTTCTACTTTCAAATTTGGAAAATGACAGATTTGCTTGAAAAATTAGAGCTTCATGACTGATTTTCTAGTGCTATAGAAAGGAAATTGCAGAGAAGGAAAGAATTCAAAACTTCAACACCAACAATTTTATCCTGGAAACCTCCAAGGAGGAAAACTAGTCGGGAAGGGAAACTGCTCTTTCTTCCCACTTTTATTGGTCTAATATAGACAATTACATATTACAATAAGTATGAAAAGAAGCAACAATGTAAACCTTCTCTCCAATTACTTGCTTGCTCTATTTCTACACCTTGCTCCTACAATTCCATTCCAACACTGAAGATCTTACTCACTGCTCTCATTAAACTCTACTTCTTGATCTCTCTGGATCTTTGAATCCATTCCCTTGCTCCTTTCATGCATTTATAGGCCTTCCCATGTCCTCCCATGCACTGGAGGATGTGAAAGGGCATGGAAGGGAAGAGACACGACTGGGCACTTCAAATTTTTGTCCATTCGCATTCCATTCTTCTTTTTTGTTTGAAAGTGATAGGATCACCGCCCGAGAAAACTAGCAGGTCTCAAGACTTCCGTCCTAGCCGGGTGGTAGTTTTAGGACCACCACCCTTGCAGGGTGGTGGTTCAAACCATCGCTCAACACAGAGCGGTGGTTCTTTCCAACCTTTGTTTACCTCATTTTATTCACTTTTATTGTTTCTCCTTCTTGGTGCTGATGGAACTGATGAAGTGGTGTGTTTTCTTGATCCTATGGATCATACCTCCCCTACTTAGGAGTATTTTGGTCCCACAAAACTTAGTGGGGAGTGGTATAGGAATCAACTCCCTCTTGTGCTCATTCAAGTACCACTGGGTCTGCCTTGGTGTCTTCTCTCGTCTAACCTGCCAAGACTCATGTGGATATTTGGTTTGTTGCTCTAGTGCTACATCCTCCTTTGAGTTTCCTTGAGTACAATCCTCTTTGAAGGCATATTATGTATATTTTATTATTTTTCATGCATATATGGTGTTAGTGGATGCGAGCTCTTGCAACTTGCTATCGCGTGCATCTACATGAAGTATGGCCTAAAGGTTTCTTCTCCAACTTGCTCAAGTATGGCGAAGGTCCCATATTGTAGTGGTTTAGTCCTTTCTGGATTTGTCTCTTGAGATGGATTGGCTGAATCCTCCCCAAGTATGTTAATGTTATAGTCACCACCGTTCCTTGTATCTCCTCTTCTTCTTTGCTTGCCACATAGTCGAGTCCAAAGAATCCATAGGTAGATACGGTGATGACCGCATAACGAAAGTTTGTTTTGCTCCTTGAATGAGTAGTTCTGTGGTGGCTTATTTTGCAAAAATATAACCTTCTTTTATTTTCTCTAGTGTGCCCAGATGTTAAAACTAACTCTATCCTTGACCCATCTATACTGGTTCTCCCTCCTTGTGAACACAACATCCCTAACATACAAGTAAGGACTTCCGAAGACAATGTCAAATGCATCAAGTGGAATAATATTAGCCTCTAATACATCTATGTATTGGGTATTTATCCCAAACTGAAACTTACACTTCCTTGTAACTTTTATTTCTACACCCTTATTCACCCATCCCAAAGGGGTATGGATGTGGATACATGTAAGTCTCTAGACCAAGCTGTTCTACAACCACATCAGAAATCAAATTTGACTAAGAACCAGAATCTACTAAAGCGTTTACCTTAGTCTTCTTGATTTGGATTCTGATTTGAAATAGCTTACTCATTTCTTCTTCTTCTTCTGCCATGTACATGTTAGTGGCCATGCATCCCAACCTTTCATCTACATATGAATCATCCTCAATCTCCACCTCTCTTTTTGTCTTCACAGTGGCCATGGATTTCTTGGAATCCTTGGTTCGGTGCTTTGGGTGTAATTCCGGATACAACTTCCAACATGTGGTGTCAATGTATGTCCATTTACATCACAATTATTACAGAAATTCTTAGGATCTTTACAAGTATGCAAAGCAATAGTGGCATGTTTACCTTTCCATTTACCTCTTCTACTTGTCTTCCCTTGTTCTTTGTCCTGCTGTATTCTTGACTGGTCTCCCTTTGGCTCTATTTCTCCTTGCTTCTTCTCGTCATCAATGTAGTATGCTTATATACAAGCTTCATTGAGATCCTTGGGCTTTGTGGAGATTACCTTCCTTTGAAGGTGAGTGTGAAGTCCTCCTAAATACTTGGTCAGAATGTCCTCATCCTCCAAGTCCATATTAAGAAACATGGCTTGTCTCCAAAATTTGTAGTGTAGTCTTGCATGCTTTGACCGCTTCCCTGTCTAAAGTATTTCCACTTAATCATCATGTCAGTATTATGGCCAATAGGATAGAAGTTAGCTCTAATAAATTCTTTAAAACCTCTACAAGTACTTCGAAAATAGGATGTTTCTTCTTCTCACAAGTGGCTAGATGGGTTTCCCACCAAACCAGAGCATGACCTTCCATTTTGAGACGTGCAAAGGTTATCCTTTGTGCCTTAGTGACATTATGCACACTAAAGTAGAATTTCAGCTGTTTTAGCCATTTATCTAGTAATTATGTATCTACTTGTCCTTCAAAATTATTTATTTCCATTTTTCTTTCAACTTTAAAAGGTGTATGTGCAGATTTTACCTTCTCGCTTACAATTGGCATCTCTTCACACTCTTCCCATTATTCCTCTTCATGGCTCTTTCCGATACCAAATTTTTCGGCTAGTGCTTGAACCACCAATTCCATGGAATATTTCTTAACCAAAGTCATCTTTTGTAGATCTGAAAGCTCTTCTTGTTTCCTATGCAATCTATCCATCATGGTCTCTAGCATCTCGACTCTACGGACCAAGTTCTCTTCCTCCATTTGAGCTTGAACTCTCTATTTCCACTTCTTCGTAGAAATATCTGGCTTGCAAGGTAAAACTTCTTCACCTTTGGACCTTTTCACCGTTATCATACAAAATCATAAGAAATATTCAAATACCACAAATCCTAGATATATAATCAACTCGATACCAAAATGATCCATAAAATTCTACTTTGGAACTCTACGAATGACACAGCTTATGTTGCTCTACTTTTGAATTTGGAAAATGATAGATTTTCTTGAAAAATTAGAGCTTTGTGACTAATTATCTAGTGCTATAGAAAGGAAATTACAGAGAAGGAAATAATTCAAAACTTCAACACCAACAATTTTATCCTGGAAACCTCTAAGGAGGAAAACCAGTTGGGAAGGGAAACTACTCTTTCTTCCCACTTTTATTGGTCTAATATAGACAATTACATATTATAATAAGTATGAAAAGAAGAAACAATGTAAAAATTCTCTCCAATTACTTGCTTGCTCTATTTCTACACCTTGCTCCTACAATTCCATTCCAACACTGAAGATCTTGCTCACTGCTCTCATTAAACTCTGCTTCTTGATCTCTCTGGATCTTTGAATCCTCATTCCCTTGCTCCTTTCATGCATTTATAGGCCTTCCCATGTCCTCCCATGCACTGGAGGATGTGAAAGGGCATGGAAGGGAAGAGACATGATTGGGCACTTCAAATTCACGTCCATTCGTGTTCCATTCTTCTTTTCTATTTGAAAGTGATAGGATTGCCACCACGAGAAAACCAATGGCGGTCTTAGGAATGCTGCCACCTGGCCGTGCGGTGATTCTAAAACCACCGCTCAACACAGAGCAGCGGTTCCTTCCAGAACCTTCGTTTACCTCATTTTATTCACTTTTCTTGTTTCTCCTTCACGGTGCTGATGGAACTGATGAAGTGGCGTGTTTTCTTAGATCCTTATGGATCATAACCACTCAAACGAATCACAAATCATTCAATACCCTAAAAATACCAAACACCTAAACATAGATTGAGAACATAATTGTCACACCGCGCATGGATATTATTTCCTTCCCACCCATCCTCCTTCCATCCAACATATAAATCCCTTTGCATCTAATCCATTATTATCATCACATCCATTTATATCCTCTTCCAATCCATTCATTTGAATACTTGATCAACTTTCTCACACATGTTGTAAGTAATAGTAACTAGTACAATTGTGTGACCTTGGTCTATCATTTGCGTGAATATTCAAGCACAATTTTCCTCCTAGAGATCCATACACTTTAACACACTTAATAAACTTATGACAAAACCCTTGGGCATGCATTTTGACACTCTATCCAATGTCATCTCCACACTCATTTCCATCCCGCCATCAAGCCATTAGTGATTCTTAACCCCTTGAGAGTTGTCAAGAGAGTAGAACCTCTTTATGATTTTTTTTTCAAATATCAAAAAGCAAAAAAATCCACCTCAAGACTCTCTCTGGGGTGTTTCTAGTAACTCTAATGGGGCTATGGATGCTTTTTGCATAGCAGTAGATAAATGTTATAACAAGAATTAGACACATATCTATCCAAAGTTATGGATGTTTGGGTGGCAGCAGAACAATGCATGACTTATCCTTCTATTCACCCTCCATCCACCTATTTGACTTAATCACTCCCTATACATTGGCTAGTTGTCTTCACATACTACCCATTAAGTCTTCACTTCAAGTGGTAATTAAACCTCACAATCACACACACTTTGATCTCACGAGACATAGGTCTCACATGTTGCCATGTAATGTTTAGACCTTGGTCACACTTTTTTAATCTAACTCTTGCATTACAACATGTGCTTTGTTAGGCTCATATTTTGTTCATCACAGTATGTTATGTTCCTTCCATCCATCACACTTGCATCATTTTCCCCTTAGGATCAAACATCCATGGGCTTGTGATGATCCTTTCCTTTTCATCCAACCCTCCTCAGTCCCTTTTGAACCGTCATCATCATGATTGGGGTTATCCTTTATACTATCCACTGGGGGCATCATCCATTTTAGATACCCCTCACTTCCCTCCTACCCTACACCCGAGGGAAAATTGAACCCATCCATCCATCCACATAAGCCACCCTACTTTACACTTGGAGGGCTATCTTATCATCTTCCATATTCTCCATCTTATCCTATACCACATCCCTCATCCTATCTATCTCTCATCCAACATCCCATCTAATTCTAGCCTATCAACCCATCCCTACCCTATCCAACCTATCAAATTTCCCTCAATCCTTCCCTTTCATCCTACCCAAACACACTTTGGGAGTTATAGGAGAATTTTTCATCCCATATTACATTCCTTCACATGCCCCATCACCTATCCCATCAAAAATATCAAAATCCAACATCCACAATCTAAAATTAAGAAATATAAAATCTAAACCTCCAAAAAATCCAAAATAAAAATCAAAACATTTAAACAATCCGTAAAAAAATACAATGTGTATGTTTGCTTGTTTTTCTGCATTTACATTTTGGCCGATGATATGAGGCCTCTTTTGTTTCTCTTTCCTTTTACATGGTCCAATGATATGAGGACCATATTTTTTGTATTAATCCAGCTAATGATATGAGGACCATCATTATATTAATTTTCCAATGATATGAGGACAAGGGCATTTGACACTTCAATCATGATGGTATTTATACCTTAGTGCATATTTCTTTATGCCATATCATTAATCACAACTGCTAATGATGATAAAAATGGGCACTTTATGGTAGTACACCCCCTTCTATCATCATATTTTCACCTTATTATCATCCACACCTACTTCTCATCATCATCTAGCTAACTATTTAACCTCTTCATCCTCTTATCGCATCAACCCATTCTTAATAAACATTCAAATCCAAATCTTATCATCTTGCATCCAACATCCAAAATACTCACCCCCCTGGTTAGGACATCATCTAACATCCTCTCATCGGTCACCAAACCAAATCCTTATACTTTCATCCACACTTCCTCCAATATTTAAATCCTACCCCCTCGATGGGCACCTCAACATCTAACATCTTCACATCTAAAATCCTCAAATATTAAACTCTTACCCCTTTACCATGACATCTCAACATCTAACATCTTCACATCCAACATCCTCAAATATTCAACTCCTACCCCTTTGACTAGGGCATCTCAACATCTAACATCTTCACATCCAACATCCTCAAATCTTCAAATACTACCCCCTTGACTCGGGCATCTCCAAATCTAACATCCTATTAACCGATATCATCTAATTCAACAATACTAAATCTTCACCCTTGTCATAAGTCATTGATTGGGGCATCCTCTAATCCAAAATCCAATATCTTCTAATATTCTAATCTCCTACTCCTCTAATCCTCACTCATATCTTCTAAATCTCTAATTATAATCCTCTCAATCCTCAAATATCATAATCCTCTAATCCTCATCTTCTTAATCCTTAAATATTCTCATCCTCAAATCCTCTCCCATCTAATAACTTGGGCCTCTCCTCTGTTTGAGTGGTTACTGGACTCATTCCTTCCCGCCTAACCCCTCGAGGGGACATCATATCACCATCATCTTTTCTTATTTTTATTTAAATGGTCATTACTTTGCAATAACCATTCAAAGAGGGACAAAATGTAGACATCTAAAATGTTGACATGATTAATTATGATTAATCTTTCCCGTAAATATCCTTTATCACAAGATTAATTATTATTATTTAATATATTTTATCATACTTATCCTTTATAATTATTTATCATTTATCCCAATTCCTTTTAATCTATCATTATATCCCATTTTCATCATTAATCTCTTTAATCCATCATTATAGCATATTATCCTATCATAACCCTTATTAACATTTTATAGGAATTTAATATTCCTACATCTACCTACCTACCTACCTACCCTACACATCCCTACACCTAGCCTTTCCATGTAACCTCACCCCTAATAATCATTTATTAACCTAATCTAATTCTAATCCTAATCACATCCACACCTCTAAATCTAGAGGCTTATATTTCTAGAAGCCTCTCTAAATTTCCCTCTTTCATATTTAAAAATTCAAATAAACCTTCCACTCTCCATTGAATCTTCTCTCAAATTATAGAATTCTCCATTCTTCTCATCAATTCTCCATCCTTGATCCAAATCCAACATGGCTTCATCCTAGCCATTGAATCCTCCACTCCTCAAATATAAATTTAGCTCTCCTCCTCCATGAGATCCATCTTAAGAATCCATAACCAAATTTTTCCATTTTTATCTTCAATCATCCAATCAATCCATCTTCCATTCACTCAAATCAATTCATCCTTCATCAAGCATCTAGCGCTTAAAATCAATTAAGGGGAGGTGTTGCTTGTGTGTCTCCACCAACAATTGAAGCAAATCCAATCAATCCAAGAGAAAATAAAACACATCAAAGGAGGAGCATTGAAATATTGTATGAAAGTGCAGGTATAATCTCTCCCCTTTCTCAATCCATTCCTCTATTTGAGGTATTTGTTGAGAATATTAGATTAGGGAAGTGTTGGAGCTGAAAATTTCACCCGCATTCAGATCATAGAAAACTTGAAATTTGAGTCAACATGGGACTGTCTCCAAGTTGTGGGACTTGAACTGAGATAGACCTCCAGAGAAGGCCGACTTCCTCTACTTACCTCTACTGCTAAAACTACTCCTAGAAATTGAAATGCAACTATCTAACTCTACTCTAACATTCCAAGGACCAGGGGTGAGAAGGAGATGCATAAAACATAAATCCTAATCTACAGAGGTGATAACACTAGAAAATAAGGGGATGAACACTTCAACAAGAGAGAAAATGGAGGTAAACAATAATGAAGAGGGTCGAAATGAAGACCACAGATTAAAATTGCATCCCGAGTTCCACTTTCGTGATGCACAATAGACACAAAGTTATGAAATAACACATATAACATGCCTGCAAAATAATGAGAGGTAAGAGAGTGCAATAAAATGATAGCTAAGGCAAGAATGAGCCACAAAACTAAGATTTTATTTCCTAGAGATCATGCACAGATCATTACAAGGAAGGAAGAAGATGCAAAACATTTACAAACTCGATTCCAAGGCATGCAACCCTTAGAACACTTGTGTAACATAGAATGATGCCTTCACATTTCCAAAGTATCCAATGATAAGAACGAGCATTGATCTACAATATATAAAAAATCATGGAAGAGAAAGACAAAATAAATTAGAGGGAAATTTGAATTCCTTTAACCAATCCCAACCACCTTCATTAATTTCTCTTAGGGAATAGGGCGCCACTCTGTTTATCCATCGTTATTACGCCTTCTTCAACCGAGTGCTCATACCACATTTAATATTGGTGGTTTTCCACCTCGAAACAACCTCTTTACATGTTGGAGACATTTTCCTTCACTTCCACCACCTACCATTATTTAATCCATGAAATCTGATTGCTTTTGCATGGAGAAGACTAAGATTCCTTCAAATAATATGATATTTACATTGATCAAATTAGATTTATGTTCATTTAGGAATCCATGGATAACCATTGTTTTCCTTCAGCACGTGGCTTTCTTGATTCGGCTTTTACGTGAATATTGACATTCACGGATCATTCTTTTGTATCGTGGCACAATGGACTCTTGTGGTTTTTATCTCCCATTCATGCGTTTTCTATTTCTCCATCTTGCTCCACAGAACCAACCTTGGTGGCTTTATAAAACTCTGTCTTTTGCTCGGTGTGACTAGACCTGGCGGTCTTTTTCATTTATCTACGTGACATTATAAGATCATGTCCTTTATCCCATGGCACGTATTCCTTTACCACGAGAAAATTAAACTTCTTTGCAATTTTTCTTCTTTATATATGTAGTATGCTCAAAGCTTCCACGGTTCTTCAAATTTTCCTCTAAATATCTGCCAAGTCTAACACTTGTGTAAGTTGCTCAAATTTTGCAAGGGATGCAAAATTGGGCAACATTTTTGGCGACTCACAAGGGTCATCTTCCTACTAGATAGATGATCAGTAGCCTTAGGCATCCATTGGGCATGGAGTCAGCTAATTGATTTAGTTGCTCTGCATTTGAATCCTTCACTTGATGGAAATTTATCGTTGACGCTTTGGACTTCATTCATAATGACATCTTCTAAAAACATGAGACCTATGCAATAGGATCTGCCAACAACAAAACATGTGAAAATCACTTAGGGAAAATTAACCTACACTACCAAAAACAATGTGCCAAAGCACTCGAGAGAAATTGAAATACTACTCTACTATGTACAAGATGCATGAAATATCTTAATGAGAGGGTTTGAGATGAATCCCATTCATTGGGATTTGAAATGCATTCCCATCAAGATCAGACATCTCAAAATAATTAGCCACCTTGCAAGTAGTGATGATGTATGGGCCACTCTAAATAACATCAAATTTGGAGTGCCTTCTTTGTTTAGCTCTGTCTGCATCCCATTTCAAGACCAGATCTCTGAAATTGAATGTCTAAGGCCTAGATTTTCTATCAAACCATTGATTAGTTGAATTTTTATTTTGTTCCATTCTAGCATAGTGACATTCCTAAATTATTCAAGCTCAACCAATTCTGCTATGCATATTTCCCTTTGATTTGCATCTTCAAATTCCAACTGCTGGGCTAATTCAAGTGAAGGCAACTCAAGTGACAAATAAAGCCACACTTCTTTTCCATATACCAGTTTGTAGGGAGAAGTTCCAATTTCCTTCTTCATTGTTATCCTGTCCACCCAAAGAGCATTTTTTACTTTTGTATGCCATTACCTTTGGTTGATGTCCATAGTCCTCTTCATGATTATGATCAATTTTTTGTTAGTAGATTCCGCCAATCCATTACCTTGGGGTAATAATTGGAGGAAGTTTTAAGATAAATTCCAAGTTGAAGAGCCCAATTGGAGATTTTGGATCCTAAGAAAGATTTAGCATTATCAGAAATAATGGTTTGGGGTATGCCAAACCTTGTAACAATTTCTTCAAGAAATTCCAAGATGGCTAATTTAGTAGCTTCCTTTAATGGTGCGACTTCAGTCCACCTGGTGAAGTAATCTGTTGTTATGAGAACCCATTTGTGACTGTACTAGATGGAGGATTGATCATCCCAATGAATTCAAGACCCCATTGTGCGAATGGCTGATCCACATGGATCGGATGAAGAGCCAAGGCCACCAATATTTTCTTTCTAGTGAAAAGTGCACACTCTTTGCACTTCCTCACCCATCTGTGAGCATCCATGAACAATGTAGGCCGAAGTACCCTCATTTTATGATCTTCATAGTTGTATCCCTAACAGAGAAAATGTCCACACGAGAAACCATTATGGAACTCCGTTATGACCCCGTCAGATTTTCACCTTCAATACACCTAAGCAAGACACCATCAATTTCCTTTTGAACAATACGTCGTTAACTAAAGTGTATGGAATAGACTGCAACCTTAAATTCCACCTATTTTATTTATTGAGGCAAGAAGGAAATATACCAAAGGAGAGTAATGTTTCCATTATCTTCATCTAACTATCCATAACTATGTCTTTATCCTTTTCGGAGTTCGACGTGTCTATATTCTTCTAGGAATAAAGTAGTCTCTGGGTCATTTCGCGCATCTTCAACCAGCTATTTGCAGAGAGCATAACCTCTTACCAATTTTGTGGCCTTAATGGTCACATCATACTCCATGATTTTAGTTACCCATCCAACTCATTTCTCATTGATCTCTACTCCCATAATGAAGTCCCTGATACTTTGGAATGTGATACTAAAACTTTTATGTGACTAGCAGTGATCATGCTTTTGAATTTCTTCAAGGCTCGCATGATAGCAAACACTTACTTTTCAATGTGATTGTATTTGAGCTCATAGTTCTTTAGTGCTTGACTAAAAATTCCATAGGATGCTCCATTGCTTGATCATTTAGTTGTTTCAAAACCATGGCTATACTTGATTTCACTCCATGAGCATAAAGAATGAAGTCCTTGGTATAATCTGGATTAATCAATGTTGGAGCCTGAGCAATCTCTTGTTTTATCTTCTCAAATATGTTTTTACCTTCCGTGGTCCACTTGAATGCTAAATCCTTCTTGAGCATAAGAGTAATAGGCCTTACCAAACTTGCAAACTTAGGGAAAAAATTCCTGACAAAGTTGACCTTTCCAAGGAAGGACTGCAATGCTTTCTTATGAGCTAGCAAGGAAAGAGCTATGATAGCTGCAATTCTCTCTGGATCAATGAGAATGCATTATTTTGAGACAATATGCCCCAAAATTTTTCCCTTAAGAACTGTGAAATTTCATTTCTTAGGATTCAGGATACGTTGAACTCTCTGCATCTTTCAAATACCTTCTCCAGGTGTTTCATGTGATCCACACTCTGCTTGGAGAGAAAACAGTAATGTCATCTAGGTAAACCAAGATGAACTAGTTGATATATCCTTTGAAGGCAATATCCATTGCTCTTTGGAAAGTGGCACCTACATTTGACAATCCAAAGGGCATTTTATGATATGCATACGTTCCCCATTTGGTAGTGAACACAGTCTTGTATTGATCCTCTTCTTTCAATTTGATCTGATTAAAACTAGAATAACCATCTAGCATAGAGAATATTTCAGCTCCTGCTACTATTTGTAGAATTTGCTCCATGGAGGGAAAGGGGTAATGATCCTTGAGAGAATCCTTGTTTAGGTCCCTAAAGTCTATACAGAGCTTGATTTCACCATTCTTCTTTCTGATTGGAACCAGTTCACAACCCGAGTGGAGTACTTAATGAGAAAATAATCTTAGTCTCGATGAGTTTAAACAATTATTTTCTCATGAGGGTCTCTATCTTGGGGTTTACTAGCCTTTATTTTTCCTAACTGGTTTGATATTAGGATCAAGATCAATAGAATGCTTGGCTATATTTGGATTGAAATCTTTTAAATCTTCATAGCCCCATGAGAAAACAACACCGAAATTTTGACATAAGGAAACAAAATTTTTGCTTTTCACGTTCATCACATACCTTTCCAAGCAAAAGTTATTTTCCTGGGGCAATTGCAAGATGCTGACAATATTCTTGTTTTTTTGCCATGCTCTTTTATGTACCTTTGAACTTGTCATCCGACTAAAAATATATTCTAGAGTGACCAATCATTTTGGAAATTTATTGGTTTTGAGCTGAATAATCTGATCACCATAGATGTCCTCCAAATCAAACTACATATTTTACGAAAATTCAGCTTCATTCTGTATGAATTGGACAATCTACTTCGATCACTATCAAATATTTGCCGAGTTGGTTACATTATCAAGTATGGATGGCCTAACAACCATCTTGATATGTTGTGTCTCTACTTTAAATAGGTCTTACGAAGGTGAAAATTGAGATCCGAGATCCGCCATTTAATTTGCTTCCTCGTTCAAGCTTCTATGGTACAACTTGTAGGTTGAGAGCATCAAAACTCTCCAAAGCAAGTCCCAAACTCTATGTCTAGGCCTTCAATAGCTTGTTCTTTGTAGCACATCTACCACAGACTTGATTAATGACTAGCTCAATATCTCCAAATATTTGCAACTTCTTGATCTTTTTTTTTCCGTAATCAATAAGCCATGCACCAATGCCTCATATTCTACCACATTATTGGAATAGGAAAACTACAATCTGTGGCGAAGAAGAACTTCTCTTCCTTTGGAGAAATAAGCACAACACCCGCCCTAGCTCCATTTTTGCTTCTAGAACCATCAAAATACATCCGCCATAAGCCAAAGATTGGCTCCTTGTCTTCTTTGAATGTCACAGGGCATAATAGATTCTTCTTACAAGACACAATAGGTGCCAAGACCAGTTTCATAAGCTTTAAGCTCTTTAGAATATGGATCGAATTTGTGATCTCTCTCAGCCCATTCATCAAACAAAAAATCAGGCATGAGAGGAGGAGCAAGCTGTTCTTCTAGACTTGAAACCCAATCTTTCTCTTCTTGTATTAAGCAATTTGATTGGATAGGGGAAGGTTCATAAGACTCTATGTGATAGGAAAAGATAGGCTTAACTTGAATAGTGAATCTTGTTCCATACCTAGTTCTCAGAAGCATGTGATTCCAATCTGAAGACAAGTAACCGCCCACCTTAGTAGTGAAATCTCTAGATAGGCAAATGGAAAACATGGGAGGTAGGTCAATGACTAAAATGTCATGGGTTATGGTGAGGCTTGGGTAGGCATGGAGTGTCAACTCAAGGTCTTTTATTACTCCCAATACATTCACAATTGACCCATCAAGTCAAAACTCCCTTAGACACAGGACTATATTTAAGACCTAGGATATTAACAATCTTCTTGGGCATTACAGAGGTACTAGCCCCTGAATCAATCATACAATTATGGACCAAGTGTTTACCCACAATTAATGACATGTAGAAGGGTGGGGTTTTAACAATCTTACTTACTTGGTCCTCTTTTGCTTGGCAAACATGAACCGTGACATGAGCCTTTTGCATTATTGGATATATCGGCCGCTTACTTGAGGGCTTCACATAGAATATCTTGTTGAGATGGGATGGCAAGTGTATCCCACATTGAGACATTGACATTAGTCTTCTTCATTTGCTCAACTATGTTGAATGGAAGACCAACGATTTTTGCATTTGCGGTATGATACTTTATCTCTTTTATTGTAGTGGCATTTGAGATGGAAATTTTGTTTGACATCAAAATTTTTATCCATGGCTCTGCTTAAGAACCACAAGCGGCTTTGGTAGAGCCTCCACTTCAATCCGCACTTGATTTTATCAAATGCAACTACACTCATGCTTCCCACTTTATTCTTTATAAGAAACTCTAGCAGCTTTATTCTTTACTAACGTGGCCTCCTTTTCCTTGCTTGTGACATCATTTTGAACATTTGGGATTGAAGGTTGTGACTCTAGCATTCTTCTTTTGTACCATGTATTATCAACAACACTCATTTGAGGTCTGCTTGGGGCCGCTAACTATCTGATTGACTCCATAGAAGTCCTCAACTCTAAAGAACATGAGATTGACATCCGCAGAATCATGTTGACCTTCATTCTCAGTATTTGGTACTTCTAAAAGTGGTTCCTGTTGGCTGGAAGCACCTTGAATCATGTAGGCTTGGAGATGCATTTCCCTTTCACAACCAAGTTGGTTATGAGGTAGATTACATAGAAAACACCACTTTATTTCTTGCACCATATTTTTTTATACTGGAACTAAGGCTTGACTAGAACTAGGGGAAGGGAGTGCCTATAGAGGAGGAATTTTTGCCAATGGAAGAGGAGCACTTTGACTTTTCCATCTCACATTCTATGTTGGTTTTGTGCATATCTCCGATTAGATTGTTAGATTTTATATGGTGATATCCATGGTTTGAGGATTGCCCTTGATTGTTGGATTTTGATAGAAATTTGGGCTTGCTATTTTTCTAGGGATATAATTTTTTTTTCAAGTTTCTAATCAAAGATTTCATTTCTTCATCTTCTTTTTGTTGTGTAAGGGTTTATGACGAGTAATCAACAAGATGCAAATTTGGTTGAGGAATAGGAGCAATGGAAGGTTGCATGGCTTGTGGAAATTCAGGGGGATAGTGGCATAGGTGGCCTAGGAGCTAATTTTCTAGCTTGAATTAAACAATTCTCATCCCTAATGGCCAATGCATAAGCTTCGGTAGAGTTACACCTCCCATATATTGCACCATAACAGATATATCAGAGTTAAGAGCTTTCAAAAAGTAAAGAAATGCACCTTCAACTATAGGCCTGACAAGAACTGGAATTCTATCCCAAGTTCTCTGGAATTTGAAGTTGAAATCCACCATTTGTTCATTAGGTGCTCTCTTGATTGTGGTTAACTGCTCCAAAAGAGACAAGTTATCATCTCTTTCCCCAAATTGATTGTACAAGGTTATGCACAACTGATTCCAATCTGATTGATCCTGCAGTTAAGCTTCTAAACCATTAGTAGGGCCTTTCCTTTAAGGGATGAAGCTAGGAGTTTAATCTGTCACATCCATTTCAGCAATTTCATGAATTGCATAGACATTTGCAATGTCCTGAATGTAATCAACTGGTGTCGTGTGATTTTCTCCTGTGAAGTATGGAATATTCTTCAACACTGTAATAAGAATAGGATTTTGGGCATTCAAGGCAAGCAGGATAC
>CM031235.1:923005204-923068102 GCA_018340775.1 Taxus wallichiana var. yunnanensis
AAGTAGTATACATGAAGGAAACAAAGCACTTCCACACTCAAATTAATGCTCCATAGTTACCTCAATCTTTCTAGGGTGTTATGATTTTTCTCGCAATTACATGCTTTGATGATGCTTCCAAAACTCACCATTGGGTTCTTATTGAGTGGTAAAGTAGTTCTAGTCCATATACAAGGTTAAAATATTCTTCATTGTCATGTCTATTTTGCTAAAGTGATGAAGGAAATTGGATCCTTTGTTAATTGGTTGATCATAGGTTGGGTAAAGGTGCTTAAACCAAGGAAATCAATGGAGCTGAACTTAGGTCGACAATGTTGATTGTTTGAACCTATGACATCTCATATCATAGATTATCATTTCCTTATATATTGTTTTCAAGAAACACTGCAACAAAAATTATTAATTGTCAAGTTGTTTTCATATTTATTGTTCATATTGTCTTCACTTTCATTGACCAATGTCTATTAATTTAGTCGCTGCCTTTGTTAATGTTATTATTATTTATCTCTATTTAGTCATTTTACCTTTTGTCAAGTGCAATGAAAAGGAAATAGACTGAAATTAAATTCTATTCACAAAAAATTGGGGTGAATGCTATTAATTATGGTAATTCAAGATTATGTCTTGGCCATACCCAATGTAGGTCAAAGTAATGGTTTTAATAATTTTATTTATGTATGTGGAAATTGACAAGTTGTATGATTCTTGATATATTTTCCAAGATTTGATAAATTGTTTAGAATATTTGTGTAATTTTTCAAATAAGCTAAACTTATCCAGAACAACAAATTTCTAGTAATTGTAGCTAATTTAAATTATGAATTTGCAGGAAAGTAAATACATTGATAAAAACTTAAATATAAAAGATATAAAACTTAACACCAATTTTGCATGGGGAAACACTTGAAAGGTAAAATCCACAAAGAAGCACTACCCTTTATTTATAGAAAAATTGAGGAAATTTGTTACACAACCCAACATTACACATCTCCTTCTCACTTCTTGAACAATTAGTCATGATACAATCTCCAAAAATTTAGAATTTTTATAAGGGATGGGATTGGTTTTAACCATGATCTATTACACCAATTCATATCCCAACCATCTTTATCCGGTGCTAACTAATTTATATAAACTTTATATTAAGTCATATATTGAATATGGAATTATATTAATATGTGTGAATGCATGTCTGTATTAACGAGACCATTATAGTGGGTCCAAGATAAAAATTACATCACATGAACCCTCAACATTTAAGAATGAACCATAGAACAAGAGTGTGTCTTCGGTAATGTGCATGTTATGTAAATAGATACTAGAAAGATGTATTGTGAAGTGCGGCGCGTGAAATGTGTAGTGGATATGAGGTTCATTTTATAATTATACCCTTAGCAATTGAGTATGAATTGTGGAACTAGAGTGCATCATAGGGTAATGAATGCATTTATGCATAATACACGAGGAATGCCAAAGCTTGTAATAATGTGAGTGGTAATAAAATGATAGATATCGAGACTAGTGGTGGTTTGCAAAGGTGTGGCTTTGACCCATTTAGTAAAGTATCCTGTAGTAATAATGATGAGCTCATGGCCATTAGCCAATTTGGGATTAATTTTTCCAACGAGATCAAAATCCCATAAGGAAAAAGGCCATGACGGAGTAATGGGATGAAGGTCATATGCAGGTGCATGATGGAGATTGGTTAAACATTGCAGAAAATGACCATAGAATGATATTTTAAATAATGAAGTACCAATGATTACATATTGTGATGCCTCTCATTGTAGATGACGAGCTTCATGAGTTTGAAAACCGTCGGGAATGTTCTGTTCATAGAGAAAGTTATAGATTTGAGTGAACCATTTGGGATGATCATTACTTCGTGTGAAAACACATGTTTCAAAGGTGGACTATTAGTAGAAGGCTATCACAAGTGTCAAATGATGAAGGTGGCATGCTCATCAATGATATCTTGAGGAATGAGTGATGTCACACTAGCCATAACATCTACATGATGATTGTCTTTTCGAGGGATGACAGTGAGAGAGTAGGATTCAAATGTAGCTAAGATTTATTTGACAAGGTTATTATATGTGATGAGATATTCCTCTTTGTTTTGATACATGTCATTAACCTAGTCAATAAAGCATTGTGATTTGCCATGTATTCAGATATTTTGAATAAGAATTTTAAGGGTGATAGTGAGGCCGATAATGAGGGATTCATACTTAGCAATGTTTTTAGTTTATGAGAACCCTAAGTGATACACAAAGGGGATATGATCACCACGTGGAGTGATAAAAATGATCCTACCCCCAACACCTGAGAGGAAATGATACCCATCAAAATACATAGTGTAAGTGTTAGTGTCAATGGTTTAAGTAGTAAAGTCATCTCAGAAAGTATCACAAAGGGTTGATACATCAAAAAGAGGGGCGTCAGCTAGCTAATAAATGATAGCTTGGCCCTTGATGGATTTTTGTGGGATAAATTTGAAACAAAATTATGTGAGTAACATGACCCATCGTGCAAGGCAGCCCGAGAGATGAGTGTGAGATAAGAGATATCATAAAGGATCTAATTTGGTAATTATGTGAACCTCATTATTGAGAAGGTAGTGTCACAACTTATCTCGCAACAAAGATGAGGCCAAGACATAGCTTTTCAATGTAGCTATAATTGCATTCGTAGGAGAGAAAAGTGTGACTAATGTAATAAATGGACATTTCACATTGAGAGTCATCATGTTGAGAAAGAAGGGCCCCTAATGCATGGAATGTAGTTGAAATGTATAATAGGAAGGTAATCGAAATGTATAATAGGAAGGGCCGATCAGTAGTGGGAGGTACTTAGAACGAAGGATTTAATAGATATGCTTTAATAGCCTCAAATGCATGTTGGCAATGGTCATCCCAAATGAACTTAGTGTCATTTTTCATTAGACATGTGAATGGTTGAGTTTTGTTAGTGAGTTGTGTAATGAAATGCCAGTTCACCAAATGGTTTAATTAATTTTGAACTAAATCCAATTGTAGAGTAACTATTGAAATAAATGATGTATAAATGCTAAAATATAGTATGACACAAGCAAACTAATATGTAAAGTATAAAAACCTAAGTAAGAAGAAGAGATATAGGGACTTAGCTAATTTCAAAGTAGATTAGAGGTGATCCGGTAGGTAAAAGTCTTTGAAAAGGTTGTAAACATGGTCGTCACTACTCACCGTAAATTATGGAACTTAGAAATGGGGTAGGACATGAGCTCCCATAGAAGGACATGAGCGTCCAAGAAATAGTGATAGGATTTGGGTGCTAGTGTCCGGACAAGTGCCTGTGTTCTAAATTTCTCTAGATCGAAGGTCTTAACTCCAATATTCGTTTTGTCACTCTAACTTCGATGTTAGGGTTTTGATCGCACCTGTAACTTGTAAATTTTTTTTTACCTACACATGTCCACAATCAAATCTAATAAAAAATATGTAAAATATGGATTCAAACTGACCCCAAAGGTCACTCAAAGAGTTAACTTTGACCGAGTGTTTAACTACATCTCAGACTCCATGTAGTTCTAGTGTGTGTGTAGAAATGATGCCCTTGTGCAAGTTATAAAGTGACAAAGGGGATAGATTTAGAATGTAGCAATGTAATAGTATGTGTGGATGGAATAAAATAGAATTATCTTTTCTATGTTGTGTATGAATAAGTATGCAACCCTTGCCCCTTGAATGAGTGTTATATGGATTCCTTTGGAGTGCATTAGTGCCTTTGGAATGCAAGCTTAGGTGATGATAGTAATGCTTAGTTCTTGGTCCCTCATTTTGAACACATAACTATGTATTTGTATGATTCCCTTATTTTAATTTCATAATTGACAACAAGAAGGATGACCCATAACTAAAAATATACCCAAAAGGAGTGAGTAAGGTAATAAATGATTAGGGGCGCCTAGGAGGGACAAGAACTCTGGGTGCTTCGTCCTAGCCGCACCGGTGTTCAAGCCATGAAAGATAAAAAAGTGAAGTTACGACTGGGCTATAGGGTGTGTGAGACCAAATAGAAAACAAGAGATAAATAAAAGAGTCCAAAGATAGTTTTCTTGCTTAGGAATCATGTAAATGCTAGTATGCTTTTAAGAACTAGAAATGTACCCAACTATGTGATTTTGTGTCTACAGGAGGATGTGTTGCTTTTATTTTAATGTGAAATCTAGAGTGATGGATGTGAAATATGATTTCTTACTTAACTTTCCTTCATGGTCATTTATTTTTATTGGATGTTGTGGTGTACTCTTGATTTGAGGAGTAATGGTTATTTGACTAAATTTGTGGAGGAAATTAAATTTGAATTGGAAAATGGTGTGTACCTTGGGTGAGGTGGAGTGAGTACACCTAGTTGGCATCCATGTGGAGCCAACTCAACCTCTCCCCTTGCAACTCTATAAATAAGTATTGTGTTTTGAAAAGGGGTTGGCTAGTTACACTATCTTGTTTTATTTTGGGAGTTCTTGTGCTTGAAGGGAGCTTGGGAGTAGATTGGCGTTTTGGAGTAAGAGAAGACTATAACTATGGCTCCAAGGTAGGGTCTTGAGCCATTTTATTTTACATTGTTGTTATATTTTACATTGTTTTCTTCAAGATGATGGTACATTATTTGGTTTGATTGTTTCCTTGGTTGTTTTTCATTTTTACCCCTTTTATGGTTTGTTTTATTATTGCAATGGAATGTGTTTTGAGAAGGGTAGAAAACCCTAAGGTTGGGTGTTGGAGGGGAGTGTGTTTGGTTGGTTTGGTGGAGGAAAAAGATATTATATTCTTGTTATGAATGTGATGTTGTGATTTTTGAGGGAGTTTGGGTTCGATGGGGTTAAGCCTTTGGTGGAGATAAAATGAGTGTTTTAGGAGGTATAAGGTATAGTGGAAGAATAATAAGGGTTGGATAATGGAGGTTTTAAGGCCTAACCCACTAGCTACTTAGAGTTATAAGTGCACCAAAAACATTCCTCTCTCTCTCTCCCACTTGTCTTGATTTCAAGCCATTGTTTATTCCTTGTTGTTTAGATGTATTTTTGTGTGTTTGTGCTTGTTTTGGGTCTAATGGAGAAAGATAAAATGTTAGTGTTGCTCATGGGGTTTTTGGCTCTTTCATGGTTTGTGTGTTGGGGCTTAGACGCTAATTAGAAAGTAGTCCCCTTCTCCATTGGATACGATGAGTGGTGAGCGTTGTTTGGCTCCCCTTGTGTGTTTGTGGGAAACTTGAGAAGACTAGTGACTCCATTAATGCAGCTCTCTTCCTCCTTATTGTTGAAAACTTGCCTCAAATTTGGATCTTGCAAGTAATGTGTTGTGAGCCATTGTTGTAACCTTGAAGGGATGTATTTTAGATATTTGTAAAGTATGCAAACAAATTTTAGTTTTGAGAAATTTGTATAGTTGTTATCATTTTGTAATGGAAGAGTTGAAATGGGAGCAATGTTGTAAATTTTGTAAGGTGAATCTAGTTTTATTTTGGCAATTTTTAAGCTACTTAATTGAGAAAATTATTGAGTTCTTGCCAAGAAAGATTTTGGAAAGATAATGTATGTTGTTTTAGTTTTAGAATGATTGGAATGGTTTGTGTTGATCTAAATTAGTTGTGCACTCAAATGTAGCATGATTTAATAAAATCTGAATATTAAATCTAGTTTCAGAGTCACTATAATAATATATAACATAATACAAATGTTAAGCACTTTAAAGATGCAACTTGTGTAAGAAAATGAGAAATATAAGGAACTTATATGATTTTTTCTTATCCTGAACTGATATAAACTAGATTAACGATGAACAGTGCCGGAGCGTAATGTTGGAAATGGTCGATATAAATTTCGGAAGCTGTGAAAAGGGTTGGACACGAATGTCAGGGATAGGGCGAGGGCACCATATACAACTCCTAGGCATTGGTGATTGATCAAATGCTTAGAATCTAATTTTTCTGTGTTGTTAGGGTTTCACACTTGTTCACTATTGATCACCCGCATGTCACACTTGGATCGGCTGAGGTACCTATAACCTACAACACAACCCTAGCTACTTGCACAAGTTCACAAACACATCAAATTAGAGTAAAAATGTAATATGTGAATTCAAACTAACCTCAATGGTCATCTGAAGGATGAACTTATGACCAGAGCTACACTACATTCTAGACTCCATGTAGTTATGTGTGCTTGTGTGTGAAATAATGTCCTTAGGTTGCCCTCGCGCCAATGATGCCAAGATAGTGGGCTAAAGCTAGATAAAATGAAAATGTGTGGGATGGAATTCAGAAACTTCCCTTTCCTATGTAGTGTATGCAGAGTAATCAGCCCAAAAATGCAGTCCCTTTGATAGTATGTAGATATGCTTTCCCTTTAGAATTTCTCACCCTTATAATGATATGTATGTTGTGTATATATAGGGATCTCTTGTTTGAATTTTAACACTAGTGACACGACATACCAACTAGGACCTTGGGATAGGAGTAAGAAAACTGAAAAGGCCAACCACAAATGTCAAAAATATGAACAAGAACAAAGAGGACAAGAGCGCCCAGGGTGGACAGATGCTGGCACTAGCATCCAAATTGGGAGCTTGTGTCTTAGGATAGATGAAAAAAATGTGAGAATACTTGTGAACAGGATCCATGTGATCTCGACCAGAAGGGTGTAGTAGTGACAAATGTGAAAGATAAATATAATAGAAACAATCAAAGCAAGTAGATGGACTAAGAAGAGTGTCACCAGTGAATTATTTTCTTACTCCATATCCATGCATATAACAACATACTTGGAGGTATAGTAAAATATTAATATGTGCATTATTTTTTGTCTACATTCCCCCCCTTTATGTTATTTGAATTAATTCAAAGTAGTGTAAAGGAAGTAAGTAGCATACTTGTGAGAAGTATGGATAACCCTTGTTGTAGAAGTACACGCAGGATATGAGAACACATATCGTGGTGAACCATGGATCAACATGTCAATCCATGTGGCGTAAATAGAGATAGTGAACCATTGTAAGGAGAACTTAGAGGAATTTATGATTTGATTTGGAGAATTTGGATATTTCGATGGAGATTCGAAGGGGTAGGGAGTGATCAATTCCCAACCCGATTTTGTAAAATTTCGATCAAGGGAGGATTTGGGCATCCTACCGCTAGAGGAATAGTGTTGGGGAGAGAGGTATAGTTTTACTCTCCATCCATGACTACATCCTCAAAAGGTCCAACTGCTGCAAATAGATAAAGACCCAATTTAGTTCCATTTCGATCCATGTTTAGTTCTGAGTTGAATAACCCATATAAGAGTAGTATAGGAAAGACAATGACGTCTCATTTCCCCCACTCCATGGGTGTCATGATTTATATAGTGTTAGATGGCTTCCATGTTAGGTCATCTAGAAGTGATAGAAAATGTAAAGTGATTCCCATGTTAGGTCATTTGGGAAAGATAGTAAAATGATGTAGCTCCCAAGTTAGGTCATCTGGGAGAGATAGTAAAGTATGCTATGCCGTATTGATTGAAAGATTTGATTCAAATGTTTAAAATATTGCTTTGAAATTGATGTATGTAATAGATTACTCATGAAGATATTTTCACTTTTTGCCCCCAAATTAGGTCATTAGGGGGAATAGATAGAAAGTATTTGAATAGATCGATTTGTTCCTTTGTTTGGATAGAGTGAATTAATGTTTTTGATAATGATGTACTAGGAGTATCGAATGATCATATAGTAGCCTAAGAGGGATCATAGGGTGATCCCAATTATATGCCCCCATTTTGGTGAAAGGGGGAGGGGTGGAAACAATGAGCACTGAGCTGAAAGTAGAAGTGACAAGAAGTAATGATGACCAAGAGGTAGTATAGAAGATGTTGTAGGATTGTGAATATGTTGAATATTATATGCGTGAGATGGAATTTAGAATTGTATAATGTGTACAATATGGTGGTAGAAGGAGTTCTGAACTAAATGACGTAAATGGGGAAGAAAACAGAGCAACAAAGTGCAAGATATGAGTGAAACCATGTGTCATGTATTAGTTAGAAGAATGAGTGCGAATAGTAACTATAGTAAATGAAAAATTGAAAATTTCTATATATAGTGATAGTAAAATTGAATTTGAGATTTGATCTTGCAAGGATGTCATAGATTAGGGCGAAAGGTTGATTAGGTTAGAGAGAGTAGCGATGGTCATGGCATCGTAGACACCAAATGAGTTGGTAAGTATGATTGTTTTTGAAAAAATGGTGAAATTTGTTTGATTTTGTTGATTTTTGGAAAATTTGAATTTTTGAATTTTGGGCATTTTAACTTGGAAAGGAGTGGCCAAGGTGTTTATGTCCTTTGGGATGTGAGCACCAAAATATAGGCATTAGGTGACCTGTTGCTAGAAGTTCGCGTCTTGCTCTTGGGTGTTGGTGACCCAAAAGAATGTTTTGATAGTGTACTGTGGAATATGTGAATTTTGATGACTTTTTGTAGTTTGAGTGGTTGTTTTTATGTATTTATGAGGTACTAATGTTGATATTGTACTATCATTTGTGCTATTTATATAGATATATACTCAAGGGAGTTCCATGGAGTCGAGAATTTGAGTACATTGACTTTGGGCTTATTTGACACTAAGTGGGACATACTAGACTGTGCTGACCGTGACACATAACAAGATTAGGGAGGTACCCAATAATATGCCTATGGTGACTGTATTATGCGAGTGGTAGTGTGTGGATACATGTACTTTTTGGTTTCCTATTGGGAGACGACAATGACACCTAGAGGATGTATATCGTATATTGCGACTACCAGTTATGGGCAAGAGATTCCAGGTGATGGTTGTAGTGGATGCTCAGAGGCAGATGAGAGCACCCATGTGATACTTTATAGGGACACTGGTATAAAAAGAGACCCATATTAGTCTAGATGTCATATTGAGATCAGGTGTTCCACGGTTATAGAATTTTATTATAGTTGTGATTGCTTCATCTATGGCTAAGAGGGTGGTGGAGTGGGCATCTTGTATAAGATGCATGATATTTGTCATGTATAGAGGAACATGAGACTATATTTGTATGGGCGAGGTGTATATTGGCCCATTTATACATAGATTTATACATATTCACGCAAGAGGACCATGGGGTGGACTTGGAGCCACCACATTATTACATGTATGGGCCTATGAGCATATTATGATATTGAGGCCACTCGGTGGGCCACAAGATGATTGGGTGAGGCCCGAGATTTTTATGGTGATATAGACAAGCACGCATAGTAGGAGACTGGATACTACTACTTATAGATCTATGCTTGATTGTATGGGACCAGGGCCATCATATGGAGGTTGTATAGAGACTACAATGTTTGGATAGAGGATGGAGTCAAGTTGCGGTACATTTGACGCACCATGCGGTTAGAAAATCGATTTCTAGAGTGGATGAGTTATTTTAGGTAGAGAAAGTATCGAAGAATTTTGGCATGGCCCAATACATACCCCTAAAGTCATATGTATGGGTTTGAGCTACTAAAGCACCGAGGTGGTTCGGAGTGAGGCCGGAGTTCGATAGGAGCATAACTAGTGCATCTTGGTCCATATGAGGTGGATGCGGCCATATATCCAATACAAGTTGATGATTTAGGATGTACTCAAGCCTATAACGCATGGTAGACATCACATCGATGTGTGCTATTATTTTCAATTTTCATAGATGAGGCGGGTGTACCACTTGTTGGAGGAGTAGAGGGTAGGTGCCTGCCGTTGATGAAGATGGCCTAACATTGACATTAACTGAGCATAAGTATTGTTTATTTTCATTTTTAAATTTCTATGTGGTTGTTGTATATTTACAAATGTGTGTGATAATGAATGTCGTATTGGATGGTTGCAAGTGATGCTTATTGGTCCTTAATTTTTGATTCATTAATCCGCATATTGATGCGGAATGTCTTTAGTAGATGTGCTCATGGTAGGTGGCATGATAAGCAAGTGGATGCAATTGTAAGTGAGCATACCCATTTTTTTGAGCCATTGAAATAGCCACAACCACATGTATTTTACTATTGAGTGAGCATGATGAGGCGTGAGTGGAGACAGAGTGATCCAGATAGGTCGTAGGAGGAGGGGCCCTAGCTCAGGATGTATTCACCAAATATGTGGAGTTACAGGGTTTATTCGTAGAGCAGTCATTCGAGGTAGATATATTACACAAACAGTGGAGAGATATAGGGGCCACGACCAACGATGTAGATTGAGTGGTGAAGCATCTAGTTCTAGAGCTCCCGCAATTATGTATAGTGACAATGATGATGATGTATGATATATATGGATGTAGTGATGGATGGGGGCTTTCCCCAATGATTGTATTTTGTAACTATGATTTTTGATGATATATATAGATGGATGATTGGTATTATTGTGTTGTGTTGATGTTCATTGATATGTGATGTGATGATTGTTGTTCATATGTTGGTTTGTGATGTTTGATTTGCATTGCACAAATGATGATGTTTGATTTGTATTCGAGTGAATGATTATGTTGATTGTAAAAGATGATGATGTAGTAATGCGTGAAAATTGGATTTAATGTAGGAATGAAGATGGATAGTATGTGATAAATAGTAATATATGTATGTGATATAGTGTAGTAGATAAAATGAATGAGCCATGATATAGTAGATTGATACATTACTAAGTGTAAGAGATGTAAATGATGTATGTAAGTGTGTGTAAGTATAATGAAGAGGGGGAAGAAAAGTGATGCCCTTGAGCATGTGTGTAGAAAAATGAGGTTCATTTATATAATACCCCTTAGTAGTTCAAAATGAACCATAGAATAAGAGTGTGTTGTTAGTAAATGGCTTGATAGTGTGCATTAGATAAATAGGTCAATGAATCATATAACGTGAAGATTGAGTGAGGTTCTTATTATAATAGATCCCTCAATAGTCATGTAAGAACCTTACGAACAATAGAGAGTCATCAAGTAATGAGGTGATCATACAGAAATCCCCTACTAAAGATGGAGAAGTCCATGAGGCATAGTGGAAGCATGTGAAGTAGCGGCGGCATGAGTGTAAGAACTAAAATGAATGTCAAATGAAATGGTGTCAATGATAGTATATGTAGTGGTAGGAAGCATTTTTATCGACAACTTAGGTAGCCAATGAGTTATAGTAGCACTATGAGGTGGATGAGATGATGTGGAGATAGATGCACTAGGTGGAGGATGTAGATGAATAATGATTTTAGGAGATGGTCAAATGAAAACCTTAGAAGTAGGTGGAGGTGAAAAGTGAACAAAAGTGGAAGCATGCTTATGCAGAATAGGGGAAAGATAATGCTCACGAGAGCGAGATCCAAAGGTAATGACACCCTTATCTTATAATTGTTTCATCTTGTTATGAAGGGCACACTAGTCATTGTCGCAGTGACCATTGATGTGGTGGAAATTGTAATAAGGGCGACTGGACTGACGGTGCAAGCATTGAGGAGGATGATGCTCATAAGAGGGTAAGTGAATTAAGTACTTATCAAGTAAAGCATGAAATACATCATGAGGCTTAGAAGCATACGAGAAATGCAATGGATCCCGAGTAGGATATGGAGAAGACTTAGGTGGAGACCGATGCGATGGAGGACACTTAAGTGATGAAGGGGGTGGAACTTGCTTGCAAGGTGGAGGAGATGGAGACCTTGGAGGACACTTAATAGATGGTAGAGGAGAAGAAGTAGAAGGTGATGAATCATTAGAAGGAATAGAAGGGGATTTATAACATGTGCAACAATTAAATCTTGTTCTAGATCAATGACCTTATAGCATAAAAGTGTAAACAATTCACATGTATCATATTGTAATTTTTCTTTCAATGTAGGAATCAAACCACGAAAAAGATAAATTTCTTTTCTAGATCAATAGGCTGAAATACTAATTGATGCATGCAAGAATTGAAGCGTAAAATGTAATCTAGAATAGGTTCTTTATTTCCTTGATGCAAGCTAGGTAAACGATCATGTGTAACTCTAGGACCATTATTAAGCATAAAGTGTCTAAGAAAAACATCTTCCATTTCACAATATGTACTAATAGATCCATAAGGAAAATGGGTATACCATTGAATAACATCATCAACAAGGTTATGACACAAATATTTTAGTAACAATTGATCATTGGAATAAGAATCCATAGCTAAACAATAATGCTTAAGATGTAAATATGGATTGTTAGTGCCATTGAAACATGAAAAGGTAAGCATGATAAAATCCTTAGGAAAATTTAAATTGTGAATTTTCTTTGGAATAGGATTGCCATGAAGAGATCTATTGTTAATGGAATCATAGTAGCCTTTTATTTTGAGAGTAAGAGATTGAACTTGAGATTTAAAATGGCCAACAACATGCATGAGTGATAAAATATCATGTGAAGGAATCATAGAAGAAGTGAGAGGCACATGAAGAGGTTGAAGTTTTCCATTGTGAGTGATCATGGGGATGTGAGAAGAAGAAGCGGAAGATGAAGATGTTATGGGAACGCTAGATGTAGATGTAGAAGAAATAAGAGGATGTGTGCTAGTAGGAGTGGTAGAATCATCATGAATGACATTGGAAACAACCTTAGAAGTAGAAGAAAGTGGAGTGGAAAATTCACATTCAGCAATCTTAAGAGAAGTAACATCCTCACTAACATGTTCATGATCAAAATATAATCAACATCACTATTAGAAAAAGTTTCACATGCAAGTATTTCATCAAGAGAGTCATCAACATATAGAGAAGTAGGAGAACTATCATAAGATATATCTATGGATGCAAGAAAGTGGTTAGATGCAAATGCAAGTTAGGAACCAAACTAAATTGATTCCTAATCTAACACTACCTCATATTAAGTAATATGTAAGGGGAAGAGAATGCAATGTTGGAATATAATGATTAAGTGGTCAGCCAACCCTTAATGTATATGGGTCCATCACTAATATATAGGTTAATATTTAATAATATGAAATATTTATATTTCTATTTTTAAATATGTTAACCTAGGTATATACTTTAGGTTAAATATTTAATATCATGAAATGATTATATTTTTAATATTAAATATTATAAACCTAGGTGTATGTGTCAACCATTTTAGGTTGAAAAGGTGGGTCGGGAGACATACTCGATCACCTTATATAAAAAGGACTTTAGGTCCTCATTTGATATATTCGGGAAATATATCAAAGGTGTGCAAATCAAGTGATTTGGTTTTACCCTTGATAAATAGGGTTTCAAAGGAGGAGGTGATCTTATTGGATGTAAAATAAGTTCTCTGAAGTAAAAGGTTATTTTCAAAGTGGTTTTTACCCTATTGGGGTTTTCCACTATAAATATTGTGTCACATGTGTTATTTATTTCATGTAAGTATTTCTTTATTTACTTATGTTATGATGTAATCTTTATTTAAATATTTATTGTAACATTATGTAATATGTAAGTTGATTAAATATGTATTTATTAGAATCCTCAAATTCTAACATGGTAACAGAGCAAGGTAAATTAAATAAATTAAGATCAAATGTTTTGTATTTTATTTATTTAATTTGTACTAAGTTTATGTAAATTTAAAATTACATGGCACAGTAAATGTTTTAAATCTTTTTTCATGAGGGGTCTGTAATAAGGGTTATATGTATTTTTTTATAAAAAAGTATATATACTATAGTTTATAATTTTTTATAGACTATATGTTGTTTTTTATTTACATTATATTAACTATATACTTTTTTATATATAAAAAAGTGAATATATTTTTACATTATAAATTATAATAGGTTAATATAATGTATTAAAATATAACCTCCCTAATATTATATAGAAGAAGAAATTCTAGAATTTCACATTCTGGAAATACATAGCAAGTTTTGACTCCATTAAATTTGACGGTCAAATGACCGTCACGGTAGACCAAACATAAGGCAGTATGACGGTCATTTAGACGTCAAATTTAAGCTGGACGAATCTTTGTCTACATTTTTTTTTCCAGAATTTGTAATTTATTTTGCATTCTTAGGGGTTTCTTCTTCACTTCTATATGGTCAAAAATTTGTTTATATAATTCTGGGGTATAATGCAAAGCCTTTTATATTACGGGTTATTATTTTGATCATGAGAGGTTAATTAATATGCATTGTAATGACAAAATTAGTTATGATTAAATAGTTTATGTAGATCTATAAAATTTAGATCTATTTCTATTAAAAAGTTTTTTTATAAATATGTATCTAACTCTGTGGTACATTGTATATTATAATGAGATGTGTTTTACGAGTTCAGAAAACAAAGGTCCCAACTATTTATATCTTGACAAAACCCGAGATCTTGAATGGAATCAACTACATCATTTGGAAGATCAGGGTCAAATTAAAACTTATGGCGAGAAAACTCGGACAATTTTTTACGGATCTGAGGTTGCTCCCACCGATCGTCAAGTAATTATAGATAACATGAATACATACTTGCAACGAATGCATGAGGCTCTTTCCATGATTTTGCGTAATGTGAATGATGAGTACCTTCTACACATTGGTAATATTGAACATCCTAAAGAGGTATGGACACAACTAGAATCCATGCATGAAGGTACGTGTTTATCTAAAATTATTAAATTAGTTTTAGAATTTCTTACAACTCCTATGAAAGGAGATGAAAAAGTAGTTAATTTCTTAGCCAAAATTAAAAATATTAAAACATAATTAGATGGATGCAATTGTGATTTAATTGGTGAAAAATTAATCTACTTTATTGTTCAGTTAAATATACATGAAAGATTTAGGAATTTTATTTCTATCTTGAACTCTAAATATCAAAATGAAAATGATCTACCTGATTTAAATACCTTGAGTTCACTTTTGATACAGGAAGAGCAAGTGATGATGAAATTTGACTCTAAGGAGAATGCCTCTCAGAACTTCTTTCTCATAATTTAAATTTCAAACCTCGCAAGCCCTTCTCAGATCAAAAATTTAGATCTAAATATTCTTTTGTTGATAAGAATTTTTTTCTTTTTGATCAATTACGTGTTAGCTTTAGTGGTAAATGTCACAAATGTGGTAAATTTAGACATAAAAAGGAATGCAAAACTAAGAAACCTATCCATAAAAAAAAAAACATGTTTCTTCAAAATACAATTTAAGGAAAAAGGATAGCTCTAATGATATTCCTAAAACGATTGCATTATATGTTGTGTTGTATTCTTCCTCTAATTCTGAATGGATTCTAGATTCAGGTGCATCAAATCATATGACTGGTGTTTCAAATTCTTTATTTGATGTTGTGAAAATCAATGAACATGTGTATCTTGGTGATAACTCATCTTTAGAAGCAATAGAGAAAGGGAAAGTAAAATTTGCTAATGGTGTGTTGAATAATGTTTTATTTGTTCCTAAGCTCAAAAAGAACCTTTTATCATGTTCTCAATTAACTCATGATGGTTTGGCTATTCAAATTTTGAAAGATACTTGGTATATCAAGGATAGTAATGATAATATAATAGCTGAAGGAATTCAAAGAAATGGTTTGTATATTTTTGATGATTTCCATTCTACATCTTGTTTTGTTTCTCAAAGTTTGAATAATTCAAAACTATGGCATGAAAGATTAGGACATGTTAATTATAGAATTTTATATGAAATGGCTAGATATAATCTTGTGAAAGGTTTTCCTGTGTTGTCTTCTTCTCATGATGCGTGTGAAGGGTGTTTACGCTCAAAACAAAGCGCTAAACCCTTTCACTCACATCTTGAAGAGAGTTCCTCTTCCCCACTAGAACTTATTCATAGTGATGTTAGAGGACCTCTTGAAGTAGCTTTATTAAATGGTTCTTTATATGCTATGACTTTTATTGATGATTTCACTAGGATGATTTGGTCATATTTTCTTAAAAATAAATATGATGTACTAGGGAAATTTAAGGAATTTAAAGCATCTGTTGAAAACTCTTCAAATTATAAAATTAAGAGACTTAGAATAGATAATGGGGGTGAATATGTTAGCAAAGCATTTGAAATTTTTGTATTGATTATGGTATTAAAAGGGAATTAACTTCTCCTCATTCTCCCCAATCTAATGGTGTTGTAGAACATAAGAATATGACTATTTTAGATATGGCTCGCACTATGCTTCATTCTGCTAGTCTTCCCAAATTTTTGTGGGTAGAAGCAATGAACACAATAGTCTACATTCTAAATAGGGTTCCCACCAAAGCTATTCATCTTTCAACTCCTTTAGAAAAATGGTCAAATCAAAAACCTGATATTTCTCATTTAAAAGTTTTTGGTAGTCCTGCTTCTTTATACATTCCTAAAAAGAAAAGAAAAAAATTGATATGACTTCTTTCTCTTGTGTTTTCATTGGATATGGTATTAACACTACAGGTCTAAGGATTTACGACCCTGTAAAAAGGGAAGTAACTGAAAACCGTAATGTGGTGGTTTTAGAAAAATACTTTTGTTCATCTGATAATGGTAAAGATGTTCCTAACTCAGTCAATATTTCTAATAATGGTTATGATTCTGATATTGAGAATATAGTAAATGGTCATGATGATGTTTCTTGTGTTGATACTATAGATGCTTCTGAATCTCCTAACTCCCTAGTTAAGAAACCAAAATGGGCTCAATATGTGTTAGAGAGTTCTAATCCTATTGATCTTAGGAAAATGACCAGAAGCCATCATACGTACCATGCATTAATGACCTTGTATGAACCTGAGCCGCAAAGTTTTGAAGAAGCTTCTTAGGATGAGAAGTGGATCAATGTAATGCAAGCTGAATATAATGCCCTAATTCAAAATCAAACCTGGGAGTTGGTTCCACCTCTAGAGAAAATAAGTATTATAGGGTCTAGGTGGTTATACAAAGTAAAATATAATGTAGATGGTAGTATTGACAAACATAAAGCTAGACTTGTTGCTAGAGGTTTCACTTAGAAACCTGGTATTGATTATGTTGATACATTTGCCCTTGTAGGTAAAATGAGTATTGTTAGGACCTTATTTGCAATTTCCTCTCAATTTAGGTGGGAAATCCACCAAATGGATAAGAAAAATACTTTTTGAAATGTGATTTAAAAGAAGAAATTTACATGTTTCAACCTAAAGGATTTGAAAAAAGCTGGTAAAAAAAATTATGTTTGTAAGTTAAGAAATCTTTGTATGGTTTAAAACAAGCTCTTAGAGCTTGGTATGTGAAAATTGCTTAGTATGCAAAAATTGTATATATATATGTTGATGATTTGCTTATGTCTACATGTGTGACAATTTTGATTTAATTCATAAGATTAAAGAGAAATTGAAGCATTATTTTGAAATGAATGAATTAGGTCTCTCACATCATGTTATTTGTATGATTGTATTTCATTCTATTATTATTTTTCAAAATACGATATGTAACCATTGTATTGAAAAAGTTTCTTATGATTGATTGTAAACCATTTTCTACTTCAATGGAAGTTGAAATAAATATTGATCATAAAATCTATATGAAAAATATTGATCCTATTTTATATATGTTGTTAGTTGATAGTTTGATTTATCTAACTATAACTAGATCAGATATTTCCTATACAAAAGGAATTACTTCAAGGTTTATGCAGGAACCTTTTTTAGAGATCATTAGAATCTTGCAAAAAGAATTTTTAGATATTTGAAAGGAACAATCAATTATGGGTTGCATTATAATAAGAATGAAAATGCTATCTTATATGGATTTTGTGATTCTAACCATACTTGATGTTGTGTTATAAAATATACTAGATATGTGTTCAAGTTTTTGGTGTAGGAACCATTACTTGGAACAAAAAATATAATCAACAGTCTCTATTTTTTCTACTGAGGCAGAGAAGTACAATGGAAGAAGTAAAAAATCTATGTCATTTGTAATGGTTGTTGGTAGAGATACACATGGAAGCTAAAAGAAGTATTTATCTTCTATGTGGTGGTTAGAGTTGTATTACTCTTGATTAAGAATCTAGTTTAACATTAGAGGACAAAGAACATTGAGATACATATACGGTTCACTCGTGAGAAGGTGCAAAGTGATGAGATAAATCTCAAGTTCATGTTAACTCAAGAGCATGTTGCGACATCTTCATAAAGTCCCCGAGTGCTGCAAAGTTTTGTCACTTTCATGAAAAGATTGGATTGTCGATTTTCCATTGAGGGGAGTGTGCATGATAATGTCATCTCCTAATGGAACTTGGTTTTTGTAAAAATACCTTCGAGGCATTTGTAAAAGACCTTTGGGTATGTGTAAAAAGATCTTTAGGCATGTATACCTCTTTGACTTCTTTTTAGAAAGAAGTGTAGAAAGATCTTAAAGGTGAACTTCAATAAACTCTTTAGTGCTATTGAGTTTATTGGTAAACATCCAAGTCTGACATATCTTTTTGTTAAGGAGGTCCTTAGTTGTAAAAGACTCCTATATGCTTGGGTTCAATAACCTTTTATGAGAACATGAGAAAAAAACTCACAAATCATACTTAGCCACCGATCATGGGATGATCTTTTGGATTCCAAATCCTTTTGTATCAAAAGGTAAATTGAGTATGATGAAGGTGTTATAATTCCTTTAACCGATATACTAGCCTAAATGGGTTTAAGGATTGTAAATCTGTAGTGTACCACGGTAGGTAATCTATTGGCATATGTTATGTTATCGCACTTAATATTAAGGGGGAGTGTTGGAACATAAAGATTAAATGGTCCTGGCCAATCCTTAATGTATATGGGTCCATCACTAATATATAGGTTAATATTTAATAATATGAAATATTTATATTTCTATTATTAAATATGCTAACCTAGGTATATACTTTAGGTTAAATATTTAATATCATGAAATGATTATATTTTTAATATTAAATATTATAAACCTAGGTGTATGTGTTAACCATTTTAGGTTGAAAAGGTGGGTCGGGAGACATACCCAATCACCTTATATAAAAAGGACTTTAGGTCATTATTTGATATATTCGAGAAATATATTAAAGGTGTGCAAATCAAGTGATTTGGTTTTACTCTTGGTAAATAGGATTTCAAAGGAGGAGGTGATCTTATTGGATGTAAAATAAGTTTTCTAAAGTAAAAGGTTATTTTCAAAGTAGTTTTTACCCTATTAGGATTTTCCACTATAAATATTGTATCGCCTTTATGTTATTTATTTCTTGTAACTTTTATTTTTATTTACTTATGTTATGATGTAATCTTTATTTAAATATTTATTGTAACATTATGTAATATGTAAGTTGATTAAATATGTATTTATTAGAATCTTCAAAGTCTAACATGCAATACCTACAACTTACCAATGAAGATCTTTCCCTTGATATTTTTGTTGTGATCAAGAAGCTTGATTGGATTTTCTTACTTTACATTTTATGGACACAAATGGACAACACATCCCCTTTGATTATTTAATATTGGCTTATGGATTCTTGATGAATGTTGGAGAGCTCTTGAGAAATTTTGAAAACACTTAGCTATAATTTTCAAAGTTGGCTTCCATGGAGGGTGGCATGCTAATTTATAGCTTGTGGGATAAGAAATGGAGGGTGAGGATTGATCCAAGTGGGATGAAGATCAATGGATGAGAATGGAGGAGGGGATTGAAAATTATAGAATGGAGAATTCTATATTTTTTGAGAAGCCTCCATTGAATTTAAAATTCAATGGAGGGAGGAATCCTTATTTGAATATAAAATTCAAATGGAGGGAAAGTTTAGAGAGACTTATAGAAATAGAAGCCTCTAAATTTAGAGGTTGAAGATATTATTAACTTAGGATTAGTTTAGATTAAAAATGATTAGGGATGTGATTACATGGAGATACTAAGTGAAGGGTAGGTGTAGAGTAGGTGGGTAGGTGAGTAGGAATTTTAAATTCCTATAAATGTTTAAATGAGGTTAGGAAAGGGGTTTATAATAATTAATCTTTGATTAATTATTATAAAGTCGAATGGGAGTTGTGGGATGATGAATTAGTGATAAAAGGGGTGAAAATATATTATGATTAAATAATGTTTAATAGATATTTTACATGTCTATTTTACATGTCTACATATCTTTGAAATCATTGGAAATATTTTCAGAAGTAGAAGAAACATGAGATACAACTTTACATTCATCTTGACTAGTATGAGAAACATCATCATGCACATGTACATTTTCAACATTAGAAGTAACATCATTTTTATCTACATTGTCACATGCAAGACCAAGCATAGAATCTATAATAGTGTTATCTAGTGCTATAATAGGTTGAGAAGAAGGTGGAGTAGCACGAGTGCCTATAGAAGAACAAGGAGAACATTTAGTGAAGTTTTGGTTAGGTGAAACGATGCTCACACTAGAGTTGTAAAAACTAGTAGGAATATTGTTTTTGTGGGCAAGAAGTTGTCTTTGAACTTCATCATCAAATCGAGCATTGCGATAAAGGGAATTAAGTTCAGCCTCAACAACATCATCAAGGATAGGATTCACACTAACATGATGCATATCTTTCCTAGGAGAGGAAGATCTATTTTTAGCCATGAGGGTTTTATGTGTTAAGTGTGGAGTTTAATTGCTTCATAGAAATCCTACTTTTACATGTCGGTTTTTTGATAGTGACCGGCATTGTCTAGTAAGCAACCAACATCGGTCAAACTATAACCGCCATAAGTCAAGGAGCAGTGGCCGAGCATCGGTTGGCGGTGATCTACATTAGTCACCTATGCGATGGTGCTTTGTTGTTTGGTCGAAAATTAGAATAAATATTTTGCTTCAAAGATAATTTCTTGATTGTAAAATCATAGTTAGTTTCCCATAATGTGTGTGTGTGTGTGTGTGTGTGTGTGTGTGTGTGTGTGTGTGTTTTTGCATGCATGTATTGTATGAGGGAAGAGAGATGAAAATAACAATTGCTTGCATGTTAGTTTTCTTTGTGAGCAAGAAAGATTAGTTGAGTGAGGGAAAAACATTGAACATCTTGTGAGGTGTTGGAAGACAACATATCTTCATTGTATTTCCTCTGTAAAGCAAATGAAGAATAATATTAGTTGTTTCTTGGTGACATTTCCCACATTGGGTGAACCATGTTAAATTTGGTGTTATATTTATATTGTTTGTTTTTATCTTACGGTTTATTTCCGCATTCATTGCTTGTATACGTTATCGATTTTAGATATGTGTAACATTTTATATGGTTTAACCTCAATAATCGGTATCATTGCTTTGTTTGGAGGTTTTGTGTGTTAACATGATTTACTCACAGAGGGTTTTCTGATTGAGTGGGAGCATAGAAATGGCATAAGATAGTAAATATCGAGTAGAGAAATTTGACGGTCTTAATTATCAACTATGGAAGATACGGTGGATGATTATTTGTATCGAAGGATCTATATCTCTTGTTAAATGAGCATGCACAACCAATCACGATGACTAATGAAGAATGGAAGGTTCTTGACAAAAGGCTCTGGGATCTATAAGATTGAGCATTGCAGCATCGGTGGCTTCAAATTTTATAGATGCAAAAACCAAAGTAGAGTTGATGAAATATTTAGAAAATTTGTATGAAACTCCTAGTGTTTGAATAAAGTTTATTTGATGAAAAAATGTTTAATTCTAAGATTCAAGAAGGTGGATCTGTATCTAATCATTTGAATGATTTCCGGTCTATTGTAAATTAATTAAAATCAAGTATAAATTATGTTTGATGATGAAGTGAAAATATTTTTATTCTATGATGTCTTTTCCGATAGTTGGGATAACTTGGTAATGGTTGTTAGTAATACAAAATTTGCTTCTAAAGGTTTGAAATTTGATGATGTGGTTAGTGTAATCCTTAATGAGGAAATACACATGAAAATCTCAAGAGAAGCATCATCTGGAAATGATTTAAATATAGAAATCAAGGGAAGATCTAAGGAGAGATCATCAAAGAGTAAGAAGAATGGGAGATCAAAGTCAAGAAATGACAGATTTAGATCCGAGGAAGAGATTTAGTTTACTTTGAATTGTGGAAAGAGAGGACATGTGAAGGAGTGTTGGTACAAGGAAAACAAAGAGAATACACCAGACAAAGGTAAAAGGAAAACATTGTAAGTGAGGTAAAGAAATATTCCCTTATTCTCTCCTTGGATAATAAATTAGAATCTTGGGTTTTAGATTATGTAGCTTCTTTCCATGCTACCCTAATAAGAGTTATTTCAAAAATTATGTTCGGGTGATTTTGGACAAGTTTATTTAGGATATGATGAGTAATGCAATATTACTCGGTAAAGGTGATGTTCATATAAAGTTGCAAAATGAAAATCAATGGATATTGAAAGATGCGAGGCATGTGCAAGCCTTAAGAGAAATCTAATATCTGTAGGGTAACTAGGTGAATCTAGATACATGGATACATTCATAGCTGATTCTTGGTAGGTTACTAAGGGATCTCTTGTTGTGGCAAGAGGTAAGAAGGTAGGAACTATATATTTGTCTACTTGTGTTACTGGTTCCTTTTCTATGCTATCTAATACATATTCATATACAACCATCGTGGCATAATCAGGCTAGGCCATATGAGTGAAAAAGGAATGCAAATATTACAGTTAAGGGTAAGTTATCATATTTGAAATAATTAAATTTTAAATTTTATGAGCACTTCATATTTAGAAAGTAGAAGAGAGTGATATTTCTTAAGGTTGGGTTAACAAAGAAGGAGTAAAAATTGGAGCTTGTACACTCATATGTGTGGGGACCAGCATAGGTAGCTTCTATTGGAGGATCCCAATATTATGTGACTTTCATTGATGATGCCATAAGGAAGGTATGGATTTATTTTAATAAGCATAAATATAATGTTTTTGAGAACGTTAAAAGGTGGAAAGCCCTTATATAAAATGAAACAAACTGAAAATTAAAGTGCCTTAGATTTGACAATGGTGGTGAGTAGTGCATCAAGGTTTTCAATGATTATTGTTCAGTGAATGAAATACGAAGAGAAAGAATGGTTCCTAGAACTCCATAGGAAACTGGAGTTGTAGAAAGAATGAAACGAACAATCATGAAACGTGTTAGAAGCATGAGAATATATGTCGGTTTTCCTTTGAAGTTTTGGGTAGAAGCAGTGGATACAATAGTGTACTTGATCAATCGTGGGCCTTCAACAACACTGGATGGTGGAATACTAGAAGAAGCTTGGTCTTTAGAAAAGAGGTAGATTTTTCTTTTCTTAGAGTTTTTGGCTCAAATATTTTGTGCATGTTGATAGGGAAAATAGGAATAAGTTGGATGCTAAATCTAAGAGATGTACTTTCATTGGTTATGGATCTAGTGATTTTGTATATCGATTTTGAGATTTAGAAGATTCTAATATTATTGGGAGTTGTGACATTAATTGGAATGAAAAAAGAATGTACATGGATAAGGTTTTGGTGCCTAAACATGAACAATTTGATGATATTTTGAAGGAAAATCAACTTTTAGATCTAAAACAGACATCCAAAGAAACCGACGTCGGTTCTATAAAACCAATATCCTGTCATGCTAACCGGCATCAACGAAAGGATCGGGTTCGATAATGATACCTCATCGGAACCATGTTGGTACTTCTCAAACCGGTGTCAATAAGGCAACCACGATTAGTTGTGAGATAAGTACCATGGTTGGTATCGGTGAACCGGTGTCGATCATTGATAGAGATTGACATAAACATGCAACAGTACATAATGATCCACAGACACCCCAGATCTCAGTGAGAAGGTCACAAAGAGTAAGTAGACCTCTAGAGATATTTTCACCTTCCTTTTCTTATTTATTATTGATTGATAGTGATGAACTTGAAAGATTTGAAGAAGCAATGCAAGTAGATACCCACGTGTAGTGGGAGCATGGAATGGATGAGGAGATGGACTCCTTGGAATAAAATTAGACATGGGATATGGTCAAGTTGTCGAGAGGTAAGAAAACACTATAGAATAAATGGTTTAATAGAATCACGGAAGAAGAAGGTGGACTAAAAGGTACAAGGCAAGACTTTTGGTAAAGGAATTTGCACTAGATAAATGTGTGAACATTACAAATATTGAATTTGATGAGATTTTTTCTTCTATAGTTAATATGACTTCTATTTGTATTGTTCTAAGTTTATTTGCAACAAAAGATTTTCATTTAGAACACCTTGATGTTAAGATGACTTTTCTTCATGGTGATTTTGAGGAAGATATTTATATGCAACAACCACTTGGTTATGAAGTCAAGGGTAAGGAAAAACATGTGTGCGGATTGAAAAAGAGCGTATATGGGCTCAAACAAGCTCCAAGGCAATGGTATTTGAGATTTGATAGTTTATACATGAGCATGGTTATATAAGATGTGAATATGACTATTGTGTTTATTTTAAGAAGCTTTAAAATGGGTGCTATATTATTTTGTTACTATATGTGGATGATATGTTGATTGTAGGATCTAGTATGCGGGACATTGGTAAACATAAAGAAAGTCTAGCTCACACATTTGTAAGGAAGGATTTGGGAGCTATAAAGAAAATCCTTGTAATGCAAATTCACCGAGACAAAAAAACAAGAAGTTGTATTTATCTCAAGAGGATTATATCAATAAGGTGTTGGAAATGTTTAACATGCAAGATTCAAAACCTGTTAGTACACCTATGGCTGGAAACTTAAAATTGAGCAAAGATCTGTGTCCTTCATCACACAAAGAGGTTGAGTACATGGCACCTGTTCCCTATGCTTCACTAGTAAAAAGTCTTATGTATGTCATGGCTAGTACTAGACCGGACATTTCACGAGTAGTGGGAGTTGTGAGCAGGTTTATGGCTAATCCAGTAAATAAAATTGGAAAGCAATCCAATGGATTATCAAGTATTTGAGAGGGACATCCGGCATGGATTTATGCTATAGAGGGTCAAATACTTCTTTACGTGGCTATGTTGATTCAAATATGGTTAGAGATTTGGATGGCAGGAGGAGCACCACTAGATATGTTTTCACAGTAGGTGGAACAACAATTAGTTAGATTTCAAGATTGCATAAGGTTGTGGCTTTGTCTACTACAGAGGCAGAGTATGTTGCAGCTACAGAAGCTAGCAAGGAGATGATATGGATGAGTAGGTTCATGGAAGAGTTGGGAAAGAAGCAAGAGGATTGCAGATTATACAGTGATAGTTAGAGTGCAATCCATCTGACAAAGAACTCAATGTTTCATTTAAGAATGAAACACATTTAGTTGAGGTATCACTTCATATGGTAGGTGTTGGAGGATGGGCAACTGAAGTTAGAGAAAATCCATACGATGAGAACCTTACAGATATGCTAATGAATCCATTGGTAAGGGAGAAGTTGGAGCTTCACTCCACTTCTGTTGGTCTTCAAGTTTGAGACTTAAAGAGGAAGAAACGAGCCAAGGAAAAGGAACCAAGGATGGTGATGTACAATACAATGCAACAATTGATCTCCAAGTGGGAGATTGTTAAGTGTGGAGCTTAATTGCTTCACGAAATCTTTCTTTTACATGTTGTTGGTTTTGACAATGACCGCATCGGTCGGGAAAAACCACATCGGTTAGCCTATAACTAGCATCGGTCAAGGAGTGATCGATATCGGTATAAATGACCGACATCGGTCAGTCACTGTGTGACATTTCTTTTTGTTTGGTCGAGAATCAGAATAAATATTTTTCTTTAAAGATGATTTCTTGATTTTAAAAGCATAGTTAGTTGCCCATAATAGATATATATGCATGTATGCATTGTATGAGGGAAAAGAGATGAAAATAGCAATTCTTACATGTTAGTTTTCTTGGTGAGCAAGAAAGAGTAGGCTGAGTGAGTGAAAATCATTGAAATCTTGTGAGGTGTTGGAAGACACCATATCTTCATTGTATTTTGTCTCAGAAAAGAACTCGAATAATAATATTGGTCGTTTCTTGGTGGACGTATCCCACACTTTGGGTGAACCACATTAAATCTAGTGTTATCTTTCTATTGTTTATTTTTCTCTTTTGGTTTATTTCCACATTCATTGCTTGTATGATTTATATGATTTTAGATATGTGCAACACTGTTATATGGTTTAACCCCAACATTGTGGATCCTAGGTAAAGGAGTTCTAAGAGAGGGGTTTGTTGAGCATTTCCTCACTACCTATTTTAGGTTAGTGAAATCGCAACAAGAGAACAAACAACTCCAAGTATGAGAGGGTTTAAGTTACCTCTTTATGGGATGACGATGTGAATAGACACAAAATGAGAGATCCTCCTCACAACAAGCTAGATGACCTATAAATCAAGAGAACTCAACACAAAAAATGGATTAGTAGATAGGTGGGTGGGTTTCCTGACAATGTCAGTTCGAGAAGTGAAAATTTTCTAGGATGGATGTTAACCCATGTCTTTGATAAAGATAAGAAAAAATAAATTATTGATAAATTGGATGTAGCAGAATCTAAACTATAATAGAGACTGAAATGTAATAAAAGTGATAAAATGTAAATCTGATCTAAAAAATCAAACCAAACCTATGCGGTGGACGAAGACTCGAGACTACATGGACCAATCGACAGAGAATGGAGCAAATAAACTAAAAATGACAAAAATAAAGATTTGAGGCCTTGGAGGCGATTTGAAGCTAGCAATGAGGCTGAAATGAAGAAACATGAACCTGCAAGAGATCTAGAACTAGATTTGATAAAAAAGATGTAAGAAAATTATGAAATCTAAAGGTGAGTACAATGAAGACTATTCTAGTTGACAAAAACCAAGCTAAGTTGGTGGTGATTGAAGTTGACAGAACATATATGAGGTGACAAAAAGGAAGGGATGCCAAGATCTAGGGTCCGAGTAACTATAATATCATAAAGGGGATGACTGGGATGTGAATGACATAGAATCTAACAAAATGGGAACTAGGTCGATAATAACTAGGATAATCTATGGTTTGATGCAAAAATATGGGAAAGAACAAAGATCTACGAGATGGAAAATGAAACCTAAGAAGGAAAAGACAGGGCTCTTAGATAATAGGTGAACCTACACAAGATCTAATGAAGAATATGATGATAAATTGCAATAATAGATCCAAGCATAGAAGAGAAAAAGATCTCAAAATCTCCCAAAGTGAGGCACAAGATCTCCAAGATGATGATGACAATTGTAAGAGAGATAAAAAAATGAAGGCAAGACTACAAGAAAGCCCGAAGTCTCTAAAATTGCATCCTAGGAAAAGGAGGGGTAGGGGCTGATTTATAGGGTTGACGGCTACCCAGATGGGTCGCTTTGTCGATTGTGGGACCCATCCATTTGGGTGATGGAGGGGTGACAAGCTCAAATAAAAGAGCTTCTATGAGGTGAGATTAGGGTTTTGAAGGGTAAGTTCGAGTAAGGGTTGCTTAGGATAGATAAATCGGAAGGTGGAGGGTGAAAAATATTAAATAAAGGTAAAGGAGAGGTGAATTTATTAAATGATGGTCGAGGAGGATAAAATTGAGGATTTAAGGATAATAAATGAATTAGACGGGGATTAGAATTAATTAGGGAAGATTAATTAAGGGTGTGATTAAGAAGGGATTAAGGTGGGAAATAATGATTAAAGGGATAAATTGAATTTAGGAGGGAAGGGAAATTTGAATGGGAAGAGAGGTATGTATGTAGAAAAATATGATGAAGAGCGAACATGGGGTGAGGGGTAGCGATACCAAAAATTGGTGTCTACATTTGCCCCTTTTTGTTGAGTGGTTTGCACTTGGGCAATTGATGAAAAAAATGAGAAAGGATGAGCGAGATGATTGATGAGGTGATCCCCTTAAAACTAGAGATCAATGACACGAAGTGGAATTGGTCATGAGTTTGAAAGAGATAGATGAAGGGCGAGAGAGTAGAGAGGATGAGAAAAAGAAGATGATGAGTATCCGGATGAGGATAAACAAAAACTAAAAAAATTAAACAAAAATATGGTGGTGATTTTGGAATCAATTTCATAGGGAAAAAAGTATGACCTCAATAGAGATAACGGAATGTCCTACAAACCTATGAGTAAAAAAAAAAGACATAATGGAGGGAATCCAATAGGAATCCACTCATATGGATGTGCAAGTCGAAGACCAACATGTTAAAGGAAGCCATCAAGTATGTGTAAAAAAATGTGAAAATGGTCAAGACAAGGGTCACAAAAAAAATGGGAAAGGGGGGAAGCGAATGTGATATCCTTCATAAATTATGAGGAATTGAAAATATGCGTTCAAGTGGTACAATGATAAAAAGAGTAAAATAATGGTGCCCAATAGGGAGCACAAATATGACTACAAAGGGGGCTGCAAGATGTGAAATGAAAGATGGGAGAGGTATCAAGCCCAGCGAGATGTGTGGTATAAGCAACACACAAGGAAAAAGTGGAAGAAAATATAATTTTAAAGGATTGATTGGATGGAGATAAGGAGTAACATTGATCGAAAAGGTATGGTCGGGTCAACGACAGATAAGTAGGATCGACGGTGACTAGAGTTGACGTGGTGGCGACCTAAGGTGTTTGAAGAGGACCATGGCCGGTGGGCTATATAAGCCCTTGGTCAGCCAACTAAGCTCATTTACACCATGCGAGTTGACAATTGAGAGCTTTAAGTAGAAGAGAGAGTTGAGAATTTGAGCGAGATGGAGGTTAGTGGAGTAGCGAGGAAGTGTTAAGGACTTGTAGGATAGTAAGTGCCTAAAACTTAGCCTATTTTTTTATGTAGTTATTTCAAAATTTTAGAGTTTTTGGGGTTAGTGCAAGGACTGGTCACGACGATTGGGTACATCGCGCATTGACCGGGCCCGATAAGGCATCGAATGATAAGGGTCATCAACCCTCATCATTAATATTGTCAATCCAGGGTTGATGTTTGATGGCTATATGCATTAAGAGAATAATATCTTTGGAAAATAACTCCTTTAAACACAAACCAAACTTACATAAAATAAATCACACTTGCAGAAATTTAAAAGCACACTTGCAAAAATAAAGGCACACTTGCAGAAATAAAGTTTGCATAAAATAAATCACACTTGGATGAAAGAAATAACACTTGGATGAAGGAAATCACACTTTTATGAAAAAACACACTTTCATAAATTGAAATTGCTGAATTAGAAATAAACATAATTAAACGAAACACACTGTAGGTTCACAACAGACTAAATTTTCACAATACAAAGAGAAAAACAATACAACAGAATGAATTACAGACAAATGAATAAACATAAACATAAATACACAGATCCATCTTCCTTGAAATGAGTGGCCAACTCATTCCTTGGAAGATGATTTAAATCATACTTCCGAGATCTTAAAACTACAAAATATTTGAGAGGAAAGAACATATCTTTATTTCTTGGGAGAAAAAATTACATATCTCAGTGTGGAAGGTTACATTTATAATTCATGCATCCAACCAACTCCTTATTTTAAGAAATACAATATGATCTTATCTTTATTCCAATCCTAACAACTAAGATCTCCATCTCCACAAAATATGGAGAGAGATATATTATTGGAGTCAAAGTCTTATCTCGTTGTTTTAGGAAGATTTTCTCCCAAATCTTCTCCTTGCTTTTCGGTAACAAGAATCACAATGATTTTATTCTCCTAAATTATTGGAAGGAGGTTTTTCCTCAAAATATTATTTTGACTAAATACCTTTCCCAGATTTTCCATTTGACTTTGTTATTTTTTATTGTGGAACTTTTGACACTTGTCTGACACACTTTTTCCTTAGACTACAACTCACTAAAAGTTAGATTTATCTTCATTGGTAAAACTTGTAGAAAATATGAATGAGGTTTTTGTTAAACACATTGCTATGAACAAAAAAATATCTCATATTTTCCATTTAACTTTTTGTTTCTTTTATAGAACTTTAGTTCTTGTGATTGATACACTTTTTCCTTGGACTACAGCTCACTAAAAGTTAGATTTCTCTTCATTGGTAAAACCTATAGAAAATCTGAATGAGGTTTATGTTAAAAACCATTTCTATGAAAAAAAAATCTCTCATATTTCCCATTGGATTATTTGATTATTCACAATTCCTCAAAAAATTTCATTCTGTTGATGTAGGTTCCAGAGCTAACGTTACTCTATTGATGCAAGTTCCGAGCTAACGTTACTGGTTCGATGCATGTTCTAGAGCTAAATCCATGCTTTAGGAGCTAACATTACAGGTTTTGGAGCTAACGTTATAGGTTCCGAAGCTAACTCCAATGGTTCTAGAGCTAACGTTACAAGTTCCGAGCTAACGTTGCAGTTCCGGAGCTAACTCCAATGGTTCCAGAGCTAACTAAAACAACTATAACTTTTGCATGTGATCTCGGATTGAGATGATTATTTTTTTGAACTTGCATAATTTTTTGAGAGGAATATGGATATGAAATCATATTTGAGGATGTATTGTTCATGATCAATTCCATTTTTCCCAAAACTAACATTATCTTTCCTTTATGGCCTCTGCATACACAAGACTTTGCATCTTTTCCCAAATAATCAATAGGATTAGTCAACAAAATAGAAAACAAAAGATTTATAAAGAATGAACAAGATATATATTCTATATTCTATCTTAAGCAAACTATAAGTTTCAAGATTACATTTAAATCCACTTTCAAAGGTAGCTTGGAAGGACAAAATAATGGTAATTTATGGCCTCATCATTGCCCCCACACCTAATCGATGCATGTCCTCATGCATTATATTATTATCTCCCCTTATTAGAATTTTCTCAGCATTGAGCTTATGCATATATGCATTCCATCTATAGTTCAAGGACAAGCTCTTGTATGGATCTCTTTCTCTTGTTTTTATTTTTTTCTTTTACAATGTTCTTGTGTGGATCTTCTTCTTCTGTTTTTTTTTTCTTTCTTGTACAAAGTTCTTGTGTGGATCTTCTTTTGCAGTTTTGATTTTCTTTCTTGTAAAACATGTTCTTGTGTGGATATCCTTCTTGTTTTTTGATTTTATTTCTTTTACAATAGGTTCTTGTGTGGATCTCCTTATACTATTTTTGATTTCCTTTTCTTGTATAACGTGTTCTTGTGTGAATTTTTCTTGTTTTTTTATTTCCTTTCTTGTATAATAGATTCTTATGTGGATTTCTTTTTACTGTTTTTGATTTTATTTTTTGTACAATAAGTTTTTGTGTGGATCTCCTTCTACTATTTTTGATTTTATTTCTTGTAAAATAGGTACTTGTGTGGATTTTATTCGTTGTTTTTTATTTTATTTCTTTTACAACGAGTTCTTGTGTGGATATCTTTAAGCTATTTTTGATTTTCTTTCTTGTACAATAGGTTCTTGTGTGGATTTCCTTCCGTTGTTTTTATTTCTTTTCTCGTCAATAGGTTCTTGTGTGGATTTCCTTCTTTTTTTTATTTTCTTTCTTTTTCAACAGGTCTTGTGTGGATCTTTTTCTGCTGCCTTTGCACCTCATATTTAAAATAAAAATACATACCTCATGCTTCTCCTTCTCTCCCACACCTAAGATCATGCATGTCCTCATGAATGTTGTTTATTCATGGCTGCCCATAAATTAGACTCCAAAATTTTGATTGCAAAGAGGTGCACATATTTTTCATATTTGTAAGTAGGGAGATATGAATTTTATTTTTCCTTCTTTGGAGATATGAAAAGTGGATCTAGCTGTAGTAAAAAAACTTACAAGAAAGCTTAAAAATAAAATAGTAGAAAAAAATAACTTGATCATACCTCTAGTTGTCCTTGTTGTCTTATTGTTAACATGGTCAAATAATGCTGAGAAGGAAACCACCAGGTAACAATTGATTTCCTTTGAAGAAGAGCCACCCGATTTCGCCTTTGATTGGCGGCCAAGTCTGTTTTCCAATCATTTTTTTTTGCCTTTAATTGGATAGCAGATGGTTTTTCAATCAAAGCTTTTTTTTTTTTTGATTTTTTTGCCTTTGATTGGCCAACAAACTAGTTTTCCAATTAAATCGTTTTGACTTTTTTTTTTATTTGTTGAAATGATAGCATGAGAAGGATTAGAGAAAAAATTGATCCATCATCAAACTATATTCATCAAAGTGTAGCTTGTGTAAAATAAGAAGCAATGTCTGAGATCTCATAAAAACCTCTTTGCATACTTGGTAACTCCAAGAAGATTTCTAAAAATTGTGTAGAAAATTTCTAGGTCTTCAAAGCCCAACTTGAATTATGCATTATCGGAATCACCATAGTAATCTTCAAAGCCCAAACTAGTGATCTCAGGAGATGGATTGTGTTATGTATCTGTGGGTCCCTCCAAACTGCTCCTTGGTTGATATTGTTGGTGCTCAAAAATCTACATGCTAGTACCAAGAACAAATCTAGAAATTCCTGTGGATGTTAGCATGAAAAAAAAGTGTTTTCCTTGATATTCACAATAATTGCTTCTTAATGTTATACAAACATATACAAAAATGAAGAAATTGAAAGACATGAAAACAATTTTTCTAATGGATATGGTTCAGGGATTGAATTTTATTATGGGATGAAAAACTAATTTGGATGGGTGGATTTATTATGAGTGGGTTTTTATTTTGGCTCTAATGAAATCCTTGAATATGGATGGAATTAATTAGAAATGCTACCACTTCATTATTACAAACTGGATAAGCCAGTTTTTGACTAAGGTTATGTGTAATAAGATCATTGAGCTGTTAGTTGATATAAGGGGAATGGTGGTGGTTATCAAGAATGACATATGATATTTCATCAAACTGGATCTACTTCCAGATTCAATATCATATTCTACCATTTCCGGATCTGAATTCTTTGTTCATACCATTATACCTTCTTGATCAAACATCACAATCATTTTCTTATACACAGAGTTAGTTTGTGGGGAGGTAAATATTTACAATATAACATTCATAATTACAGAAATAAAATTTTAATCTATATTGCATGAAAGAAAACTAATCTATTTGCTAAAAGTAAAAGTCTAAAGAAACTACTATCAAATACTTCCTGTCACAGAATTTTCTAAGAGGTATTCTATTGTCACTAGAATATTCTCTTAGAAAACTCTGAATATCCTAATAACACTGTGTCCCTGGAAACGAAGCCAAAATGATAAGGGTCATCTAGGGCTGGTTTCCGGATGGTTTGCTATGATGCATTAAGAGAATAAGATCTTTGGAAAATAACTCCTTTAAACACAAACCAAACTTGCATAAAATAAATCACACTTGCAGAAATTTAAAACACACTTAGAAATAAAAAAGGCACACTTGTAGAAATAAAGTTTATATGAAATAAATCACACTTTGATGAAGGAAATCACACTTGTATGAACAAAAACACACTTTCATAAATTGAAATTGTTGAATTAGAAATAAACATAATTAAATGAAACACATGCAAGTTCACAACGAGAGACTGAATTTTAACAATACAAAGAGAAAAATAATACACCAGAATGAATTACAGACAAATGAATAAACATAAAAATAAATACACATCCATATTCCTTGAAATGAGTGGCCAACTCATTCCTTGGAAGATGATTTAAATCATACTTCCGAGATCTTAAAACTATAGAATATTTGAGAGGAAAGAACAAATCTTTATTTCTTGGGAGAAAAAATTACATATCTCAGTGTGGAAGGTTGTATTTATAATTCATGCATCCAACCAATTCCTTATTTTAGAAAATACAATATGATCTTATCTTTATTCCAATCCTAACAACTAAGATCTCCATCTCCACAAAATATGGAGAGAGATATATTATTGGAGTCAAAGTCTTATCTCGTTGTTTAAGGAAAATTTGCTCCCAAATCTTCTCCTTACTTTTTGGTAACAAGAATCATAATGATTTTATTCTCTTACATTATTGGAAGGAGGTTTTTCCTCAAAATATTATTTTGATCAAATATCTTTCCCAATTTTCCATTTGACTTTGTTGTTTTTTATTGTGGAACTTTTGACATTGTTCTGACACACCTTTTCCTTAGACTACAACTCACTAAAAGTTAGATTTATGGTCAGTGGTAAAACCTGTATAAAGTATGAATGAGGTTTTTGTTAAACACATTGCTATGAACAAAAAAATCTCTCATATTTTCCATTTGATTTTTCTGTTTCTGTTTATGGAAATTTTAGTGCTCGCCTGATACACTTTTTCTTGGATTACAGCTCACTAAAAGTTAGATTTCTCTTCATTGGTAAAACCTGTAGAAAAAAATGAATAAGAATTTTGTTAAACACATTGCTATGAAAAACACCTCTCTCATATTTCCCATTGGATTCTCTGATTATTTGCAATTCCTCAAAAATTGTCATTTTGTTGATGCACGTTTCGGGTTAACGTTACTCTATTGATGCAGGTTCCGGAGCTAACTCCAATGGTTCCAGAGCTAATGTTACTCCATTGATGAAGGTTCTAAGCTAAATCCAATGGTTATGGAGCTAATGTTATAGGTTCCGGTGGCTAACTCCAATGGTTCCGGAGCTAACATTGCAAGTTTCGGAGCTAACTCCAATGGTTCCAAAGCTAACTAAAACAACTATAACTTTTGCATGCGATCTTGGATTGAGATGATTATTTTTTGAACTTGCATAATTTTTTGAGAGGAATCTAGATATGAAATCATATTTGAGTTTATATGTACTATTCATGATCAGTTCTATTTTTCCCAAAACTAACATTATCTTTCCTTTATGGCCTGCATACACAAGACTTTGTATCTTTTCCCAAATAATTAATAGGATTAGTCAACAAAATAGATTAAAAAAATATTTCTAAAGAATAAACAAGATATATATCCTATATTCTATCTTAAGAAAACTATAGTTTTCAAGACTACATTTAAATCCACTTTTATAGGTAACTTGGAAGGACAAAATAATAAAAATTTATCGTCAATTTATGGCCTCATCATCGACCCATGCTAGGAGGCATCGATCAAACTAGGGTCGAAGTATCGATTAGGGATAGGATGTAAAATTTCTGATTTTAATGATAAGTTGTGCATGAAAACTAAATATTTCTTGTTTGTTAGGATTTTACAGGCCCATGACACCCTTTATCTTTGAGATAGAGTACCAGTCCTATATGACCGGATCGGGAGATGTGGTGATGCGAGTAGTAGAACACTTGGCTACAATAGGGTTGCATGGATTTTAACATTACTAGAGGATTCCACGAGATGTGGGATTGATGCTCACTTTAGTGGATATATGGGTTGTGTGTACTAGCACATTTTGGTTCCAAACAGTGAGATGACAGGTCATACTTGAGGATGTATAACGCATTCCGAGGCTTCGATATATAGGGGAGCCCATAGAGCCTATCACTTTTGATAGTATATTGGGGGTATTGACATGATTATTTGGAGCCAATGCCCCACAAATTACATTTTCATCTGGGGATTTCTACTATGAGATAAGATATGAGTCCTGGAGTGGTGAGAAGAAGACTGATATGTGTTGCCATGATGGCCATTTCCCGTTATTTACTTTCAGATTTTTATGGTGTGATATTTTCATGGACGTTGGAGGGTTGCTTACATATATTGTAGAGCATAATAGGGTATTTGCATTTGGGCATGCCTTGTTAGCGCAAGTGTATCATGAGTTATGGATGTATGTGACCGAGAGGAGGTCGGACTAGATGTCATATTCTTGTTACATTGTTGAGCGTATGAGCATATTGTAGTGATACAACCACTAGGGATCCCTTGGGTTACATGGGATCATATTGAGATATCAATTGGATTTATGAGATGGCGGGTTGATCATGCTCACCGAGATCCGAGAGAGAGAGGAGAGGAGTGGTACATGGAGAGGTTGGTGGAGCTAGATGTGGACTAGGTGAGATGACGACCATACCACAATTTTCCTACATGGCCTGGGATGGATGCAAAGTTAGTGGGGATGAGGAGGATCGAGGTGGGTACGGGGAGGATAACATACATGGTGGAGGTAAAGTTTCCACGGTTATGTAGTAGTTTGGGGTAGTGTAGATAGTACCCAGAGAGCATACTAGATAGTGTAGATAGTACTCGGAGAGCATACTAGATAGATAGTACCCTGAGAGCATACTAGATGGTATCTGCATGGGAATAAATCCTCAAATTTGCGTAAGAGATCGATGATCTTTGATACTTCCTTGTCCGACCAATAGTCCCCAATGATAGCCTCCTTGGGCTCCTCTTCCGAGCTGATGTTAACTTTCTTGGTTTTGAGTGGTTCATGATACGCATGCCACATGCATCCACACTGTCAACTACTTCACACGCCCCAACCAAATGGTTGACATTCAGGCTCTCTATCTCCTCTCCATCAACAAGGTATACCATCTTTCCTTTCTCCTTTTCAGCACATGCGTGCTCGAATTGTATGTCTTCTGGTTCCTCCTCTTCGAACCGCGCTTCTAAACTAGGTCCACCGAGTAAGTTTACTAACCTATCTTCCACCATGGCGCAATCCCCCAGAGTGAGGCGCTTGATAGTCTACAACACCTCATCAACTAGTTGCTTGGTACTTTGGTACTTGAATGTGTGGACCAAGTCAGCCGTTAATTCCTGCCAACTTCCTATTTGGCGGCGTGTTTCAGAATGGATATACCATGCGCGCACAACCTTGGAGTGTCAAATACAGCTTATACACCCAAAGAGAGGGTGGTAAAGCTTCCATGCCTTCTCCCCAGACCCTCTCACATGCCTAGATGTGGGAAGAGGTGGGTCCATTTCCATTGTAATCCTTAATAACGGTGGGTATGTTGCTTTTAAAGAATTAGACAAAGTGAGCGTAATTCAAACTTTGTGCCATTCGAATAAGCTCTCACTATACACTGACCCACCACCTTATTGTTGTGCCTATCAAAACATAACCTAGCATACTTTTCGTTCGTCCTCCCTCTAGTAAGATTCCATTTCTCTCAAAAATACCTTTGGATATGCATCCCCAGAATACTTTGTTATTGTCTTCCCTCCTAGGCACCAAACTGTACGCGCTATTCTTACCTTGGTTACTAATCCTTTCAGATGTCACCCAATCAATTCATAAGTCCCATGCACCCAATTATCACATGCTATACTGGTAGTATCACTGACAGATTGAGCATCATCAAACTGGATGACTCCTTCATAGGGTGGATGGTCTCTGGATCTCTTATGGAGCGCACATATATTTTGTCCAGGACTTCCTCCCCAAGGGGTTCAGTATAGGGGGTGGACTTCCCATCAACCAGCAGGTATAACTAACCACTCTTCCTTGTTTTCAAAGCTTATGTACCCCTTGTTAAACCAGAGATCTACATTATTCTTATAACACCATGGGCACCCAAGTAGAGCTAGGAAATTATCTACCTCGGCAAGCGCCAAGACTTCAAAATCCCTAGTGAACCTAGTCCCCGAATTGTAATGGTTACATCCTTTAAGACACCGATGGGCATTGCCTTTGTTTTATTTTCTATATACAACACATTTGAAGATGGTTGTAATGAAGGTATTCCCATTTGATGCTAGGCATCCAGTGAGAACATTAACCTCCGCATCCGTATCAATGAGGATGTTGCTAAGCAACCATCCATCCACTATTGTGTTCGGGTAATCTCTTTCTCATAATCAAGGCTGTGAGTGTGTGCATGTATACTTTGCTTAATGCTAAATCAAATGAAGCAAGAACTACCACCTAAAATAGTTCTACAATTTAGCTAAAACAAAGCATAAACACCATCATGATAAAAATTAAACAAGGGTTAGATGCTAGCATTCATCAATACAAACTTTGAAACTAACAATGCTAAATATCTAAACTCCTCTATTCTCTAACAACAAATAAATGAATGGACCTAAGTAAGCTCCATGGCTATCAAAATAGTTGTCCTTAATGCTCCAAGAACCTAGGAATGGGGGCTAATCAAAGTTGGGCTACAAGACCCTTTTGACACCTCCCATATGACCCAAGCACTTTAAGAAAGAGGCTTAACTCTTCAAGATGATGAACTCTCAAAAGGGCAAGGTGCAAGCTCTTAGTCTCTTTGCTATATGCTTTACATTTGCTCTCTTAGAAAGTTTAGGTGTAAGTAAAAAGGTAGGTGGAGGGCTCTTTATATAGCCCAAAGGATAAAGGATTCAACACATTCTCATGAATGTGGGATAAAGGTAAAACATGATTAGGAATGGATAAGGTTGCTTTATTAAAGGTAACCTTACTTTAGAAGGGTTTAATACATGTTTAACAAGTCATGGGAGTTGGGGGTATTTTAATTAATCAAAGGTGATTAATTAATAGGTAGGTGTAAGCTTATAGAAGCCAATTAGAAGAATATTAGTGCGATTTAGGCTATTAAAAGGGGATTAAATCAATTAAATATTGATTTATTGGTTAAATGGAAGGGAAAGCTAATTAATTAATAATAATTAATTAGTCTAGGTAGAAGGGGTGATTTATTAACGAAAGGTTGTTAATTAGGGTATTTGTTGGATAGGCAACTTAATTAATTAGCTTAGTGTAATTAATTAATGATGATATGAGGGAAAATGAGTGCCTTTGACGATATGTTGTTGATTTGCAAGAAAGGGGATAATTAGCACAATTTAAGTATTTAAATTGCTTGGGCGTAATTATAGGTGTCTACATTTGCCCCTCTTTGGGGTGGCATAAGTGATGCCACTTCAAAGATAGTAGACAAAAGAGATTTTGAAGAGATGGAAGAAAAATTAGTAGGAGGGAGAGATGCCCCCTCGAGTGTCGATGGGGTGATAGAAGAACTCGATCGACGATCGAAAAAGGTGAGAAGTAGGCATAAGAATGGGGACGAGGCAGGATGCCCCAAGGAGAGGGAGAATTAGGGGTGAAAGGGAAGTGGTGCAGAAGAAATATGGATGAGGGGAGAGAAGAGCTTAACCTCTAGCCGCTTATTTGTTTGGAACAAATTTGATGTCATCATATTGCCATAGGAACTACATCATCGGTCCTTATGAAAAATATAAGCATACGACAAAGGTAGAATGACATGAAAAGCCATACTACGAACAATTTTCCATTGCTAAAAGTACCAACTCCACGCAACATACAATAATGCAATGCAATACGAGAAGGAAACAAGCTCATATAACAGGGAAAACAAGTACGAACACACATATCTAACCCAACAACGGTCAAGACAGTTGTACAAATGTTTTGTTATCAGTGCTGAAGAGATCCACAAGTTTGTGATTGATGACAAGGGTTAAAAATGATGCCCCAAGAAAGGATACATGCAAGGGGAAATGAAAATGGACACGGGTCCATGAAAAGCATTTGTGCGCAACGAAACAACACCAAGCAACCAAAAGTGCCCCAGAGTACAGACGAAGCAAGCAGCTAGCTTTTGTGAATGGTTGTGAATCCAGTGATCTCGCGAGTCATATTAATCGGGAATATGTGAGACAAACCAACAGATATGGAGAAAATACCATGCGCAAGACACAAGTTTCAGCCGTAAGAAGCAAGTTACCATTTTGTAGGGTGTTTTACTTTTTAGGAATTTTTTGAAAAATTTTGCCTTGTTTTTAGATTTTTTTGATATATATATATATATATATATATATTGTTTTGTTGTTTTCTCGAAACAATGTTCTATTGTTTTTGTGTTGTCTGAAACAATTTTCTATTGTTTTTGTGTTTGGTGAAACAATTTTCTATTGTTTTTATGTTTTCTCAAAACAATGTTCTATTGTTTTTGTGTTTTGTGAAACAATTTTCTATTGTTTTTGTGTTTTGTGAAACAATTTTCTATTGTTTTTGTGTTTTTAATAGTTTTCCAAAGCTATGCGGAGTAACCAAGAAAGCATGGATGCCCCAGCAAATAGGTGGGGAATATACAAGGCAGAAGCCATGCGCTTATGAACAAGAAGGTGAAGTCGTTGAGTTGCCTCAGCCTTTTCCATTACCCCGAGGGTAATATGGCGTGACCATTTCAATCTGATTTGGAACTGTTGGCAAAGACCTTTCACAGTTTTGTTCTTAAATGACTTCCCATTATCTGTGACAATGGCTGCAGGGATACCATATCGGCAAATAATGTGATTCATGATGAATTTAGAAATCAGGTGCTCCTGTGACATAGGTTAAAGGGACAACCTCCACCCATTTTGTAAAGTATTATGTAGCTGTGATGATATGTGTATGACCATCAGATGAGGTAGGAGTAAGCTTCCCTATTAGATCAAGTCCCCACTTGGAGAATGGCCACGGGGTAGTGATTGGTTGCAATGGTTGCGATGGAGCATGGATGAAATTTCCATACTTTTGGCATAGCACACATTTTCTAACATAATTACAACAATCAGTTTCCATGGTGGGCCAATAGTAACCTACTCTTAACAGTTTCTTAGCCAAGACCATTCCGTTTGTATGTGCTCCGCATACTCCTTCGTGTACTTCTTTAATTGCTTGGATTGACTCCGGCACATCCAGACAACGTAATAGATTCCCATCGTAGCCACGACGATAAAGTGTACCTCCTAATAGGGTGTAACGGGCTATCTGGTGAATTAGGCTCTGCTTTTCAGAGCGGGAGATTTCGGGAGGGAATGTACTGTCCTTAAGATAGGTGAAAATGGGTTCATACCATGGTGAATGGGGACCAACAACCTCACAAGCCAAGCAAGATTCTGGCATGTCATACGCGGGCTGGCGTAGATTTTCTATGAAGAATGGCATATCATTGTTCCCTGGTGGAATACGAAGCATAGATCCCACCGTTGCCATAGCATCTGCCGATCTATTCTGCACTCTTGGGATTTGCTCAAAGGTAATGTGCACAAAATACTCCTTCAGAGTTTCCACCAACTTCTTATAAGGTATGAGCTTGTCATCCTTAACTTTATACTCATCATTAACCTATTTGATGATTAGTGTGAATCACCTACAACCTTCACATGTTGAATATTCCACTTGATTGCTAGCTTCATCCTCCGCAATGAGTGCTTCATATTCTCGCAATGTTGTTCGTGCAAGGAAGGCTAGGCGGAAAGCCCGTGGTAGAGGATCACCCAAGGAGTAATAAGGACCACTCCTGCACCTGAACCATGAAACATAAAAGATCCATCAAAATGTATCTGCCATACGAAAGATTCTTCAATGTAGAGCAAAGATGCATCTGGCAGATCTAGACTCAAAGGTTCTGTGCTTTGCAAAGGTGCTTCCGCTAATGGGTCAAAGTCGTAGTACTTGTCCTTTAATTGATTTTTGATGGAAAAATTCTATATCAAACTCACTGAGTAGAATGATCCAATTAGCCATTCTACCTGTGAGGGCGGGTTTGGACAACAAATACTTGAGTGGGTCGACCTTGGATATGAGCTTGGTCTTAGTATTTAGCAGGTAATGGCGAAGTTTCTGAAAGGTAAAAACAATGGCCAAGCAAGCCTTTTCAATCTGAGGATAATTACGTTCATAGGCGATGAGGGTGCGACTCAGATAGTACACTGCTTTCTCTTTATGGCTAAGGTCATATTGGGTGAGCAGTGCACCAATAGCATATTACGTAGCGGAAATATAGAGCAAAAGTGGTTCTCCTGAGTGGGAGGCATGAGGACAGGTGGATTAGCCAGGTACTGTTTAAGCAAAGCAAAGGCTTGTTGTTGCTCAGGTCCCCAGATGAAAGTGATGTCCTTCTTAAGCAAATGAGTGAATGAGTGACATTTATTTGCAAGCTAGGAGATAAAGCGGCGAATGGCTTGAATTTTCCCTTGTAAGCTACGCAGTTGCTTGATATTCTCAGGTGGAGGCATTTCTGTGATGGCAGATACTTTAGCAGGGTCTACCTCAATACCTCGTCTTGACACGATGAAGCCTAATAGTTTCCCAGATAGCACACCAAAGACACACTTCTTTGGATTTAGCCTGGCTTTGTATTCACGTAGGCGTTCAAAGATACGCCGCAAAATGATAGGATGTTCCTCTCTTGTTTTGGACTTTCCCGTGATGTCGTCCTACATAGTCTTCCATGATGTCATGAATCATATCGTGAAATATTACTTGTCATGGCCCGCGATAAGTTGCTCCCACATTCTTAAGGCCGAATGGCATCACCTCGATAACGTGAGCTGCCCCAAGGAGTTGTGAAAGCTGTTTTGTGTTGGTCTTCCTCAGCGATCTTAATTTGATTATAACCCGAAAAGCCATCCATAAGTGATAGCATTTCATACCCTGCGGTTGAGTCAACAATCATGTCAATGTTGGGCAACGGAAAGTCATCTTTAGGGCAAGCTTTATTGATGTCCCTAAAATCTGTGCAAATTCGGATACCAATAGGTTTCTTCTGGACAGGAACAATGTTCGATATCCATTCAGAATAATCAATTGGCCTGATGAATCCTGCTGCAAGCAACCTTTCCAACTCTTCTTTAACTAACAAGGCCACTCTTGGGTGCATCTTTCGAAGCTTCTATTTGATAGGCTTAGCGTCTGCGTGCACAACCAAGTTATGCACGACCAAAGTTGGATCTAAGCCGGGCATGTCTTTGTAAGACCATGCGAACACATCAATAAACTCTCGCAGTAGCATAGTGAACGTCTTTTGTTCTCTGGCCGAGAGTGATGCTCCCAATTTTACTATCTTGGGATCTTCTTCAGTACCAATATTAACATCAATGGTTTCTTCAACTAACAATTTTGATAAATCCTCCATACACGTGGGATCGGGAGGTAGGTTGAGATCTTCATCCAAGGATGTCTCTACGAGATTTTCATCCTTGGCGTGGTCACTTTGTTTGTCCTTTGATTTTCTTATTTGTTTGTCAGCCAATGCCTCAAAGAGGTTTTCACTGTGTGACTTGGACTTTGATTTTTGCTGAGGCTTTTCTTTAGAACTCTTGCCCTCGCTTTTCTTTAAATTTTGCTTGACCATGAAGTTCAGCCTCCTCGCCGAAGTAGGCGCAGGTGTCTAAGTCGATAAAGAAACCCTTCTTGTGATCTCCAATGGGAATTGTATCCCTTATGCCCATGAACTCTGCAATAGCCTCGTCATTCTCGAATAAATCTAGTGGCATGTGACGTTGTTGGTCCCATTCAACAAGGGAGGGGTATACAAGGTCAAGGGTTGGTTCAGTGGGGGTGATGGTTAGGATAGCATTATTCATGAAAAGGTTCGTGGAGGCCAGATCCTCATATTGGCTACAACAGGAATCCATATCGCTGTCTAGATAATCGGAGCCATCCTCATGCTCTGAACAAGTCGCATCTTGATCGTTAGGGTGTGCCCCATAAGGGCGAATCCCGATGCCATATCTTTCAGTTTTGAAATGGGGGAGAGGGACTGGTTCCCTTTGTCCTTGTTCATTCTTACCACATCCTAGGCCTTTGTAGCCCATGGAGTACATCATTCTGCTAGATTTTTCATATTCTGGGGTTTGATAACAAGATGGCTGAGTGTCCTCAGGGACCCAAGTAGTAGGTGGATCAAGTAATTTTTCCTCAGCTAACAAGCCTCCAGGTAGGAATGACCCAATAGTGTGTTCTTCTCTAGGTCTCCTGAAGTGGTAGTTGGGTCGACCTCTAGTCTTGGGTGACAAGGAGAGGTCAGAAACCAAGAGTGCTTGTTGTACATTATACTCCCCATAGCCATATTCTAGAATTTTCATCTCCCATGAATCAAATGGAGATGTGGAAGTGGATGCCCCATGAGCGTAAGAACTAAGAGAATTTGAATCTACTCGAGATTCCATGGCCTTAGAATGAAGAGGGACAACTATATCTGTGGAGGGACATGCGTATGTACCCTTTCGTGCAAAGCTATTAAGAGCTCTACAATGAGCAAAGGGCTCTGAATCTCCTGGTATTGTAACCGTATGTCCCTCATGCTTCAGCTTGATGCATTGATGAAATGTTGATGGCACGGCCTGCATGGCATGAATCCATGGTCGGCCTAGAAGCATATTATATGGAAGTTCCAAGTCTAGGACGTGAAACTTTGTCTGATGGCAAGTGGGGCCCACCTCCATGGGCAGCGTAATGGTGCCTGCTGACTCTCTTTCCGCGTTGTCGTATGTGGTGATAGTGATGATATGGGACTCAAGATCTTCTTCCGTATGTCCCAATTGTTTGACTAATTTAAGCATGCAGATGTTCAATCCAGATCCGTTATCCACAAGCACCCGTTTGATTTTCCTGCGGGTAACAACTACCTCAATGTATAAGGGAAGATTATGTGTAGGATTCTCGTAGGGACCTCCCTATGGTTGAAAGTGAGATGCTCACTGGGTGCAATATTTTCCACCGCGGCTTGAAGGTATGCAGGATCGACTTCTAAAGGCACTCCCGACCCCTGAAGAGTTTGATACAAAATGTCCTTATGCACATTGGATATCTTGAGAAGATCTAAGATCGAGATCTTAGCAGGTGTCTTCTCAAGTTGTTCTAAAAGGTTATATTTACCAGTTTACGGGGTCAACAGAGAGGGTTACTGGAATCACGAGGTGGGTACGCCTTATTACCATGCAATGCCAGCCATTTCCCGATCCGGATGGTATTGACACGGTCACAGGGGAGTGAATACATCCGATAAGTGAATCGTAATGATTGTTATCTCTCTTGGTATATAAGTAGTTTGTCGCTTTATAGGTTTGGGATGACTCTCCCGATCCGGTTTTGCCTTTTCCGCCTTATCATGCTTGGGGAATGGTTCTTATAAATCCCCATTTTCTCGTTAGGTGTTTGCATGTGGCTAGGGTTATCCACCTCTATCTCCCCATTGTCAATGAGGTCTTGAATATAGTGGCGAAGTCGCAAACATTTGTCTGTTTTATGACCTTTAACGCGATGCATTTCGCAGTATTCATGCTCCTTATACCATGAAGGTTTAGGAGCGTTGTCATCGAACGGTTGTGTTGTAGGATAGGTCATCATGTGGGCCGCATCCAACTGTTTTAGTATGACAGACAACGGCTCATTGAGGGAGGTGAATGTTCTTCGCTTTGGTGGTGGTTGAATTGGGCCCTTGGTCAGTTTAAAAGGTTGACTGGTTTGGACCGTTTGAACACGTTTGGAATCAGTGATTCCGTCTCCCACCACGTTTTTGTTTTTGTTAAAGATCTTTGGCTTTTCAACGGGTTTGACACTTTGGTTGTCTTTAGATTGGGTTTTGAGGGTGCCTTTGGCAATGAGAGCCTTTTCTATTTGAATCCCTTTCTCGATAACCTCCTCAAAGGTGCGGACACAATGCATTTGGAGGTGGAAAGCTATATCTGGGTTGAGATTAGGGATGAAAATACTGACCAACTGCTTCTCAGGGAAAGCACAAGGGAAGCGACTAGCTATCCCTCTCCATCGTTGGAGGAAGCTGGCGAAGGTCTCATTTGGGCGTTGTTTTGTGCCACACAAGTCTGCCATGGTGACATCACTCTCTATGTTATACGAGAAATGACGCACAAATCTTTCCGCCAATTCTGGCCAGGTGAAAATTGATCCTCGTGGTAAGCGCGTAAACCATTCCAATGCTTGACCTCCTAGACTCTTAGGAAAAAGTCTGATGAGGTAATTATCACTATAAGACACCTCTTGACATGCCATGTAGAAATCTTTAACATGATCCCTTGGGTCTCCCTTTCCTTTATATTTGTCAAACTTTGGCATATCAAATTTCTTTGGAAAGGGTTGAAGGGTCATTGTCTTATCAAAAGGATAGGGGCATAGTTCTTCGTATTGGTATTTCCTAATACTCCCTATATTGCTCTCTTGTATGCTCGCAAGAGTTGCTTTCATAGATTGCACTTCTTGTGTGAGCAATTGTTCTCTAGTGGGAGAAGTGGGTACGTGTACACGATGGTACCCCATGTCTTCTTCTCCTTGGTTTTCTCGATGGAGTTCGTGGATCCTAAACTTAGGCTTTGACTTTTGAATGTTCTTGTTTGTGTCTTTTTGTACTTGGAAAGTAAGCAAAGCTAGTTGTCGGCTTAAGTTACTGAGTTGTTGTTGGATTGTGACTTGGTTTGTGTCTTCTTCTTCTAAAGGTTCCTCCTCTTCGTATTGTGGAGGTTCTTCCCCTGTCTCATGTTCTATCTTGTTTCTTCGTGGCACCTTGTGATGAGGGGTATTTTATGCCCTACCACTTTATCATTTTCTGTGTAAGAAGTGGAAGCATGCCCACCTGTTAAAATATCTTCCATATTGATAAGGGGGTGTTCCTCCTTAGTAGTGTCATTTGTAGGTAATATTGGTTCATTCTCGGTGGGCAATTTGGCCCCTAATTCCATGACCCGTGCCAAAACTCTATCTTTATTTCTAAGGAGAAACTCATCTAGTAGAGTGGGGTCAAAATCAAAGTCTGTGTGTGGTGATTCTAATTCGTTTCCACTATGGTCGACCATTTCTTCTATTTCCTTTTCAGAAAATAGTGGTCCTAGATCATGTCCGATAAATGGGTTTGACCCTTGTCTGTTAGAGGTTTCCCAAGCTTGCGCCTGTTGTTCCTCATATGTTTGTTTCTTTAAACCTAGACGCATCTTGGGAGCCATGTTTTCATGATAAATTTCACTAAGGTAAGTTATAGATTTGTTCAAAATTCAATGTCTACCCCTAAGTGAAACACAAGATGTACGTGTTAAGAGTAAATTAACAAAGCAGTGTGAATACCAATGTGATAGAGTGATAAAGTCACCAATGAAACAATCGTTTGGTACCAAAACCTAATCAAATGAAATACTTCCTAGACTACGTTTCAAAGTAATTTGTGATACCAGATGATTAACAAGATGTCTCCACTTATGCCAAGTTCAAAGGAATGAACAAGACGTAAGTAAATACATGAAGTTAAATGCGATCTCCCAATCAAGATATACGATGAGCAAGCTCAAGTCTGATTAAGACCTATATCTCAAAAAGTGCCAATTACGATTTGCGAATGACACAACAATATCACCAAGATATGTTAACCCACTTTGCAAGAAAGTGGAGTATTGATATCGAGGTGTTATTGATATAACACGCACAAATGGTAGTTCCTAACACCTTTTGAAATCGAGGTAATAATAAAACCGAACAAAAAAGCTCAAAGTATAGCTAGGAATAGTTAAGAATGTGTGCAGCAGAACCGTACAATATAGGTATTTATGTCGAGTTTACAAGAAACAAGACGTAAATATCGAAATTGTAATGATACGAGACAAACAAACTAACTCCTCTATGGAAGTCCGCAGTGATGAACCACGCCTAACTACAATGACGATCTTGACGTGGGTATCAAGATCACAATGGCTACCAAATGATGTGAAAACGCCTCCACTCACTTTAGACGTTTAACTAACCCAGCCGCAAACATGGATGGGCGTAAATGGACATAAAAGTGAGAGAAACAGTCGAATGGCAACACAAAGGTAATCACACCTCTTTTGATCAACAAAGTGTCAAAAGAATATGAAGGAAATAAATCAAGAAAAATGACAAAAAATGCTAGTCTTACTTCGGCAGAGTTTCGCCTCGCCCTAAGGCAAGTAAAAACTAGGCGAAAGTAATACGTCACACGTTTCTCAAAAAGAAGGTTCACAACTCAACACTGTTTTAAAGTGGTCAAAGTGGGCTCCTGGCCAAAGTATATTCTCCTAGGTGGTTCTCTCGCCCTAGGTGTTACAAAGTTGCCACGAGCGAGCGCGATTTACCCAAAAAGTCACACTGACTAGTTTGGGAGTATCTCGGCTTTACTTTACCCCCTTTAAGAACAATAGGCAACTAGTGCGTCTACGTGTACTATCACTGGGGTCGCCACAACGGACAACCTGTAACTCTATCTCACAAAGGAATCACTAGTCAAGTAGGTAGTGCGGAGCACTTCCCGTTTCGTCCACAAGGTTCCCTCTTGCGTGGACTACTTTGGGGTTCCTAGAACCACCCCCATTGTTGTAGCTTAAGGTGTTATGCCAAAGGGGTTATGTTCCAGTTGAGCGGAGAGGGACGTACCCTTTTCCGAAACCTACAATACAGTGTTTTGAATATGTTGTTCTTTTTATCTTGTTTAATTAGGTGTGGTTTGCTTGAACACCTTTTGGCAACCTGTATAACAATTGTATTAGTAGTTTTTGATTTCGTTTTGATTCCTCCTTTCTTTGACAAGCGTTTTTAGGTCCTGCACTCAAGCGTTAGTAGTTCTCCAAGAAAATCACATTATTTAAAAGAGGATTAAGAGTTACTTTTGATTCTCAAGATCATCCAAAGATGCAAGAGAAGAGCATACACAACAAATAATCCAACTAAAAAGTAAAGAAAATCTTTTCGATCAATGAACCATACAAAATTCTTGATAAATGTTCATTCCCTTTAAACCAAAAGTGAAAGATGAAGTTTCCAATTTACCAAATGTTATAAAATGAAGACTAAAGTTGCTTTTGATTCTCAAGATCACCCTAAGGTGCAAGAGAAGAGCATACACAAACTTTATCCCAACTATATAGAAATGGAAAACTTCAAATCAAAGGACCGTTAAAAAATGCTTTGTAAAAGGTTCATTCCCTTAAGCAAAATGAATAATTAAATTTCCAAGTTTAATCCCAATGTTAAAAAGATATAGATCAAAGTTGTTTTTTATTCTCAAGATCACCAAAAGGTGCAAGAGAAGAGCATACACACGCTTTGATCTAAATCGAGTAAGCATGGAAATACAACATTCATCAAAACATTAGACATGTTAGAAAATGACTAGTTTTAAAATAACAGAAAAACCTGCAACTTTTGTAAGTATAAATCCCGAATTTATGTTTTCATTGCATATTTAACTTCAATACCTTTCCAACGCAAAAAAATGGAGTCATTCGAGTTTGGGAACAAAAGTTATGGCCTTCGGAAGATGGGTTACGCATATGCTCTTATGCTCATGGGTATGCACTTGACATGCACTCAAAAAATGTAAAAAAACGTCCCTTAATATGCAAAATGGGCAAATTTTTCCAACCAAGATTCAATTTTGATAACAACCCATCACATTAATATATGAATAGAAGACTTAACGCTATCAAACATTAACATACATGCTCAAGAATTTAAGATTTTCAAGAAATTGACAAAACTAGCATGTAGAATGATGAAAAAGTAAGCTCTAAAAATGAAAACATGATGAAATCTTGAAATTTTCTCACCAACATTAAATTTTGACAGCAACCCACCACATTAATATGTAAATAGAAGACTCAGCACTATCAAACACTAACCTACATGCTCAAGAATTGAAAATTTTCAAGAAATTGACAAAACTAGCATGTAAAATGTTGAAAAAGTAAGCTCTAAAAATGAAAACATGATGAAATCTTGAAATTTTCTCACCAAGATTAAATTTTGACAGCAACCCACCACATTAATATGTAAATATAAGACTCAACACTATCAAACACTAACCTACATGCTCAAGAATTTAAAATCTTCAAGAAATTGACAAAACTAGTATGTAGAATGTTGAAAAAGTAAGCTCTAAAAATGAAAACATGGAGAAATCTTGAAATTTTCCCCTCAATTCCAATTTTGACAGCACTTCACCTCCTTCATACCTACAAGGAAGACCCAACACATGCAAACTCAACAAAACATGTTAAAAAAAAAAACAAGTTAGATCAACATGTGTGAAAGAGGGTTAGTAACCAAAAATAAAACTTAACTACAAAAATTGAAATTAAGTGCAAAGGACAATGGAGTAAGTCCCACCGGTAGGTGCAAATGTGTGCATGTATACTTTGCTTAATGCTAAATCAAATGAAGCAAGAACTACCACCTAAAATAGTTCTACAATTTAGCTAAAACAAAGCATAAACACCATCATGATAAGAATTAAACAAGGGTTAGATGCTAGCATTCATCAATACAAACTTTGAAACTAACAATGCTAAATATCTAAACTCCTCTATTCTCTAACAACAAATAAATGAATGGACCTAAGTAAGCTCCATGGCTATCAAAATAGTTGTCCTTAATGCTCCAAGAATCTAGGAATGGGGGCTAATCAAAGTTGGGTTACAAGACCCTTTTGACACCTCCCATATGACCTAAGCACTTTAAGAAAGAGGCTTAACTCTTCAAGATGATGAAATCTCAAAAGGGCAAGGTGCAAGCTCTTAGTCTCTTTGCTATATGCTTTGCATTTGCTCTCTTAGAAAGTTTAGGTGTAAGTAAAAAGGTAGGTGGAGGGCTCTTTATATAGCCCAAAGGATAAAGGATTCAACACATTCTCATGAATGTGGGATAAAGGTAAAACATGATTAGGAATGGATAAGGTTTCTTTATTAAAGGTAACCTTACTTTAGAAGGGTTTAATACATGTTTAACAAGTCATGGGAGTTGGGGGTATTTTAATTAATCAAAGGTGATTAATTAATAGGTAGGTGTATGTAAGCTTATAGAAGCCAATTAGAAGAATATTAGTGCGATTTAGGCTATTAAAGGGGATTAAATCAATTAAATATTGATTTATTGGTTAAATGGAAGGAAAGCTAATTAATTAATAATAATTAATTAGTCTAGGTAGAAAGGGGTGATTTATTAACTAAGGTCGTTAATTAGGTATTTGTTGATAGGCAACTTAATTAATTAGCTTAGTGTAATTAATTAATGATGATATGAGGGAAAATGAGTGCCTTTGACGATATGTCGTTGATTTGCGAAAGGGATAATTAGCACAATTTAAGTATTTAAATTGCTTGGGCGTAATTATAGGTGTCTGATGAGGTGGGAGGTTTGCATGCAAGATCCGCCTTCGTGTTCTTCCCTCGGCGTGTGGCACTTTTTCTCTCAACCATAACCTCACAAGGGAATAATATTCTCTTGCCTCGCTAGTTACACACCTCCTTAACCTCATCCAAATAATCCCTTGGTGCTTCTACTGGTCTCCTTTGCTCATCTTTTCTAGTCTGCTCTTTTAAGCATTAGATCTCCCCTTGTAAACTTTGAATTACGTCCATGGTTCCCTAGTAAACTTCTTTAGGGTGAGCCGGGTTTAGATACTTCCCATGTACTACTTCTTCTCTCAAAACCAAATGTCTCTACCTAGGCACTTCCCTTGCGCATGCGATTCCGCCCTCATTGTTACCATAATAGGCTCTAGTTCTGATTCTTGTATTACTCATGGAAGCCATTACACGTCAGCCTTCTTAATACTCACCATGGCAGCACCCTTATCCTTTTGGTGCTGCTAACTCATATGTTCGTACAACTCTGGGCATTCTTTGTACTTATGTTTTTTTCCACACCAGGAGCATTGTAGAAGATCTAGACATTCACGCTTATAATGGTATGTGGCTCCACAATTAAAACACGTCCCACACGGAACTCACTTCTTCCTCCGTGGTTACCATGACCACAAAATCCTCTGTGAAACCCTCTTCCATGTGCATCTCCATCTCTATGCTCCTCATACCGATGTTCATCTCCTTTGGAACTGCTGGCAATGCCAGTTTGGTGCACACCAAGATCAATTGCCTCATGAATCTAGTCAATCAATCTACAATCCTTGGTGTCATGTGTGGTTGAGGTACATATTTTTAATAACAAGATATGTTTTTGTGGATCGCGCACTACAACAGGGGCACCTACTTGCATCATGGTCCTCGTGACATATTTCATAGTTTACTGCCACAACGACGTACCACCTTCCAAGTACATATCCCACCATTATCCTTTGTGTGTCCTTCCACGTTACAATCATGCACCACATTCCTCCGTGAATCTCTAGAACTGTGTTGGTAGACAATTTCTCCAATTGCTTAGCCATGACAGTAATCTGAGCCTCCAGAAATGGGCTAACACCAGTGTCAACACTACCAACTACTTCATCGCATAAAGTAGCTTCCAATGCTTCGTGCGAAGTTCGTGAACGTTTTATGGGATAAGGCCCTCCTAAAGGGTGTGATCAACCCTCCAATAAACCACCGAGCATGTTATGAGGGGTGCATATCATAAGATAGCTTAGAAAAAATATTTTTGAAACACACATCATATTCCCACATGCTCTCTACCATTCCCTGTTGGATCTCTTTGAGAGAGCTAATGCTCTTCTGTTCTCAAACTCGGGAATGTGGAATTCTACCAAAAATGCATTTCTCAAAGACGGTATAATCCACAACAAACGATAAGGGTCATACTTTCTATACCAACTATGTACACATCCTTACAAGGTCATCACAAATTAACTGGCCTTTCGATCCTGGGTCGTGATTCCCTTCGCGCACCATAGCAGCTCACACTTATGCACATGCTCCACGGCATCTTCTATTCCACTGTAATCTAGCAAGTGTAGAGACATCTCGAAAAATACTTGAGGAGGTGGCTGAGGCCCTTACCCTCCCGATCCAGTCCCTTGGTTTCCCCTAGTGTTTCCTCCTCCACTGGATCCATTGGATCTGAGCCACTAGCTCCACCACTTCCACCTCCAGATCCTCCTGTGTTAGGTACAGGGCCTGTGTTTGTCGTGCCGAGTGCTCCCATCGTCCCACTAAATTGTGCACCAACAGTTTGTGAACTAGTACCACTCCCAATCATAGTTCCTCCACCACCTCCTAACGCACTTCCAAAACCAGCCGTATACATGGCTTGCCCAAACATTCCAACGAATACCGAGGATAGTGTGTGAAGCCATATAAGTCCTAAACAATAAATTGTATGTTCTAGGCGCCGATTGGTTGCTTCCACCGATATCAAATGGATCAACTATACTCTTCCCTCATTCGAACAAACCAAGCACCAAGGTCCGGTCACTAGGTGGGGTCAGATGCACATCAACGACTCTTCTCTCTCTACGCGATGGACTCTCATCAGAATCTGCAAGGTTTTCTCTTCCGCACTTACCAAGATGGTGTACCACTGACCGCTTGGGTTCGACATCCTTCGCGCGTGAACCTCAACTCCTTTCCACCATGTCTGGCTCCATAACCCACTTGTAATCCCGTGTTGTCTATCAATCTCCTTTTCACGTGCTTCATTATACTTGAGTTGCCTCTCCTCCCTTTCCTGTTCAGTCATCAGATCAACCATCCTTCCCCAACCTGGCTTCCTCGCCTAGCACTCAGGGTGGTTTAGCTAGCCATAGAGAATGCCTCTAAACCCATGGTTACCATTAAGATTTTGATCATAAGGGGAATAGCATGCAAAAATGATCCCCTGGGCTCTCGTAAGAACTCAAACTCAAAGCAACTTCGGGCAGAATACGTGGAAATAGTGTATTCCAGAGTGTAGCTAGCTAGTACTCCCTTCCACTAATGATCTATAACATGGGTCCACGTTAGATCAACATCTTGCAGGTTCTGATATGTTTCTTGGGTCCAAGGGTATGATCTATAACACCACCCCGATCTAGATGTATAAGCTGAGAGCCATTCGAATAACTCTACTGGGAAACAACAGAAGAAGGTTTCGTACAACTCATGATAAAGAGTGTCTTCCACCCATCTTCACGTATCAAACCCAGATCTCGGTACTAAATCTCTGAGAAAATTCATCCTCCGTGCTCTTAAACCAATCTTCAACACCTTCAAGTGTTAAGCGTTCCGCCATCACTTTTTATAGAGATCATGATATATGTCATGCTTCCCTACAACTTCGAAAAGAGGTCCCAACAATGGAACCAAGATGTAGTCACTTTTACACCCACTAAGAACAAGGGAACCTCATGCGCGTCGGCCTATCACCCAGCGGGCACTAGGTGCTCACCCGAGGCACGTGAGAGGGAGCCGAGTCTCTCTTTTATGTGAGTCTAGTGGAAGGCATAGCCCATGATTCTGACTTAGTGATTTAATAGACATGAAGGGCTATAGAGCTCAGGACGACTTCTACACCCCTTTAGTCATAATAGAACCAAAGCGCACAACAGAAATAATAGAACTAAGAGTTGTACATCTACTACTATACTTAACCATTTAAGCAAGATTTACGATTATATAAGAACTAAAGTGCAATAGTAATATGCAGATAATATAGAGAAAGAGTCTTGATACATTTTTCATGGAAACCTTATCACATTCATTCATAGTGTTTACTTATAAAAGATTACAGAAGGTAGACCGTAGTCATGTGCCATATGTGGATCCATACATGTATTCTCACAAGACAAAAATTTCATTCCCCATTTCCCCATTACATCCTTACTTGAATTTTGTACCCATTTTCATCCCATAGTTCTCGCAGTAATTCTGCAGAGCTCTGCTACCTCATTTTCTCTCTCTTCTTTCTTTAAGGGCGTGCATATAAATAGGCCTCTGAGCTCTAACAAACTCCTCTGCAACCTCAGATCTGGCCCCAAGTGTCAAGGTGTGGGTCACCCCGGGCGCATGCCTCTCCATGTCATGATTAACTTTTTGGATCTTTCTATCGCAAGGTATATTCCCTCCAGGACACCCTATCGCCAAGCTGAACCTTATCCAAATAGAACACGTTCTTCATGTGTTTTGTCCCAAAGGCCAAAAATGGCTAAGTCCCGAATTGTTCTTCGCACGGCGTGCACATCCTGGGTTCTTCAAGAATCCTTTTGAATTCTACCTTGTGCACCTACACTTGCGCGCTTCCCCCGGCCATGCGCGCCTACACGCCCTTAAGATTTGGAAGCTAAAATAGGGGTCGCAATAGAATGGATATGGCCACGAAGGTGGAATTTGAGAGGAAAATGAGGATAAATAGATGAAAGTAATGGTACCCCAACAAAGGACACAAATATGGCCCAAAAGGTGAGATAGAAAATGTGAGATATGGTGCCTCGAGAGGGAACACAAAGATGGCCACAAAAGTGTACTTAAGATGAGATAAATTGGATAAGTTTTGATGAAATAGATGGAAAATATCATATAGATCGATAATATTAGATGAAATGTTAGATTGGATTTAGATGAGATAAGATTTAGATGCAACTTAATAATGGTGATCTATGGGTATGAATGACACTATGTCATATCAAGGAACATGTGAGGAAAATATGCCTCACTTGTATTAGGGGTAAACAAGGAGGGGATCTAGGTAACACAAGGCACATGCAACAAAACCAATGTTACCAGGTGACTACCGACAATTGGTCATACCAAAGATCATAAGGAAGATGGATGAAATGAAATCATAAACCTAATGTCAACATGACAAAGGGGTTTGAGATGAAACTTGTACGTGGGAAGAGGGTTCTCCAAAAGTGGTGTTCCCTAAAAATATGCCCTAGCTCTGGGAAGGGGAAAGAGAAAGTTGATCAATGCAGGAAGCTTTCTTAGGATGTTGATAAAATGGAAGGTTGATCAATGTAGGAAGCCTTCAAATTCCATAAGGAGTAGCCATCCTTCGAGGGTATGGTCTACTTTATACAAAATAAATGACAAGAATAACATATATTATAGTTGTCCTTCGAGGGATCAGTCTATTTATTTGATTTTGATTTTGATTTCATGCTTTTTGATTTCTTTTTTTGCATGAATGACTATCCTTTGAGGGATTAATATTGTTTTTTATTATAACTTTGATTTCGATTTAAGAATCCATGTATTTTGATTTTACACGTGGGAGAGTTGGGACTAGCTAAGTAGACCACTTAGGAGGGGATAAAGAGTGTACAAGAGACACCACTAGACCCTTTGCATGGTTCCAATAGGTGAATAAGAAGGTGTCGATGTGATGATGATGGAGTTCCCACCAAAGGGGAGAATCTTTCCATAAGGAATATGCTACGAGAATACCTATGGTGCCCACATTTAAGGTCACATCTAGGAAGTGACAGTAGAACACATAATTCCAAATCATCAAAATGAGAGATGGAAGAGGCTAAGATGGAGGAATGATCTAAATAATATGACTAAGAGCACTGATAGACATGCTAACAGAGAGACTAGTCACAATTGCAAAGTGTTAAGAGGCTCGACTTCTAGTTTACCATCAAGGGAAGGAAAAATTTCCATGCAATGTTCTAATTAAATTCACGTTCAAGATGGGATGAGAGCTTGATAGGATGGGATATGATGAGATAGATGAGTGAAGGTAAAAACTATGCGCTACCCTTTAAGGAAGTGAAAATATGTGTCCCTAACTAGACGAGTAGATGGTCCCCCAAGGAAGGACAAATATGACCACAACGGTGGATTTAGGATAAGATGAAATGGTTCCCCCAAGGGAGGGATGAATATGACCACAACGATGGATTTAGGATGAGAGTGAAAGATTAGATAAGACGTCACGAGATAGATAAGATGGAAACTATGTGCTACCTTTCAAAAGTGAGGAAGTGAGGAAAAGATATGCATTCCAGTAAGATAAAAAAGGCCACAAGAGTGGGCTTATGATGAGAATATGGTGCCCCGAGAGGCATAAACATGGCCACAAAGGTGGAATTTGAATGAAAAATATGGAGATAAATGGTCCTCAAAGGAGGAACAAACATGGCCACAACGGTGGACTTAGGATGAAACAGATGGTTCCCCAAAAGAGGCACAAATATGGCCATAATGGTGGACTTCGATGAAGATGGTGCCCCAAGAGAGGCACGAATATGGCTATAAAGGTGGACTTTGATAAAGATGGTGCCCCAAGAGAGGCACGGATATGGCTACAAAGGTGGACTTTGATGAATATGGTGCCCCAAGAGAGGCATGAATATGGCAACAAATGTGGACTTTAATGAGATGAAATGGTCCCTCAACCAAAGGACAAATAGGGCCACATCAGTGGACTTTGATGAAAGGGATGGAAATATGGTGCCTAAGAGAGACATGAGTATGGCCATAAAGGTGGACTTTGATGAAGATGGTGCCCCAAGAGAGGCATGAATATGGCCACAAAGGTGGAATTTGATGAAGATGGAGATAAATGGTCCCTTAAAGGAGAAACAAACATGGCCACAACGGTGGACTTTTAGTGGAAAATATGGTTTTAAGGGAGAAACAAGGATGGACACAATGCAAAGGGCTTAGGATGAGAAGAGAAAAAGATTAAAACATGGCCACAATGGTGGACTTCAAGCGAGAATAACTGGTTCCCTAAAGGGAAGGAAAACATTGCCATAAAGGTGGACTTTAATTGAGATTTGGACTTAGATAAAATTTAGATTAAGATTAGATGAGATGGATTGGATGAAATTGGATGAGGTTAAATAAAGCGAAGTCAAGAATGAAGTTTCCCAACATCAAAAGAGGCATTAGATGGATAGGAAGATGCATTGTTGTGGATAGGATGAGTGGATGAGAGGATCTAAAATGAAGAGAAGGTGTTCCCCAGCGTAAGAGACTATGTCACATTGAGCGATTTGGATGTGGATGAGAGCATGTATGCGGAGGATCAAATGGGATTGTTGATTAAAAATTTATATTTGGATTGGATAGATGGTTGGGGACCATAGGGATGATTGGTAAGACCCATAATATCAATGAATAAGGGCATAATTTCCTTCGGGGGAATGTCATGTGTAGGAGAGATGCTAAAGGATGGTGTGGATGAAGGAATTTTGGGAAACTTTGATGGATGGGATACAAATTGGATTGGTTATAGATGGAGAATGATATTCCCCCTGAATGAGGAAATTATCTTCTCAACAAGGTTATGGATGATTGTCTAAAAGGCCTTACAATGCTCAATGTCATGGCCTAGAATACATTCATAGGTGTAAATGCAATTAGGATCGAACCATGATGGTTTCTTACTATGGGGATTAAAATTTTTGATAATAGGAAGCATGATGCCGAAATTTGAGTTAGATGTTGAAGGATATTTTCATAGGATCCAATCAAAATTTCAAAAGGAAGATAAATCTTATGAGGTTTAACATAAATTTTGGCTTGGATTTAGGTACGGATGTAGATTGGATGGGTAGATTAGGTGTCTTGGAAGATAAATAAATTTTGGTTGGAGGATTGGATTTTTTGGATTTGGATTTATCATTGCAAGATATCCTTTCTTTGGAATTATTAGACTTGGATTTGGACGTGGATGTTTGGGATGTTGATGTATGAGCTGATTTGGATGTTGAGGATGGGGTGGATTTCTTTGAGGTTTTGGTGTTTTGGTTTCAGTTTTAGTGTTGGTTGATGATTCAAGGTCACATGGACTGGACCAAGTGGTTACTTGAACAAATTTGATGGATAATGAAGGATCCTCTTTAGAAGAATTGTCATTTAGAGGTGAAATGGATGCAAAATTTCGTGAAGAATGAGGGAATTTTACATTTGGATAGATGAAGTCAAAGGTGCAGATGTTGAAGTGGAAGGAAGAGATTGGTTTGGTTTGGGAAGGAGGTATCCTTAATGAAGTTATGAACAATGGCTTGAAGTGCTTTGCAATGTTCAATATCATGTCCAGGGTATGATGATATGCATAGATGAGGTTGGAATTAAACCACGATGGCTTATTGCTATTTGGGTCAAAGGCCCTAATAGGTAGAAGCGTGATTGTAGAAATTTGTAATAAGTGTTGGAAGACCTTGTACATGATTCAACCAAAGCGTTAGGAGGTGTTTTTTCTTTACGAAATATCTTGGTCTTTGAAGAAGAAGTGGATGTTTGAGATGATCTAGATGTTGAGGATAAAGTTTGAGCATGTTGATGTCTTGATGGTCCAATTCAATTTTGGTATTGGTAAATGCCTTAGTGTTGAATGGTTTCGGTTTTAGTTGATGAAATGTTCTTGATGAAAAGGTTGTCATGTTGGATTGTTTAGAGGTAGGAATGTCAATTTCCTTATAGGAATGTATAAGGTATTTTTGAGGTAATGTATTGATGGTTGTATATTTTATTTGTGGGGTTGCGTCCTTAGGAGGAATGACAAAAATTTCCACGGAGGTGGTGTTGGTATAGGCGTAGGAAGCAACATTTGTTTGATGGAATCTACAAAAATTGAAGATTGACTCAATTGTGTTGATGAGGTATAAGGATCATTTGAATTTTTCATAAGTTGAAGTGCTTTCAAAGGTTCTTCAAATGATGTAGGAGGGGAGGATGATGTGGATGTGGATGATGAAGTGGATTAGGTAGATATAGGTGTGGAATCAATGGTAGATGTGGGGTGTGTACTAAAAGAGGTGTTTGATGTACAATATTAATTGAATAAGGATAAAAATCGTATGGTGTGGAAGGTGGAAATGGATCTGTCGATGGTGGATCTAGGAAGGTTTGTTCAAAGATACCCAAGAGTGGAGATTGAATTGTTTGGGGATTATGTAATATTGGGAAGTAGGGACATAGTAGGATGGCTGATATTGTTGAGGTACATAAAGTGTGGTAGATGAAGTAGGGATGGAATTGGCATAAGGTGACGGGATGGAGTAGGACCCTCTGGTTGACATGATTGAGAACCAGAGTTATAGTGAAAGTATTCATAGATGGGGCTAGAAGGAGACAAACACGAGATATCGATCATGCTAGATGTTTGAGGAGTGGCAGTAATTGATGTGATAGGCATGGGGTTGTAGTTATGGTTGATGTGGGTGTAGGATAAGTATTGGATGGTCTTGGTTATACAACATAAGGAGTGGATGGATAAGGATATAAGGAAGCTTGGTGTGTTAAATTTGGAGGAGATGTTTGATAGGATGTTTGAGGTTGGATTAAAATATTTTATTGTTAGAGCACACGAGAAGTGTGAATGTTGGTAGATTGTGATGATTGGATGGGTATTCCATTGGTAAAACCAATGGAAGTAGGGATAGTGTTTACCAGAGAAGATGTAGGTGGAATAGAATCCTTCGATTGAGTAGGTTGATAGGTTTGAGATATTTTAGGGGGTCTATGAAGTAGAAAGTCATAGATGGGGTTAGGGGGAGGCTTAGAGGCCTCTAAAGGAGTAGGAGGTAGAGGTGTTTGAGGTATGGTATCGATTTAAAATGGGTTATATTTTTTTGGTATGGTTGGTGAGAACAAATTTTTTGGTGGTGGGTTAGGAAAGGGCTCTCTAAAATGTTAGGGAGTGGTGAAGATTGTATTGGTTGAGGGGGTGTATGATATTGGGAAGGAGAAACATGATAAGATGGTTGGGATTGGATGGGAAGATCTAATGTATGAGGAACAAAAATATCAATAGGCTAGACATGCATGGTGATGTTGGACAAAGCGGGATAGTCCAAGGGGGTGGAATAAAACCTACTGGTCAGTGTGATCTAGAAGGAGACAAGGATGAGATATCAATTGTGGTAGATGTTTGTGCAGAACCATTTGGGGTGAAGTTTTGTTCCATTTTAAATCAAACAAGTTAGGAAAATAGTTCTTTTTATGTTTTTGTTTAAGAAAGTATGAAAAGAAAAGGGGAAAGAATAATGAGGTACCTAGGAGAAGGCAATCTATGTTTGGTTTCATGTATGTTTTGGCTTGGGAAGTCTCATGCGGCTTCCTGTTGGGTGATCAAATCCCAAACAATACGACAGAAAGGAAGTGTTTTGATGTGTTATTGTATTTGTGAGTTTCAGGTCGTGTGTGATAAGATGTGATATGCAGTAAGTTGAACCCATACTTAAGTTATATGAGCAAGAAGGATGTAAAAGGAACATTCTTTTTAAAACCAAATCGAAGTGTGATTTTTGAAAACACATGTATGAAAGGGAAAGTACAATGCAAAAAGGATCAAATAGGGAAAAATTGAGGAATACGTAGATAATGATTTTCCTATTTATCTTCACCTCTTCTTAAGTGATGAGGATCCAAGCCACGAACGCAACATGAGCAAGCGAAAGGGGAGCCTCACACTAGAGTGTTAGTGGAAGACAACAAAATCAAAGACCAAAGTAATAGATGCAAGAGATCACCCAAGGGTGGTCACACCGGGCGTGTCAGAATGTTATCCAAATTTATCATTCGTAATGAAATTAATGCACTAGCTACTAAAGAAATTAGCAAGTCGAAATGATGGAGGGTTTATATTACCTCGGATGTGGTATGGATGAATGGGCACAAAGGTGATTGATCTCTTGCAAGCTATATAAACTGTAAAACTAGAGAAAGATTTGATTAGATAGATTTATGTGGGGGTTGCCTGGACAATTTTGGCTCTAAGAAGTGATTAGCTTCCTTGGCGGATGTTAACCCCTATGTTTAATAAGATAAGATAAAAATAATAATAAGTGGATAATATGCAAAATTTGAGGCACACAGAAACTAAAATATGCATAAATGTAAGGTACATAAAAATGATCTAGATGAATACAAAAAAGAATACCCGTAAGGTTGATTTGTGACCGGGGCTACACAGAGGTAAGTCGGCGATGACTTGAGAGAGAAGATCTAGACTGTAGTTGAAGTATCCAAACCCGTAAGGTTTGAGTGCAAATTAATGGATGACAGAGGCCAATGGATGTTGAAGGATGACCTGCGAGAATGATCTCCGAGACAAAAAAATAAAGAAAAGGGCGAGAAAGAAAGGATGTGGATAAGTTGTTAGATGAACATGACCTCGGTCGAAGGCAACTAGGTGGGATCGATGATGAATATAGGAGATTGTGATAAGTGCAAGAGTATAAATGGATGGAAAATGCAACCTACAAGAAAAGGAATTGGGATAAAAGCATGCCAATCGAGCTCGAGTATTTCAAAAGATTATTTGTACCTACAAAAGATTAGCTACAAGAAGAGCAATGATAATATAATAAAATTTGGTTAAATCAATATAAAGATAGAGATAATATCACGAAGGATGATCGTGAGTGATGTAGGCACATTGAGAGGAGCTCAAGGAGGTCTGGCAGTTGTTGCGGGATGCTCGGTATGAGGAGATGTTCACAGGTTACAGGAAAACTTCGATATGTGCATGCCTATCATCTTGAATGGGAGGAAAGCACTTTTCTTTATAGGGTCAATGTTAACTAGGCTGGGTCGCCACCAATTATGGGGAATTTTCCCCAATGGGCATGATTTTTTTATTTTGGTCGAGATTTGATGCTTTTAAAGATTAGGCGAGTGCTTTAAAGCATTAGGCAGGCAAGGGATGAGATATGGGTAGTTAGGGCATAAAAATAGATAGGATAAAAGCTATAAAAGCAAGGGGATTTATGTGTAGGATAAAAGCAATAGAAATAGAAGGTTGGTTAGGAAAGTGGATGGATAATTAATTAATTAATGGGGATTAATTAATTAATGTTGATTGATGAGGATTGGATAATGATAGGATAAATGGGAATTTAATTAAATAAGGGGGATGAATTCAATAAATATGCGATGTGGGAGATAAGGGTATAGATACCAAATTTAGGTGTCTACACTTACAGCCAATAGAAGGTGTTAACACATAATCATCGGTAGTTAGTAATCCCAAAGGTCACGAGGGAAAGTATTGAAGGTGGAATTATATACCTAATGTTAACATGACATAAGGGGTTTCATATGAAACTCGTACATGGGAACATAGTTTCTCCTTAGGTGGGTGTTCTTAGGTCTATGCCTCAGCTCCAAGCAATATGGTGCAAACTGATCAATGAGAGGAGATTTTTATGGGTGAGAAAGTTGATCAATGTGGAAAGCTCTCTTAGGATGTTTTTTTCAAAACTTTATGATTTTTCTTTAGAGTATATAGAAGGTTGATCGATGTGGGAATCCTTTACTGCCATGATATGAGATAGTAGCCATCCTTCGAGGGAGTGGTCTAGATTTTGATTTTATGATTTTCAATTTTGCTTTTATAAATGGCAGGATAATATATGCATGGTAGTTTTCCTTCTAGGGATCAACCTATTCTTTTGATATTTTTCTTTTTAGGAACAACTATCCTTCGAGGAGCAATTTGTTTTCTTTTTGGGTAAGATAACTTATAAGATGAGCATTCGAAAATTGTAACTTTTTATGGAAGAGCTAGGGATATCTAGGTATACCACTTAATAGCGGGATGAAGAATGTACAAGTGACACCCATTGACCCTTAGCGTGGTTCTAGTAGGTAAATAAAAGGAAGTGGATATAATGATTACGTTGTTCCTTCTACCTATAACGAGGAAATTTTCCATAAGGAATA
>CM031235.1:923068202-923156180 GCA_018340775.1 Taxus wallichiana var. yunnanensis
AAAATTAAGATAATTAGTGCGAGGATATTAATTTTCATTGGAAGATAATTGTGGAGTAAATAATAAGTGTGAATCGTAAGTAACTATAATATTATTATATTGATCTATATTATTTTTTAGTTTTTAATTTTTTACTTTTAAATGTATTTTTTACTTTTACATGTAAGTAACTATATTTAATTTTAGTGGAAAATAATTAGTGCTGAATAAATAATTAGTGTTATATAATTTTAGTTTTTAAATGTATTTTTACTTTTAGGTTAGTTTTATTTTAGTTTTTACTTTTAGATGTATTTTTACTTTTAGATTAGTTTTATTTTAGTTTTTACATGTATTTTTATTTTATGTTAGTTTTATTTTAGTTTTTACATTTAGATGTGTTTTATAAATAAAACATATAAATAAATGTTTTATATTTGTAATTAAAATTTAATAAATACAATTCTATATTTAAAAACTAGCATAGATATCTTAAATACATCTATCTAAAATACACCAAGAGATATCAATCTCAAGGTGCCTATTATCCCAAATTCACCTAATATTGCCTATATTGGAATTCTCACATAAGTTATATAGGCACCTTGAGATTGATATCTCTCGGTGTATTTTAGATAGATGTATTTAAGATATCTATGCTAGTTATATATGTTGTTGTAGTTTTCTTGTTCGATTCAAGTTAATGATGTTAGCTGCTAAAGAAAGCTAAACAACTTAGATCATGGAGGGTTTATGGTACCTCAAATGCAATTTAATGGATACAAAGCAAAGTAGATGATAGATCCTGCTCCTACAAACCGATGACCTCGCAAATCAAAGGCACTTAAGAAAATTTGATTAGATGATATATGTGGGGGCTTCCCACAAAATTGGCTCCAAGAAGTGTTACCTTCCTTTCGCGGATGTTAACCCCCGTTGATAAGAGAAAGTGAAATAAAAGATGGATAATCAGATAGCATGCAAAAACAGAAATACTACTAAATATGAAAGTAATAAAGATTGATTTAAGTACTATTCTAACTAAATAAAATATAAATCAAATGTTACCTCGACTAGGTAGATGATGACCCAAACTATGCATGCGCAGAGGTATGTCGCATGACATCCTTTGTGAGAATCTAGAACAAAAATGAAATATGTAAACCTTGCAAGATCTAGATGCAACTGGAATACAATAAGGGCCTATGGATGCTAGAGTTAGCCTACGAAAGGGATATGAGGAAAAAGAAACTAGAGAATGACAAAATGGTGATTTGGAGGAAGTTAGATGACATGACTCAGTCGATGGTGAATGGGATGTAGAATAGGCTATAACAAATAACAAAGGAGTAGGATGATGGATCTAGTAGACTAAAGCGAGAGATAGAACACAAGTAGAGGTTGGAGGAGGCTTGGAGATGGAAAATACAGTGACAGAGGGTCGAGTCGATGGTGACTCGAGGTGGATGATGAAGAATGTAGTAGAGTGAAGCAAGGCCGAGAGTAGATGGACTAAAAGGGCAACCTGCGAATGTAAAATTTGGAAGAACAACCTGATAACATAGTCACGACAACTTTGGTAAACCTTGCAAGGTGTTAGATTGAACTAGATAGCAATAGAAATGATATAAATAGCATAAAAACACTCTAAAACCTCCTGTAGTTATGCAGATGATAAAAATGATCTTTCAAGGGCTCACTGAGGGTTAATGAGATGTTGGTTTGCAAGTGGATTCACGAGAATGTAAGAAATTAGAAAGAAGTTGTGCTGTGTTTTTACGTATTGTTTTGGGAAAGATATGAAATTAGTTTAATAGGGTTGTGATGACTAGGTTGAGTCACCACCGACTATGGGAAACCTTCCTGAATGGGGGTTGATTTTGTGATTTAGTTATAAATTTAGGTTTTGATGAATGGAAAAGCTTCTTTAAAGCATGTAGGTAGGAATAGGTTATTTAGGGATGTGTAGGAAGTAAAGCTAGATAGGATAAAAACTAGAAAAATCGAGGGATGTGGATTTAGAATGAAAGCATCCTAAATGGAAAGTTGATTAGGGCATGTGGATGGATATTGATTAATTAATTAATTAACAAAAATCAATTAAGTAATGTTTATTAAATAAGAATTAATGGTGATGGGATAAATAGGTATTTAATTAAATTAAAGGGGATGAATTAAATTAATGGGTCTATATAAGAAAATGGTAAAAATATGCACATGAGATAGACAAGGGTAGAGATACCCAATTTAGGTGTCTACATTTTCCCCTTTTTGTTGAGTGGTTTACGTTAGCAAACCATGAGACAAAAACGATGAGAGGATAAGATGAAGGATGAAGAAGGATTGATGATGAGCCCCCTCAAATGGGGGATCGATGAAGCCACGGGAAATTGATGATGTTTGAAAAAGGTAGATGATGAAGGGTAGGTGGGTGAAGAAAGATGTGTAAAATCATTACTAAGGCTAGATGCCCCCAAAAAGGGATCACAATAATAATAAAAACTATGGTGGTGACTCTAATATCACATTGGTAGAGGAAAATTATTGTCTCAACATGGAGATGTATGACAACATTCTATGGGCCAAAGTGAGTGGTGGTGAATATCACCGCAATATGGATGTGAAGCCATGATGACCAATGGGTCATAAGAAAACATCAAAGTATGCACAACTAAATGAAAAAGGTATGTGAAATCATTCGTACACAAGGAATCGAGCGAATAGGTGTGTGTGGGGACGAGGATGAAAGTATTATGCCCCAACAAGACATTAAATATGGCACAAAGGGTAGATTGGAAAAGTGGTGGTGAAGTAATATGCCCCAAGGGGAAATAAGTATGGCCACAAGGTGGACTTTTTGTGTGTGGATTGTATAGGACTATGAAATAAAATACCCAAAGGAGGGGTGAATATGGCCTACAAAGGTGGAATTAGAGAGTATAAAGGGATAGTTTAAAATTCTAGGAGGGAAAATACAAAACATTGAAAAAAATGCCCTAAAAGGAGAATATAGATGACACAAAAGGTGGACTTAAGATGAGAGAGATTGGATAAGATTGGATGAGGTGTAGGATAAGATGTGACTTAACAACGATGACCTATGGGTATGAATGACACTACATTATATCAAAGAACACGTGCGTGGAAAATATGTCTCAATCACATTAGAGGTAAATAAAAGGGGATGTAGGTGACGCAAAGACACATGTGACAAAAATAAATGCTAGTAAAATAACCAATGATAGTTAGTCATTCTAGAGATCATAAAGAAGCATGGATGAAATGAACTCATAAACCTAATGTCAACATGAAAAAGGGGTTTGAGATGTAACTTGTACATGGGAAGAGGGTTATCCGAAAGTGGTGTTCCCTAAAACTATGCCCCAACTCGAGAAGGGAAAGAGAAAACTAATCAATGTGGTAAGTCTAGAAGAAAGTTGATCAATGCGGGAAGATTTCTTAGATGCTTTAGTAAAATGGAAGGATGATCAATGCGGGAAGCCTTCAAATGTCATGAGTAGCCATCCTTCAAGGGTATGGTCTAATTTATACATAATATAAATGGCAATAATAATATATGATAACCGTCCTTTGAGGATCAGTCTATTTTTTTTTTGATTTGACTTTGATTCTCTTGTTTTTTTTTCTTTTTTCTTTTTTACATGAACAAGCGTCCTTGAGGAGCATTCTATTTTTGATAACTTTGATTTTTGATAAGAGCATCCATGAATTTTTATTTTTACATGGGGGAGAGGTGGGACTAGCTAAGTAGACCACTTAAGAGGGGATCAATGAATGTACAAGAGACACCCCTAGACCCTTTGCATGGTTCTAATAGGTGAATAAGAGGGTGATGGATGTAATGATCATGGAGTTCTCACTAAAGGGGAGAACCTATCCATAAGGAATATGATACGGGAAGAGCCATGGTGCCCATATTTAAGGTCACATCTAAGGAATGACGGCAGACCACATAATTCTAAGTCATCATAATGGAAGATGGAAGAGGCTAAATTGGAGGAATGATCTAAGGATGTGACTAAGAGCTCACTGGTAGATGTGATAAAAATATAATGGTCACAAGTGTAATGCATTAAGTGGTTCCACTTCTAGTTTTCCATCAAGGGAGGCCAAATGATAGGCTCCCGACCCATACTTATGTGTAATAATGTATGGTCCAATCCAATTAGGGGCAAACTTTCCACATTGGATCCTTTTTAGAGTAGTGACGTTTGAGGATAGGATGATAGATTACAAAGGAGGGGATGCAATGAGATAGATGAGAGAAGATGAAAACTATGTGCTATCATTAAGGAAGTGAAAATATGAGTCCCTAACAAGACAAATAGAATTTCCCCAAGAGAGGGACAAATATGACCACAAAGATGGAATTTAAATGAGAATAAATGCCCCCTTTAAGGGAAGGACAAGGTGATAAGAGGACATGATTTAAATTGAATTATTTGGATGAAGATTGTAAAATATGTGTGACTCCTCGGGGTAAGGAATCAAGAAATACACGTTTCAAGTAATGGCCACAAAAGTGGAATTGAAATGATGCCAAGGATGGAAAGAATTTAATTTGTAAGCACATCGATCTTATAATGAAGTCCCCAACATGTATGGATGAGGAATATGCAAGGGACAAAAAATAAAGGGAGGATGCTCCCCCAACGAAAGATAATTTATCACTTTGGAGAAATTAAATGTGGATGAGTTAGTGGATGTCAAAAGAGTTTAAATGGGATCATATTAGATTTGGATTGGGTATATGATTGGGGACCACAAGGGTGATTGGAAAGACCAATAGTATAAATAAACAAAGGGGGACCTTACAATGTAGGAGAGATGCTAAGGGATGATGTGGATGGAGGAGTCTTAGGAAACCCCATGGATGGGACACGAATTGGATTGGTCATGGATGGAGAAGGATATTCCCTCTAAATGAGGAAATCATCTTTCTCAATAAGGTCATAAACGATGGTTTAAAAGGCCTTACAATGCTCAATGTCATGGCCGGGCACGATGATAGCATATAAGATTGGGGTTGAACCATGATGGTTTCTTACTATGAGGAGAAAAAGGTCTAATGGGAGGAAGCGTGATGGAAGATATTTGGATTAAATCGAAAGATGTTAGCATAAGACCCAACTAAACTATCAAGAGGAAGATAAATCTTGCGGGTTTTAATAGGGTGTTTGGATTAGGTGTAGATGTTGATTAGATGGGTAAATTAGGCATCTTAAAAGATGAATCAACTTTGGGAGGAGAGTTATATTTATTTGATTGGGATTTATTATTACGAGATGTCTTAGATGAAGGGGCTGGCCCTAAAATGGATGAGGGTGTGCTTAGGATGAAATTTTGTAATGTTGGATCCTTGGGGAGAGGCAAGGTCTAATTTCTTACGAGGGTGCATGGAAGAATTTTGGGGATGTTTACCAAGAGTCATAGAATTTGATCGAGATGGTTTACCCTTGGAAGGGATGTAAAAGGCGATAACCAGATCATACCAAGCCAAGAACTTAGATGCTAATCAAACACCACGATCAATAAGATGAAAGCAATTCACTAGAATAACATTACATAAACCTTTGCAAAAAAATGAGTAGTAATATCATACATTATTTTGGAACTCAATGAAATACAATTATAATGGGCCTTTCTTATATAGGAAGGAATAACAATCTAAGAACCGATTAAGGTCGTAGATCAATCCATAAATCAAGGAAAGAACTAGTCATCAAAGAACTAGTCAAGACCATATATTTAGGAAAGAACTAGACATCAAGGATCTAGTCAATACTATAGATCAAGGAAAGAACTATACCTAACAACTAGATAATATCCCCTTAATATCTAAATAAATAAAAATAAATATCCACACACACAAGTGGGTGAGGATAAATACAATAAAGGTAAATAAAGTACCTAGGTGAACATGAGCTAAGGTAAATACCTACTCTAACACCCCCTCAAGTGAAGCTAGGGTCAAAATCAAAGTGGCGTGTCCACAATATGAGTCCTAGAAACTAGGCACGATGAGGTACTCATGTACACTATTTCCATGAAAAAATATCAAACCAAAAGAAGGAAAGAATCCTACTAGAAGGAAAGAGAAAGAAAAATAAGAAGGAAAATGTTCTCATGAACACCCCCAAGAAAACTTCTAAAACCCCAAGCATTCCCACACAACTCAAGGTAGTGAGGTGATGCAAAAGGCTTCGTAAAGATGTACACAACCTGGCTTTGTTGTTGAGTCGAGAATGTACTCCAAACAAAGAACTCCATCCCGAATGTCTTTGATGAATGAAGTGAATGTGTATCTCAATATGCTTGGTCCATTGGTGCTTGATTGGGTTGTAAGAAATGTGAATTACACTTTGGTTATCACACAAAAGTATAGTTGATGAATCCTATGGGAATCCAAACTCTGTCAATAAATTTCAAAGCCAAAGAATCTTTCGACTCATGTAAGCTCTTCCTATACTCTACCTTTGAAGATGAAAGTAAAATAGCTAGTTTATTTTTACATGCCCAATAAAATTGAGAAGAACCAAGACAAAAAGATAGAAGTGGAATGCCTGTCATCAATATAACCTACCCAATTTGAATATGTAATCCAACCAACTAAGTAGAACCTTGAGTGTAGTGTAGGCTAAAGTGGGAAGTGCCCTAAAAATAATGCAAAATCATTTTAGCAACTTATCGGTGACTACTATGAGGAGAATGTGAAAACCGAGATATAAGCCCTACTACAAATGAAGTATCAAGGAGAGTATGGGTCAAGTATATGAGACTTCTAACCAACTGCCTATACAAAGTATGATCACAAAGTGGAGTGGTACATGTGGAAGTAAGAGTAACCCAAAAATAAAAGGAGATGGACTTGGTTTGTAATAAACCATATCAAAGTGCTGAAAAAGATCATGGGTGTATTTTTCTTGACTCAAATGAATCCCCTGAATCTTTCCGAGAAATATACAAACCAAGGAAATAATGCAATAACCCAAGATCTATCATGGAAAAGCGTGTAGAAATATCCCTATGAATAGAGAAGAAGGGTGCTTAGAGGAAAGCACACAAGATAAAGGGGTTTAAGAAGGGTTTAAGTGAAACTAGGACACGTGTGGGAAGCAAAACACATGGTTTAAAAGACTTAGCCATATTTGGCATTCTAGATGCACTTGAGGAAAATGTGAAGACCCGACTAGGCATGATGAGTGGATAAGGTGCCATCCTGGAACCTTGGAGGTCAAGAAAAGGATATTCCATGTAGGGAATATTCCTAGAAGACATCATTACAGAGAGTGGAGGGTTTGTAAAGGGATAAACATTCACCATTGGAGGACCACATCGACACTTGGCATGTGATCTATTTAGGAGAGAAGGCATGGTAGTGGGTGTTGATCCTATAAAGAGAGATGCTCGGGCTAAAGACATAGAGGAGACACAAAGAGGATAATATAGAGGATAATATACAAGAGGGACGAAGAAATAAAAAGATAAAATGTAAGAGATGATGAGAGATAGAGGGAACACATAGAGAATAAGAAGCAGAGTAACAAAGTGTTGCAGTAATGCTAGGGTTTAGAGCACTTAGTGCTAAGGGTTGTAAGGGATTCCATAAGCCTCTGTATGGCACTAGGATCTATAATAAGGGTTAAAATGGGAAAGGTATAGTTAAGGTCTCATACATAGGGAGGATTTATGGGAGTTAAGTCCCTGTCATTTATTGTATATGGTCTGAGATGACCCTTTTGACTGTAATGTGGCTACCTGAACTATGTTAAATCAATATATCTTTGGGTTCATTCTATATATTTTTCTTAAGGGTGTAAAACCTCATGTCATTTGACTTATCATGGCTCTAAATCTATTTATTATGCTTCTTGCAATGTTCTTTAGCTTTTGTGATGCACTAATGTTAGATCTACTAGTTGCATTTTCTACCTCTTTAAATAAGTGAATGTACTTCTACTTTTACAAATCATCCTCCATTAATGGTGGAACCTTCTCAAAAATCTCACATAAAGGAGGGCTCGCACCACCCATGCATGCCTGGGTGAGCACCCAATGCCCATTGGGTGATAGGTTGATGCACTTGGGGTTAGTAAAGTTATTAAGGGTAAATAAATGACTACATCTTGGTTCCATTTTCGGGACCTCTTTTCAAAGTTGTTGTGAGAATGGTGCGTGATGACAAAGTGCTTGACCTTGGACAATGTCGAAGCATGGCTTAAAAGCATGGAGGATGATTTTTCTTAGAGATTTAGTATTGGACCTGAGTTTGATGCATGTAAATGGGTAGAAGAACATTTGTATCATGAGTTGTATGAGACCTTATTTTGTTCTTTCAGTGGAGTTGTATGAATGGATTTTGGTGTATGCATCTAGATCGAGCTAGTACTATAGACCTCGCGTATGGACCCAAGATGAGTATCAGAGGTTCATGATGTTGATCTGACTTGGACATGTGTTGTTGATCATTGGTGGAGTAGAGTGTTGATGAGTTACACCTTGGAGTATGTGATTTCTATGTATTCTTGTCCAAAGAGATTGTTGAGTTTGAGTTCTGAAGGAGCCAAGGGGATTGTTTCTTATGTGTTATCCCTTTAGCTATAAAGATCTTGATCATTACACTGAGTTTGGAAGCATTTCCTATGGCCGACTAAGCTTCTTCTAGAGTGTTGGGTGAGGAAGCTAGGGTGGAGGAAGATGGTAGACCTTGTGGCGAAAAGGAGAGGGAAGAGAGATGACTCAAGTATAATGAAGCTCATGAGAGGGAGTTAGATAGACAATGTGAAGTTGTAGGAGTGATGGATTTATGGAGGAAGATGTTGGGAAGGAATTGAGGTTCACGTAGAGGACATGGAGCTGAGAAGTGTGCTACCCCATCTTGGAAAGTGTGGGAGAGAGACCCTTCAACTTTTGATGAGAGCTCATCACTTGGAGAAAGGAGAGTCATCACATGCATTTGAATCCACCTGGTGACCAACCCTCTGGCACTTAGTTTTCCAAATCTAGAGATAAGTATTGCTAACCTAATTGGTATTGGTGGAAGTGACCGATCAACACCTAGGAGGTATAACTTTTCATTTGGCACATCTATGGCTGCACAATCATTTCCTATGTTTGGAGGTATATTGTCTAGAGAACAAATTTGGGAAAAGTTTGGGTACAAAAAGCTTGGGTATCACATCTAGAAGAAGTGCATGGGACACACATCTGGTAGTGGTGCAATATCATAGACTATTGGCACATAGTTTAACGTGACAGTGGGGACACAAGGCATGACCACTTTAGACCCTTGCCGCCATGGGAGGAGGATTTGGTGGATTTGGTGGAATAAGAACTAGCAGACTAGTGGACCTAGTGGATCTGGAGGATCTGGTGGATTAGGAGGGAGCAGATCTTTGGTGGATCTAGTGGATCTAGTGGTAGAGGAAACACCGGAGGAAATCAAGGTTCTAGATCAGGTGGACAAGGGCCTCAACCACCTCAACAAGTATTTTTGAAATGTCTTTGCATCTACCAGATTACAAAGGTGTTGAGGATCTATGCAGAGCATGTACACAAGTGTGAGCTACTATGGCACATGAAGGGGATCACTACCCTGGAATGGAAGGCAAGTCAGTTTGCAACAACATTGCAAGGATGCATGCACATAGTTGGTACTAGAAGTATGACCCCCACCAGATAGTGGTAGATTACACCACACTACGTAATGCCTTCTTAGCTGAATTTCATATTCTTGAGTTTGAACAAAAGAGCATTAGCACGTTGAAGGAAATTCAACAAGGTATGGTAGAGAGTGTGTGGGAGTATGATGCACATTTTAAGACTCTCTTATCAAAATTGTCTTATGATATTCATCCTTCTCAAAGCATGCTCAAGTGGTTTTTTGGAGGACTAATAACACCTTTTAGGAGAGCACTTTTCACACAAAATTTCATAGACCCATGTGAGGCCTTGGAGGTTTCCCTGCGCATGCCGAGGCTATAGGAAGCATAGATACCAGTGTTAGCCCTTTTCTTGAAGCTTATATTTCTGCAATGGAAAAACAATTGGAGAAGCTATATCTATGAACTCATCACATGAGACTCACAGTGGCCTATGGTGCATGGATTGTGAGGTAGAGGGGCACACAAAGGATAATTTTCCTCAGAGATGGTACGCACCATGATGGTAGATTGTGATATTTTCCATGGAGATCATGATGTAAGTAGGTGTCTCACTATTGTACATGCGTGATCCATAAGAATGTGTCTTGCTACTACAAGATTTACACCTCTACTACTCATGACACTAAGGATTGTAGATTGATTGACTAGATACATGATGTCATTGATATTGGTGTGTGCCAGACCAGCATTACAAATAATTCCAAGGATGATGGTCATCACTATGAAGGGCACGTGGATGGAGGAGCTCATGGAAGAGGCTTTCATGGAGGATTTAGAGGTCGTGGAAACCATGAGGTGGGAAGAAGTGAGTTCCACGTGGAACTTGTTACAATTATGGGTCTATAGAGCACTATAAGCATGAATGTCCTGACCTACTATAATGCTCTTGGTGTGGAAAGAAGCACAAGTATGAGGAGTGCCCAGAGCTATTTGAACATATGAGCTAACAACAATAATGGAAAGACAAAAGGTTAGGATGGTAAGCGTTAAGAAAGTAGACTCACAATGGATGCCAAGAGTGGCACGTGAGGCAGAGTTAGAACTTATACTAGTGATGACACGAGATGAGGCTACATGCACTAGGGAGATACCAAAGTAGAGACCACTGATTACAAGAGAAGAGGTGGTGTATGGGAAGTATCTAGACCCTACCCATCAGAAGGAAGTCTATCAAGAGACCATGGATGTAATCAAGAGTCTTCAAGGGGAAATTCAATGTCTAAAGGAGAAATCCCAAAATTTGGAGTAGAAGAAGAGTGTTGAGGCTCCATAGAAGGATCTAGATGATGTCAAGGAGGTATGCAAAATGTTGAGGCAAGAGAATATCATTCCTCTATTAGGATAATGGTTAAGGAATAAGATACCAAGTGCCTGAGAGTAGAGTGCGAGAGGTAGGTTTTGCATGCTAACCTTCCTCCCCACAAGCCTCGACTATGATAAGGAAATTACCTTGAATGTAGTTGTTGATGGATGGATCCTAAGTAATATTATGATAGATATGGGTGTGGAAGTTAATGTTCTTACCTGGATGCCTAGAATCAAATGGGAAGGCCCCATTACAACCATCTTCAAATGTGTTGTATATGGCCAATAAGACAAAGACAATGCCCATTGGTGTTTTAAAGGATGATGTTATCATCATATCCAAGGGAAAATTCACTGGGACTTTGAAGTCTTAGCGCTTGCTGAGGTGGACAACTTCCCAATGTTACTTGGGCACCCCTTGGTGCTATAAGAAAAATGTTGACTTACATTTTAATAAGGGGTATATAAGCTTTGAGAACAAAGAGGAACATGGTTATCATTCCTTTGACAAGATGGGAAGTCAATGCCCTATATTGAGCCTTTAGGAGAAGAGGACCTAGATAGAATTTATGTGCACACTATCTCGGGACCCTGAAGTTATACAACCAACAAAGGAGGCATTATTCAGTGGGAAGACACTCAATCTATAAGTGATACAACTAGTGTGGCATGTGACAATTGGGCACATGAGACATATGAGTTGGTGGGAAGGTAGTTAAGGGCTCTGTGATGAGGGTAACAAAGGCACACTCAATCAAGTGCCTAGGAGGAAAATAAGTTACCAAGTTATTCTGGAGGAGCCAACCATGATGTTTTCCTATGAGAAATGGAGACCCAGTGGAGAAGTGAGGTCGAGAGGAGAGGGATGCTCAGCTATACCTTTCTTAGGACCAACATGTTGGTGGGTGACCCATCACGATAACCTTCTAGAGTGGCATGAGGTGAGAATCACATTCTCTGTTAGGTTTTTCTAAAGCAATGCACCTACTATCATACAAGATTATCATGGGAAGGAACCCACCTTGTTTCATGTCCAAGCATGTGAGAAGGCCTGGATGGAAGGCATGGAAGCCTTTGCCACCTTCTTTATGGGTGCATAAGTTGTACTCCACCTTACAAGGCTACATGTGTGCATGCATGGTACATTCACTCAGAGATGTCATGTAGACAGGAAATTGGCAGGAGTTGATGGCTGACCTCCTTCAAGATTTTGAATATCGGAGCACCAAGCCATTGGTGGATGAGGCGTTGCAGGTTGTTAAGCACCTAACGATGGGAGATAGTGCCATGGTGGAGGATAGAATACTAGAATTATTGGGTGAACCTAGTTTAGAAGCACATGTTTTGATGAGGAAGAATCAGAGGAGATACAACTTGAACTTGAGCATGCATGCATGGAGAAAGAGAAAGGAAAATTGGTCTATGTGATCGATGGTGAAGAAATAGAATATTTGGATGTTAACCATACTGAAGGTATTGTGAAGTTATGGATAGTGTTGATGAGAAAGCATGCACCTACCATGAACCACTCAAAACAAAGAAGGTTAACATTGGCTTAGAAACAAAACCTAAGGAGGCTACTATTGGGGACTATTGGTCAGAAAAGGAGGTTTTGAAGATCATTGATCTATTACGTGAGTTTTAGGACTTATTTCCACATGGGTACCATGAGATGAAAGGAGTTCACCACTCCTTGGGGGAAATGAAAATCAAGCTAAAGGAAGGAGTGCACCCAATTTGAAAGAGACCTTATGAATGAATCTGAATCTTCACATGTCAAAGTCAAGGAGGAGATTGAAAAGATGATCACATTAGGCATCATTGAGGGCCATTGAGGAATCAGAATGGATAATCCCAATGGTCATTAGCATTAAAAAGGATGGGAGGATAAGGATCTGTGTTGATTATAGGGATTTGAATGTGGTATGTGTCATTGATCCCTTTCCAACCCCCTTCACCGAGGAGATTCTGGAAGGAGTAGTGGGCACGAGATCTATTCTTTCAGATGGATTCTCGGGGTATCATCAGGTTAGAATTGCAAAATGAAGACCAAGAAAAGACAAATTTCACCACTGAATGGGGAAGCTTTTCCTACATGGTCATGCCTTTTGGACTAAAGAATGCCTGTTGTGTTTTTTCGTGCATTGTGGTTCAAGAATTTCAAGACTTCATCCATAAGTTTCTTCAAGTCTACCTTGATGATTGGATGATATATGGATTAGTAAGGGATCATTGTGACAATCTGAGGTTGATGTTTGAAAGATGTTGGTAGTTGAGGATATCCCTCAACATTAAGAAATGTGTTTTTGCTACTCCATTTGGAACCCTTTTGGGGCATATCATATGTAAGGAAGGTTTGTTGGTGGATCCTACCAAAGTTTCCATTATTGTGGGATTGGGGGAACCTACCAGCTAGAGCGTAGTGCATGGATTCCTTGGGCATATGGGATATTACATAGAAATTTATTAAGGGGTATGCCAAGATTATCGTGCCATTGGAAGAGTTACTAAAACACAAAAATTCCATTTCACTAGGGGAGAGCACAACAGATGGTCATTTGATACATTGAAGAATAGGCTTATCACTATGCCCATATTACACTTTCCTTCTTGGGATAAGCCATTCCATGTACATGTTGATGCTTCGGGGATGGTGATTGGGGAAATATTAGCACAACCTAGAGAAGGAATTGTTGACCACCCCTTGTGTTTTTCTAGTAGGAAGTTGACACCAACAGAGAAGAACTATACTACTACTGAGCATGAAGCATTGTCCATGATCTACGCGCTGCACAAATTTAGGTAATATCTATTGGCAACACCCTTCATATTCTACATGGACCACATGGCATTGAAGTACTTGGTGAACAAGCCCATTTTACAAGGGCACATATGCCGATGGGTCCTGCTATTTCAAGATTTTGAGTTTATAGTTGTTGTGAAACCAAGAAAGAGTAACTTAGGACCTGACCATTTATCCAAGATTGACTTAGGGGAGGACACGTGCAGAGCATTGAGGATATAATGCTAGATGCACAACTATTTAGATTTTGGTGTGTACCCTCTGACTTGGAAGATATTGCTGCATTTCTCAAGATGGGTGTAACACCATAAGGAATGAAGATTTTGGAAAGAAATTATTAGCCATACATGACGCGCCTTACATGTTATTTTGGTGGAGACTTATACAAGCTAAGCCATGATGAGGTTTTTGCATCCTGCATGTGTTAGAGCATGACACGTTGCAATCATGGAGGAAACACATGGTGGAATTTAGGAGGAAACTATATAGGGAATGCAACCATGCACAGATCCTTCTAGTAGGGATTTGGTGGGAAAACATCTACGAGTGATTGTATTGAGTGGACACCAACAGAGAAGAACTATACAGCTTTTAGGCACAAGAATTACCGAGCACAATAAAATCTATCTTATAAGATGATCTAGGAGCAATTATAGTGGCTCGAGCAACTTCCAAAGACAATAACTTTTTCACGTAGCTTCGATTTCAGATTGAACTTCAATAGTTGTGAAAAGGCAAAAAAATATTGGAATGTGTAGAATGAAAACTGCACTTTGTTTAGAAATGTTTGACCCCCAAATCCATGTTTGGTGCCCAAATTGTGATTTTGTAGTGTTGTCTAAAAATAGTAAATTTAAAAATAGTATGTTTCTCTAAAATTAGTGCACATGTGAGTTTTGGAAGATGAAACACCTCGTATGAGACTCGGTGACCTTCCACATTCCTCTAGGTGCCCTTTCATATTTCTAAAATTATTATAAATGCATATGTAACCCAAAAAGGGATAGACATCTCACATGGTAGAAGATAAGCGATGTATTTGAAGTCTTGAGTAATTTACATCTCTTTTAGAGATAGTTCTTTTTCAATAACCATCTAGAACAATTGTTAATCTATTCCTTAAGTGGAAAGCCCTCGGTTTTGGATTAGCAAGGCATGTGACCATTTCTAGTGCCTTGGAAAACCAGGAAGAAGAGATGAGATTCCCTTGAGACTGATAGCTAGTGCAGAACCATTTGAGAAGTGGGTGATTGATTTTTAGAACCAATTTCACTAGCCACGTGAAGGATTGGTTCATGCTATATCATTACTTGTACTAACTACTTAACAAGATGGGTGGAGGCAGTGCCTACAAGGGATTACACAACAACAACAATTAGTTCTTGTGGGAAAATATAATCAATAGATATGGATGTCTCCACTGAGTTTAACAAGTGATAGGGGTACTCATTTCTTGAATGAGATAGTTAGAATATTTTGTAGAATTCATGGTAGCCCACCACAAGACTACCCCTTATCACCCCAAGCTAATGGAACCATTAAGGCATTTAATAAGATACTGAGTCACACACTGACCAAAATTTGTGATGTGGGAAGGAAGGATTGGGATGATAAAGTTTTTGTTGTGTTATGGTCATACCAGACTACTTATAAAAGACTAAATAAGGCCACACATTTTCAACTGGTGTTTGGCATGGAAGCGATGTTACCCATTGAATTCATGTTACCATCACTGCGTATAGTGCATGTAGGAGGATTAGCTGATGAACAAGTGCTTGAGGAGAGGATTGATAAGTTAATGTAGTTAGATGAGAGGCAAGGGCCATTTCTCGTTGGAGTCAAAAGATAGAAAAATCTAGGCAGAAGGCATGACATGATAGACACATCAAGAACAAAAATTTTGAGGTTGGGAAGATGGTTCTATTATATGATTCCAAGTTTTTATGCCACCTTGGGAAATTCAAAGTCCATTAGATGGGCCCATACATTATATCCTATATAATTGATTCAGGTTCTTTCTAGTTACAAGTGTTAGATGGAACATGATTACCAGGCCATTTCAATGGGAGTAGGCTGAAGCCCTACTATAAATAAGTCTTCCTTGTGTTTATAAATAAGGAAGTATTTCCCTTTAGCCTAGGATTTCCTTAATGCATTTTCCCTTTCTTTGTGTTTCCCTTTCTCGTTGTTTCTCCTTTTCTTTTTTGTTGTTGTGTGTGCATTGTGCCTTTGGTAGCCACTTACAATTTCAAAAAATTTTTCTATGTGCAAAGGACCATGCATCTATTTTTTGTGGGGTGAAGTGATGTGACAAATACTGGAAGTTGGTAGTGGAAGTTGTGTTTCGATGGCCTGGTTTGAAGGACCAAAAGCACGTAGTTTGGAAGAGCGTGCATGGGAAAAGGTGAACATGAGGAGTTTGGTGTTGGAAGGCTTTACAAAAACCATGTAAAAGGGTGAGAAGCATAGGAACAACATGAGGTAGGTGATGTCAAAATCAAGGTAAGGATAGAAGAAGTTCCTTCAACACTGCAAGCGCATGTGTAAGGATCTTCGGTCAATAAGGGTTTTTCACGTTAGAAGGTTGTAGAATTTTTCATGCAATATTGAGCACGAGGTAAAAGTCATTGAAGGTTGGCTTTAGAGGAAAATCCACCTTTATTGCAAAGGTATGTTGGTAGGTGGCATGGCATTTATTACGGGAAAAAAAAAATATATAAGTAGAAGGTTGGGGTACATTATTGTTTACCTTGCATTTGTGATATCGAAGAGCTCTTGTGAACTAGGGCATCCTTGAAGAAAATTTTACGCAAAAAGGGTTGTGAATATCTGAGTGCATAACTAGTTTGATTAGTGAACTAGAGTGGAAAAAGAGTACACGGGTGTGAGGGAGAAGGTCGTAGAATTTTTCGAATCCCGCAAGTGAATACATCATCTTATGGAAAGAAGAGTTTTCTAGGTTAGGGTTCACAACTAGGGCACAGATTGAAGGGATTTTCATGAAAGGGTAGATCCATAGAATTGAGTAGAGCTAGGATTAAGAGGAAGAAATAACTTTTAGTGACCCAACAGAGAAATGGCACCAAGGAAAGTAGCAACTGTTTCACCAAAGAAGGGAAAGGGAAAAGGGAAACAAGTTTTTCCACCAATTTCAATGAAGAATGGTATGCAGAGATGCAATATCTAGATGACATGTTTCTTGGAAAAGAATGGGTGTCTCATATTAGAAAGATGGCCGTAAGTGACTACAACCATTAGATGAGCACCATAGAGAATGAGATGGCATTGGAACTGGTTCACCCTATAGACAAAAGGACACCAGATGGAATGCCTATCTATGATGATGAGGTGAAGGTGAAGATGGAGAAGGGACAAGTTATTACAACTCTATGAGTTGCCCTATTTTGGAAAACCTAAGTGATTGTATAGTGGTTAATGTCACGTGTACATGAAGACCATTTCTACTTTGCAGAGATGCAAGATGCGAGATAAATCCCCAACTGATCTCTAAATTTACTAGTCTTACCTATGAGGGAGAATCATTTGATGATGACTTGGATGATAAGGAGGCCATCAAGAATACTGTTTGAATCCTATGACTACAAGAAAGGGTCGCGATACTTTGACATCTCTACGATTTTTGACCCTATAATGAGGATGATCACATGCTTGGTCACAAAACTAAATGGGAAAGAGAGATGGACACAGATCAACAAGGCTTGGTTGAATTTTCCGAAAGATCTCGGAGGGGACCATCTATAACCTCTCAAGCATTCATAGCTAGAAGAAATCATCAATGCCACATGTGATGGAGAAAATATCATGTTTGGTAATATCCTCCTTACCATTGTCTTTTTAGATATTGGAGTGCCCGATGGGCCAAATAAATTTATGTGGGAGTACCTAGATGAGAACCCTCTCCCCTGCCAAAATATTTGAGAAGTACACTTGTGACACCATGATGGTTGCCCACAAGGCACCTAGAAAAATGGTATAAGCAAATGCATGACACATTTGACATAGAGTGGAGGATACCTGAGTAATTACCTATTTGTGAAGCTTAATTTTACCGCAAGGCAAATGAATTTTCCATATACCAACATTTTTGCATTGGCATGTTTACTCACAGATGGTGCCAAGGGTCCCTAGTGACAATACTTCTAATTTGGAGTCAATAGATTCAAGGAGGAAAAGAAGCTAAGGTTTGACCTCAACACGGTAGCAGATTGAGATTCTACTTACAGACATTGATATATCTAAAGAAGCATGCTATGTGGAGAAGTATGTCTCCCATGATGTACACATGTTGAAGCCAATAACATTTTTGATTCAAGGAGGACCGAAGGGTATAGGTTTGCATAAGGTCAAAGTATGAGAAGGTAACTTACATTCAAAAATGTCTCTATCCTAGAAGACCCACCGTAAGAAGAAGAAGGCCATGCCAAGGAAATGGGAGAGAGAGGAGCCCCTAAGAAAAAGGTGCCAAGCACAAACATCGGATGTAGGATGTAAGAGGTGCAAAACTCAAGAAATGCATGGAGAATAAGTCCCCACAGAGAGAGAGAGAGAGAGGAAGAAGACATGAGGAAGAGAGAAGAGAGAGAACCTAAAAAGAATATTGAAAGAAAGGAGAAGATAGAGGAAGAAAAAGAAGGGATTCTCCTATATTGAGAATCACCATCATAGGAAGAAGAAAAGAGTAATGAAAAGGTGGATCATGATAAAGAAAGAGTGGAGGCTGAACAAGGGACAATAAAGATGATGATGAAGAGAATCGAGATAAGGATTTCTCAATGATGAGATGGAGTAAGGAGGAGGATAATGAAGAGAAGGATGAGGAGCATAGGGGGAAGGAGGAAGTCAATGGAAGACTGAGAGGAGAGAATTAGAAGAAGAGGATGCCAACTGGAGGTAAGCTTCCCAAAGGTAGAGCTGTGATTCATAGAGGGAAGGTTATGGTAGGAGGGAGAGCAAGAAAAGGAGTATGGAAGCATGGGGATGACCTACATTAATGATCATGGAGAAAGGGTATGGTAAAAGTACTACGCGCACATTTCCAAAGTACCATGCCTTCAAACCAACTCCTTGCATGGTATGGTCTTTTTTGATGAAGATGGTGTGTACCCATGCATAAAGGAAGATGTTGTCTTGGGATTTTGAGTCCCATGTTGATGAGCCCGAATTCGAGGTCAACCATGAGGCATTGATGAAGATACCAGATACCAAGGGAGTAAACCTCTGGTGAATGCTCAAAAACTATCATATGAGAAAGTTTGTAACACACTCAACAAAGCATGGTGGAGGTTGAGGCGAGGCTCTTCGGGAGAAATGATAGAGTAAGGGTCCTGGAAGAAGATCTTGAAAAGAAAAATGAAGAGATCATTGAAAAGGAAAAGGAGCTAAAGCGTAGAGGAGTTGATCAGCGCACAATTAAGGCAAAAATTAAGGGAGGAAAAGGAAAAGGTGTGAGAGATCCATAAGAAGATAGAGACTATTTCAGATGCCATAATTGAAGCACCTAGACTGGCCCGCCCGAGAAAAAAATACGAGTCAACCATGTAATGCTTGGAAGACCTAACCCACATCCTCACCATGGAGAGGTGGTCACTCACATTGGAATCAATAGAAGAGGCATTGGCACACCAAAAGGAGGAAGAGAAACTAAATATTGGGAGACAATTACTTGGTATTCTAAGCTCCTTACTTATGAAGACCACCACGCAAATGGATGAGGTTATTTATGAAAATTGTGTTAATGAAAGAGATAGGTAGCAAACATACTAGTTACCTATGCATGAGGTGGATCTGAAGGAGTTTCAAGAAAAGAACAAAGGAAACAGGAGTGGGATAAGATCCTAGCTGAGTTTGAATTTTTTTGGAATCAATCGAGACATTCGTGGGTTCGATTAAGAATCGCTTAAGGAAGTATATCCCCAGGTCACCGCAGAATGGATGTCATTTGGACGATCTTAGCAAAGCAACTAGAAGGAATTTTAGGACAATGAATGCTAAGAGAAATAAATTGAGTTTTGATGAGGTGAGTGCTCTAGTGGGTGACCTACTTCAAGTAAGCTAGTGAGTGAGGTGGATGCCTGGGAAAATATTGAAGCAACAATAAAGAAATAATTCCCACTCCTCCTATAGCAGTAGCAGATTCTTCCATTCTTTCATTCTTTATTTAGATTGTCCATGTCCCACTATTCTTTATTCTTTGGAGAAGTAGGATATTTTTTTCGAGGATGGAGAACACACTTAGTGTGGGGTGATGTTGGGCCCTAAAATATTGGCTAAGTATGCAAAAGGTGCATGCACGTAGGATCTCCCTAAAGTAAGAAGAAGGGCACTAGGGAAAGCACACAAGACAAAGGGGTTTAAGAAGGGTTTAAGTGAAACCAGGGCACACGGGAAACAAAACATGGGTTTAAAGGACTTAGCCATATTTGGCATTCTAGATGCACTTGAGGAAAAATGTGAAGACTTGACTAGGCATGATGAGTGGATAAGGTGCCAGCCTAGAACCTTGGAGGTCAAGAAAAGGATATTCCATGGGGAATATTCCCAGAAGACATCATTACAGAGAGTGGAGGGTTTGCAAAGGGATAAGAATTCACCATTGGAGGACCACATCGACACTTGACACACAATTTGTTTAGAGAGAAGGCATGGTGGGTGTTGATCCTATAAAGAGATATGCTTGGGCTAAAGACATAGAGGAGACATGGAGATGATAATATACAAGAGGGGACAAGAGAGAAAGACAAAATGCAAGAGATGATGAGAGGAAGAGGGAACACATAGAGAATAAGAAGCAGAGTAATAAAGTGTTGCGTAGTAATGCTAGGGTTTAGAGCACTTAGTGCTAAGGGTGGTAAGGATGCCATAAGCCTCTGTATGGCACTAGGATCTGTAACAAGGGTTAGAATGGGAAAGGTATAGTTAAGGTCTCATATCGGGGAGGATTTACGAGAGTTAAGTCCCTGTCATTTATTATATATGGTCTGAGATGACCCTTTTGACTGTAATGTGGCTACCTGAACTATGTTAAATCAATATATCTTTGGTTTATTTTGTATATTTTTCTTAAGGGTGTAAACCCTCGTGTCATTTGACTTATCATGGCTCAGATCCAATTTATTATGCTTCTTGCAATGTTCTTTAGATTTTGTCGATGCACAAATTTTAGATCTCTAGTTACATTTTCTACCTCTTTAAATAAGTGAAGGTACTTCTAGTTTTACAAATAATCCTCCATTAATGGCGGAACCTTCTCACAAAATTCATGTAAAGGAGGGCTCGGCGCTGCCGCGAGTGACTTAGGTGAGTGCCTAGCGCCCGGCAATCCCAACAAGGATACATGAAAAGTGTAATAGGCCAATGCGTTTGGGGTTGGTAAAATTATTAGGGGTAAATAAATGAGTACACTTGTTTGAGACCGTAGAGAGACCTTGAGAACCTAAAACAAGAGAAGAATCCTGAACAAATTCAGCTGGTTGCTCCATGTATATTTCCTCTTATAAATCTCCATGTAATAAGGAAATTTTCATGTCCATCTGGTATATGCCATCCTTGTGATATGTAAAGAATATAAATTACAAGGCGTAAAAATCCATTTTGGTAATGGGAACAAAATTCTCGAGTAATCAATACCTTCAACTTGTGAAAAACCCTTTTCAGAACAAGATGGGCCTTATACTTGTTAATGGAACCATCAGCCATGTATTTGGTTTAGTATACCCACTTACACCTAACCATTTTTCTTCCTTTAGGACAAAATATATAATCCCATGTATGATTCTTCACAAAATAACAATACTCAAATTTGCCATCGCATCATCCCACTCTTGTATCCCATGAGCCTTTAAAAAGACTTTGGATCCTCGAAACTACACGACACAAAATTATAGAACCTGTAGAATGTGTGTGATGATGTCTAGTGGGTGGATGATCTTCTATGAAAGGTGTTGCCTCATAAAATGTATTATGAGCTCACTTATACATAGTGACAACATTGTGGGAATACGATCCTCAATAGCATCTATAACCTCCCCAAAGAAAGGATCCTCAAGATGAGATGAAGAAGAAGGAGGAGGCATGGAAGAAGATGAGAATCATGAGGAGTGAAGTTCTCATCAAACCGAACATGTTTTGAAAAATAATGTCATGAGTATCGGGATCTAAAAGTCGATAAGCTCTCATGTCCTCACAATACCCTACAAAGATGAAGGGTTTTATCTTCTTATCCAAAGATTTACTTTTCTTCCTTGGAACAAAGGCCCAAACATGGCTTCCAAAGAATAAAAAAAATGAGACATCGGCTTAGTGTTGGACCAACCTTCCTCCGAGTCAAATTATCAAGTGCTTTGTATGGTGTGTGATTCGAATGTAGGTAGCATAATTAACTTCTTCTACCGAGTAGATATGAGGTAAATCTCTAGAATGCATCATATAGTTAGCCATTTCCTTAAAAGTTCTATTCTTCCATTATGCTAATCCATTCTATTTGGAGTATGAGGAACAAAATATTGGTGAATAATGCCTCGAGTTGCTAAAAATCAGAAAACTCATTATTGAAGTACCCCCCATTATCATTATGAAGGTTCTTTATGCAACTAGAAGATTGTTTCTCGACTAAAGACTTGAAGACTTTGAAGTGTGAAAAACATCACTTTTTTACTTAAGAAAATAAACCCAAGTACATCTCGAGAAATTATCAATAAAGGTAAGTTCATACTTAGCTCCATTGAAAGAGGGGTTAGGAAAAACCATTTAGTCACTATGTACAAGCTCAAGTGGTGAACAAATTTCTTTGACAAATTCTTCGGAAATGGATCTTGGTGTTATTTCCTAATGCAAATCCATAACAAACTCCCTCAAGACAATAAACTCTAGGAAGACCATCAACCATACCACGAGTTCTCAACTCCTTCAAATATCTATAATTGAGATGCCCAAATCTCTCATGCCAAAGCTTACTCTACGAATCTACATGAGAAACCAATCATGTCCCTATAAAATAATTGTCATCAAAACCCTCAAAGTGATATATTCTAGAACTATGTTTACCAATACCCTGAGAAACAAGTGAATAAGGCTCCAAAAGTTTTTACTTCTACCCCATGTGGTGTAAAAGTCATTGTTTTCCCTTGACCGAGAATGAAAAATTTGATATAAAGGATTTTTTTTGTAGTGATGTTAGGAACATATAGTGCATCTTGGATATTACCACCATCAAGTTGTATATCACCTTTTCTTCATCAAAAAGAAAGAAATAATCTCTAACATCAATTTTGGAAGTTAACTCAAACCTAGAAAAATAAAAGACTCCTTGGAAGAAGTCATGTGATGAGAAGCACCATAATCTATAACCCAACTGTCTGTAAGTGGTGGCTGAGATCTCCCAACAACATTAATTGATTTTCCATGATAATTAGAAGGAGGTTGGATGGAGATAAATTTTGTGTTTCTTGATTGCATCCTATAAGGTTTTCATTCTTTATAACACCTATGTTCTTCATGACCACTACCCCACAAAAGAGCATGAAAGGATAGATTTATTATTGGATTTATAAGACTCCTTGGGTTTAGAGTTGTTTTATTTGAGTTTAGACGCTTTGATATGGAGAAGGGTGGATTTTTTTAATTTTTGGTTTTCCCTTGCCCTTAGGATTAGATGTAACTAATTCCTTTTGAGAGTGGAGGACTCAAGGTGAGACAATTTGGATTCTTCTCTAGTAATTCTTTCTAAAAATGTTTCTAATTTAGGCATTTTGAATGTGTCACCTAAGGCATCCATGCTAGAGAAAAAGGTAGAAGAAAATATTTGAAATGGTTCTCTCAACTTGGATAGAATCAAGTAAACACACTCTTCATATTTCTTATCTTTTCCACTCCCCTTCAATTGTGTCAAAAATTCTTGAACTTGGTAAGATATTATATAATTGCTGGAAAAGATTCAGGATTAAGAAAGGTGATCTCAATTTCAAGTTACATGGCTCTCATATGATCCACCTTACCAAATAAATCCTCCAATTTCTCCCATATTTTGAAAGGAGAGTCACATTTTTCAAATGAAACAAAATACTATCACTTACATAAGTTCCTATCAAACCTATACACTCATCAAATTTACACTGGTACTAAAATTTCTCATATTCTCTAGTGAACACTGGTTGTTCTAAAGAAGTTAAAGCCCATAATCCTTTCCATTTAATTATTGTTTCCATTCTTGGTTTCCATGTGTGGTAATTATGTGTTGTTAATGGATCAACATGATCTAATGCAGAAGTAGATGCCATTCTCAAAAAATCACCAAAAGAAATGCAAGAACCAAGTAATGCAACAAGACCCCAAGCAATACAACAAGATCCCCCTAGATTTTGGAACTTTATAATTATAGTCCAATTCTCAAAATAAATATTTCCAATGGAAATATCACAAAAACAAGAACTTTTTGCAAAAATGACACTCAAAATTGAGTTCTCGATAAAAAAATACAAGCTTTTCAATATTATACTCTACTATTTATTTTAGTTCCCACTAAAACAAAATAAAACTCTCTTGCCTTCACCACACAAATAAAATGAAAGGGGATGGAGTTAAACACCTATTAGTAGGAATCACAAGCTTTAAGCCCTCATATGACCATACCATATGACCAAGGGCTAAGGAAAGATAACAGTCAAAATTGTCAAAAAGAACTAGTCAAGACCATAGATTTAGGAAAGAACTAGACATCAATGATCTAGTCAATACCATAGATCAAATAAAGAACTAGTCAATACCATAGATCAAGGAAAGAACTATACCTAACAACTAGATAATATCCCCTAATATCTAAATTAATAAAAAGAAATATCCACACACGTAAGTGGGTGAGGATAAATACAATAAAGGTAAATAAAGTACTTAGGTGAACATTAGCTAAGGTAAATACCTACTCTAACATGATGACTATCATTTGAACCGATATATTTTAAGATATAGGTGTAGATTTATGATTGGTTGATGTAGAAATAGTTGATTTTGTAGAGGGAGAACAAATCCCCTTGTGTTTTCCTCGTGGTGGTGCTATAAATCAAGAGGATGTGATTGGTGTGGTAGCGGATACAAATGTAGATATAAAAATGGATGTTTGAGAAGGAGCACACGTAAAAGATTGGGGGATGGAATGGATGATGTAGTCATATGCAAAGATGTAGGTACATGTATTGTGATAGGTGTTGGGATAGGTGTAAATGAGGTTGTAAAAATACATGTGGTAAAAGTGGGTGTAGTTGGGATTGATGTGGAAGTGAGTGTTGTAGGTGTAGGAATAGGTGTGGATATCATTGGGACTGAAATAGGTGTTAAAGATGAATATGATGTAATAGATATGATAGAAGTGGAAGAAGTAGGAGGTATAGTCAAATTTGATATGGATGTGGTAAGGGTGGGTAGGAGTAGATATAGATATAGGATAGGTAATACATGGAAATGTTAGGCGAATTTTCATAAACTCATGAAAATCCATGTTTTTAGAAATTTGAATTTACAAATTTACATCAAGTGGCAGCCGAATTATTCACCAAAACTTTTGTGCAAACAATTCACTTATACGATACATTTCACCTAGTATTTACACATATATAAGAGCTTATGCATGTAATTCACCACCATTTGAATAATTGTGTGTGCATATTTTCCAAAGTATAAATAGACTACAAGTATCTTGTATGATCCAACATTTGTTGTCAAACTATAAGTTTAAGCCATCCAACTTAAGATCCATCCAACCTCGATTCATCTAACCTCAGAGCCATCTAAAATCAAATACATCCAACCGTAGAGTCATCTAACCTCAAAGTCATCCAACCCGCAGAGCCATACAACCCTGAGCCATCCAACCCCGGTCCATCCAACCTCCGAGATGTCCAACCCCAAAGTTTCCTAACCCCATATATTTCAACCTCGAGCCATCCAACCTTTGAGTCATCCAACCCTGCTTTCCAACCACAAATCCCCAGAGTCGTCCAAAATCAGTCATCCAACCTAGACTCATCTAATCTCGATCCATCTAACCCTATAGCCATCTAAACCCAAAGTCATCCAACCCTAGGGTCATCCAACCCTAGGGTGTCCAATCCCGAGTTGTCCAACCCCAAATCCTTCTAACCTCAGAGCCATCCAACCTCCGGGCCTTCTAACACTAACTCCCGGAGCCGTCCAACTTGATATCCGTTAGTGCCAAGAGTCGTCCAACCCAGAGTCATCTAACCATAGAGCATAGAGACATCTAACCCCATAACCATCCAAAAAAAAATTCATCCAACCCTTAAGCCATCCAATCTCATATCCTTCGAACATAAGAGTCATCCTTCCTTAATTCAACCTAAGTAGTCTTGTTTTCAATTTAGCGATATATCAATGGATTCTAGAAATCAGGGTAAGAAGGTTACAAATTCAGCAAGTACAAAAAAGGGTGCAAAGACTTTTCTTGGCTATTTTGGAAAGTCACAAAAATGAAGGTGGTTTTTGCATCATTGAAAATATTAGTATGTGTTATTTACTGAGTTATTTAGTCTTACAAAATTTGATAATTATGTTTTTCATACTTTTTTGAACTCTTTGTACTCTATCTATAAAAATTTAACTATATATAAAATTAATACTATATTTGTAACAATTTTATAAAATTATATGCAGACATTTCACAAATTCCTTCACAAAATAATCAATTTCAAGATATCGATGATCCATTATATGTTGAGGAAAACATTTGTCCCTTGATGACATAGAAGTACAAGAAGATTCATTGAATTCTCATGATACACCAACAAAGGAAGCTTCTACTCCAAGGTCTATTTCAAAAAAAGGAGACATGAGGATCAAGATATTCTTGCTGAGAGCCCAGATGCACAAGTTAAACCCAAGAAAAAAAAAAATTGTCAGAAGAAAGAGGATAAATTGGACAATTGGAAGGACTTTCCAGTTTGAATGGGTTGCAAAATATCTATTTATTGAACCTGTGAACCCTCAAAATGGTAATGATGTTCCAACACAATGTTGATGCAAAATATGTAGTTGGAAACAAGGGAAGGATCACATGATGTAGCTCAAACTAGACACCATTGAAAAGCACTATGGGAAAATATATATTTCCCAAAAGCAAAAGGATGGCAACATAGTCAGAACACATAAATGGAAAGATGCAAAAGAGTGTTTATGCATGTAAAATACGTAGAATAATATGAAAAGGAACAAAAATGTATGAAAAATCTAAATGAAAAAGGTGGCACAATTGTAGTAAGATTGAGAAAAGCTATGGAGAAAGAAATGCATGCAAAAAGTATTTAGTTTTGCTACCGTATTCCATATATTGAAAAGGGGAAGAACCATGTCAGATTTTAGAGAAAATAAAATTATGTATCAGGTTATTGGTTTACAGAACGTTCCTTAATCACATTGGTCAGATACCAGTGGTGGGAAATTGTAAAATGTCTATCTCTGGTAGAAAAGGAGGATCTGAAAGAGTCTGTTCAAAAGGAAAAGTATATTTCCCTTTCAATTGATGAGGTTACTGTAGTGGATAATACTTCATGGATTTGTATTCATGTTTACACATTTGCAAATGAAGTAAGAACTCCCCATCTCTTAGCAATTCATAAAATGACTGAGAATTGTAATTATGAAAATATTTATAAATTGGTGGTCTCAAATCTGAAGGATATCGCAGAATGGATGAATTTTCCATTGCAACAAAGTTAGTTTGTGTCGAATTGATGGTGCATCTATAATGAAGGGGAAAAAATGGTCTCTACATTTGACTTAGACAATTTTTGATCCTTATATGATTACAATCCATTACATGGCTCATATAATGAATCTAGCCTACAAAATTGTGAGCACATTTGAAAATGTAGCTAAAGTGGAGGAGCTGATCCGTGATTTGCATGCTTATTATTCTAGCAAGTCCAAAGAGATTTTTAGAATTTTAGAAATTTTCAATTGGACTGACAGAGGGAAAAAAATTCTCAAAGATGTAGATACAGATGGATTTTTATGTATGAAATTTCTGTAGAATATTTGATGAATATCCTTCATTGACAAGGTTTATGTATAAATACCGTAGAGATGTAGATAAAGATAAAGATCTATTGTATCATCTAACAAGACATAGAAAATTTACTCACACTCTGCGGTATTTTTCCTATGTTGAGGGAGCTTAATATTTTGATGAAGCATGCACAAGATTGTTCTTTCTACATAACAAACTTCATAAGACTAAGAAGATGTGTGTGTTGGACTCTTGAAAGTTTATATATTTCAGATGGAAGTTTTAGGGTGCTGCTTTTGAAAGATGGAATGCATTAACAAACTTGAAAAATCCCAGTTGCTTCTTAAAATACAATATACATGATCATCTCTGTATAACAACACATGGGAAAGAGATTCCACTTCATACATTTCAAAAAGAGTTGATTTGGCTAGCTCAGAAATGGAAGAAGTAAGAGTGACATGAAATTTATTTGACACAGTATTATCCGAAACTAGGAATAAATTGAAAAATATTTCTGAATCGTTATCTAAAGAGATCAAGAAAGATTCAAAAATGATAAAATACTTGAAGCAATGGGAGTTGTAAATCCATAGTTTTGGAATTTATTTAGTAGCAACATACCTTATACATCCATTAGTCCTTTATTTTCAAAAACATGATTGATCTAACTGACCATTTCTCTAAGACTAAAGAGATAAACGAAGTTTCTGTAGAAGGTATTTTACAAATAAAAATACTTAGTTCCCAGTCAATTCATTATGTTAATACTATGATACAACAAGTTCAGCTTCTAGAAAACCCACAAGAATATGGTGCCATTAGAAGGCTTTGGAGGGATATTTATTCCAGTAGTATTTCATGTGAGAAGATTTGAGCAAGTATATTAAGTTATATGAACTCTTTCAAACAATGATTCTAGGTTCTATTGGAAGATGAGATGGTTTTTGAGTGCATTATTTTTTTTTAAAGTCAAAAGTTTGAAACAGATTGGATAGGAATCTAGAAATTTGTTTGAGGTTGTATGTATCACGTTACTTAGTGGAGAATTTTCCTTATGAGAGAGCACTTGCATTATGGAATTCACTAGTAGAAAGAAGAGGAGTTGGTAATATTCTTCTTGATCCGGGGATCGAGACACATCCACAGATCATGCTACAATTGATTTCCAAGACATGAATGAAAGTGTTGCTCTAGGACTATTCGAATTCACATAGATTTCATTTCTTCTATACATTGTTGAGACTATTTACAATAATTTGATGTATTGATGTATTTCATATTCATTAATGTTAATCAACTGGTCCTAATGAACTGTGTAATTTACTTGTATCGCATTTGTTTTTTATATTTTTTTTGACTGAAATTAAGACTGATGTATTTGGATCCATCTATGTGATTATTGATTAATTATATACATCGACATGATACATAAATAATGAAAATTTCAATAAATGCAATATTACATTTGTTTTTACTTGGTCCATTGGAACAATGTAATTTACTTGTATCACATTTGTTTTTATATTTGGTTTTTTGACTGAAATAAGGAAAAATTTATTTGGATCGACCTATTTGTTAATTGATTAATTTTTTACATCTGCATGAAATCAGAAACGTAAATATTTTAAACAAACAAAAACATGAAAATTTGAGCACCATTTACGTAAACATAGAAACATAAACACCATTCCTATTAAGTAGAAATCCATTAACAATAAATATAGTTCCAATTCCAAAGTACTCTTGTAATCATTCTCTCATGTGGCGGATTACTTTATGAAGACAAGTATCATTTCATAAAGCATTTTTGGCCAATACAATTTCAAAAAGGGGTTGTAAATAACATTTCAAAGCTTCGGAAAAGTTCGTCATATAAGGACACATTACGAGGGCATCCTCTTTTCTGCCTATGATTCTAAATCATAGTTTTCCTTACGTCTGCCACACGGAATAAAACTAAAATTGGTTGGCCACTATCTTTTAATTCCTACGCTAGTGTCGGAATTGTGACAACACACCTGTCACATGGTGAACTTAACTATTTTTTGAATTTTTTATGTTGCGGGGAAGCTTGATCTTTTTATTGCACAAGAAGAGGGAGGAATGTGTGCCTGTCAAATACATACATAGATATCTACTAAAACTCCCTGATGCTACTGCAAATCATGTCATGGTATTGATATTTTGAAGAATATTCTACTCCTCCCTCGCAACATCTCCTGCTGAAAAAAGTGATGGATCAACATCTATCTTTTCCTTCAGTAAGATTTATGGATCCATCTTATGCTCCTTGATTATCCTTTTCAATGTATTATTTTATTTTATTTAATACTATGATTTTTTCTTCAACTATATAAATGAATTTAGGATTTTTCAGGAATTCTTCAAATGTGCTTCAAATATAGTTGCTTCTTTCTTTAAATTTTCATATTTTTCCTGCAAAATAGAAATATAAAAGTATTAGTCTATTAGATAAGTTGAAAAAATATATTGTGGCACTCATAATATTAGGATTTTTCTGTAAAAGATGACTTACCACAACTTTTTCTTTTTTTGCATTTGTTATTAAAACATTTGTCTTGTCTTTAGCCCATTTGTTGTAGTAATCATGTGCTTTAGCATTCAGATTCTCCAACTGTTTAACATTATGTCTATAATATCATCATCATAATCATTATTATATGAAATTGTGCCTGATTGAGATTTGTTTAGAAAAATGTCAAGCCTTTTCGGTTGGCTCTCTATGGAAGTGAACAATGAATGCCTTTGAGTATGATTATGGTATCAGGTATTTATTTATTACATCAAAATTTTAGCCCTCTCTCCCCAAGTGTGCACCAAATCCACATCATACATTACAAATTCTTGAATTGTGGCCCCCATACTATTTGATATCAGATTTTGAATGCAAAATGTGTCTTCTCATCATCTATTTGTGGATCTTTACTTGGAGGAGGAGGAGTCATGTACTTCATGCACATTTTTTGCGGTTGTGGTGGAGGAGGTGGAGTATATTGAATCATATCATGGGTGTCAAAATAGTTACCCTTGTCTGCATCACCACTATTGAAGCCCAAATAATCCTCGTCAAGATCGATGTTGTTCAAAAGATGGGTGCCCGTTACACTTAAGACACCACCTAGTGAGAGTCCAAAAATTATGTGGTTACAGGATGAAGTGTTCTGCCGAGTTTGTAGGAATCCTTATATTCTTGCCTGAAGATCTTATATTTGGTGGTATTGGTGGCCTCCTTGCAAGTGGAATGTGTTGAGAAGCTCTATTACTGTTAGAAGAAAACAAAAAATTATTAGAAAATTATCATTATACGCTTGGGCCTTGTAAATGCTAAAAAAATGTAACTAAACAAAACATGCTAAATATTATACATTACAATTTACCTTACATGCTCAGAGACACAATCATGACATTTCGATCTTGACACTCAGAATGAGTTTGATCTTCATCATCAAACTCAGTACTTTCTAAATACAATAAATGTAGAAATATTAAAATATTGTACTACTTACATAATCTATACTAGTAGTTTGAATTGGTTAATTATATAAAAAGTAAACTTTATACATGTAGTCAAATGTGATGGTAGGCGTGATGCACATATCGACCCCCTAGGTAATTTTTGACGAGGAACTCATATTGGTGTTGATTATAGTTGAATCCATGTCAGAATCTGCAGAGACCTCTGGAGGGGCTTTACCTTGAGCAATAGCCTCCTTATGAGATATTACAACCATAATTCTTCTCTGCAAAAGAAAATATTACAATTATTATTGTATTAAAAAATAATGAATGCAAAATCATTATAACATGAAAAATTTAAAAGTAATCTATTACTGTTGTTCTTCAAGAGAGAGACCATTCATTTTATCATTAATTATAGTTGGAATTTGTGCGTGTTGTAATTGGAAGAAATATTCTTGATAGAAAACAAGTATATAATTGCAAGAAGAGAATACAATCTTGGATTTATCAGACATATTGGCATTGTAGGCATGGGAGACATATATTTTTATTCGGTTGGACAAATATGTGCACCAATCAATTGTTGCCCTGCTAGTGTCCACATTATATATTGAACTTCCCAAAACGGAATGTCTACAGATATGTGGGCATGTAACAAAATCTTGGCTTGAAAAAGTGATGCAACTGCAAGAAAGAAGTTTTTGTAATACCTTGTATAAGAAGGCCTCTTGTTGAATGATTAAGAGGAGTTGTTCTTATCCAATTTTCTCTTGAGGAAAAATTAGACACACACTGAGATAAAATAGGAGGATAGACTCGGCCATGGGAGCTCATATTTCGGGCTCGATCCAAGCGAGTTGAAGTGACATGGAAGTATTTGGATTAAGAGGGAAAAAATTCTAAATTGGCGGGCTCAAAAGGTTCAAAGGACATAAAAATTTGAAGTCTGAAATTTAGAATTAGGACATTTGGGAGTTTGGAGTGGGCGGTAGGGTCGAGTGGTGAATAATGCCATGTGGGGAGAAAAAGAAGTTTGAAACTCGAAGTCTGAAATTTAGACTTTGGGATTTCGGGATTTCAGAGGTTTCATGTGCGGGTAGATGAACAACCCCAAAACCTAAAACCCAAACCCCTAAAATCACGAAAACCCAAAACCCAAACCTTTGAAAACACGAAACCTAAACCCCCAAAACCCCAGAAACCCAAACTTGAAACCTCGAAACCCAAACCCTTGAAAACACAAAGGTCCAAAACCTGAAGTCTAAAATTTAGACTTTGGGGTTTCATAATTTGGAACATTTTGGCTCAAACGATGAACATTTCTACGCAACATGATTTGGAGTTTGAAATCCAAAGTCTGAATTTCGAGAGGTTTAAAGTTTTGGAACTCTCAAGCTAACCCCTTAGATGAACAATATAATGACCTCCAAAGTGGAAATGCCGAAGCTCTGAATCCTAAAAGTCCAAAATTTCATATTTCGGAGGGTGCGATGCATGGTTGGAGTCCAAAACAGAAGATCAACCACCCACATTTATTGTAGAATGGCACCCTCATCTTTAGATGGCCATAACTTTTGACTGGGAGCTTAGATTTGCACAAAATAGGACTTTTGGAAAGCTCTCAGTGTCCTCTACACAACAAGTATTTCAAAATGAGAAAATACTATTTTCGAAATTTTAGAGGAATGTCTCCATATTTCTCACCTACCAAAATAATGAAGGTATGGGCCTCCTTTCTTCCCCAATAAGGCAAGGTACATGGAGGTATGGGTTTCAAGTGGCACCCATCATTGTTGCAGGTGATTTTAATGCATTTTTGGGTGGTTGAAGCAATATTTCAAATTACTTCTCTCTCCTTTTCTCTCATTATTCCTATATATTGTAAGGAGGGACTCATTTTAAAAGGTTGGACACCTTGTATATTCCCCTCCCTTCTTCTTCTTGTCTGTAAGAGATTTTGTGGAGATTCCAAACCTCCCTACTGGACATTGTAATGTAAAATATGTGCCTTTGAGCTTGAGTGTGGTGTATTGTATAAATTTTGGGAGCAATATAAATAGATTCGTGGATGTTCTAAACACCTATTTGTGTTTTGTTGTAGCTCTTCTGGTCTTTCATCACATGCAAGTTATTATGCATTATATTTTCATTACAATATTCTAGTTGTGTTGTGTTTATTGTGCAGGTTGTCTAACACTCCTTCTTGGTGCATCACCTTCCCTTAGAGTAGGTTTTAATTTTCATGAATTTTCTCTATCTCTGTCTCCTTGGAAATATTAGATTAGGGATAGATCTGCAACTCTTTGCACTAGGATAGGATAAGAAGCCGACCTTATCCAGGAGGGTTATCCCGATTGCAAAGTCCCACACTTTAGGATAACTCCATGTTTGACGAATCAAGCCCACTACCTCAACCATTCTTTGTGGTGAGCAATCGTAGGGTGTTGTTATTTCCCATAACAAATGCTAATAACAAACATGAAATGTTAGATGTTTGGGTGGTCAAGTAATATTAAGAAAAACAAATGAAAATAATAAACTTACCATCAACTTGCACATTGTAATGAGACTCAATTTTTTTGTCTTCATCTATAAGAAAACCTTTGTAGTCATGGGTGGCTAATTTTCAAATGCTAAGCTAGTTAAACAATGTACATCTATGGGCTCAATTGTGAAAGAAATTTGATGATCCACGAGGAGAATGGAAAATTCTCCTCTTTAAGTTATAAGAGGTGAGTAGGTAATTAAGGACATAAAAATTAGTTTTGAATTGGGGCATGTTGACAAGCCCCATAAATTATAATTTTTGCAGCCATTCGTGTGGTGTGTCTTTTAATTTCTTGAGTTGCAATCTGTGGGAACATGAGGTTTTTGTATTAGAATTTGGGTGTAGGAGCATACATGGTGCTTTTCATTGTTGAAATTTATAGGAGAGGGAGGAAATAAACTTGAAAGATGTACGTGTTTGGGATAAATTCGAAGACAAGAGATCTCGAGCGTTGGAAATGTTCGTGGAAAAGTGAAGAAATGAACCTCATAGGGGTATATATGGGGCGAGAAGGGTTGAGGACATGTGGCGACAAACAATTGGCTTGACATGGTGATTGTCCAACCCATGTTGAATGTCCATGCAATAGAGGTTGGATGACCTCCCGACCCAAGTTGGGTGGCTCACCTACCCTAAGCGGTCCAACCTACCCGTCCAACGTACCCATCTAACCTATCTATCAAAACCTACTCGTCCAACCTTTGTTTGTCAATGCATCGACCAACATGACCCTCAACCATTTGCCCATCAACCGATGTCATACACTAGGTTGGATGGTTTTGAAAGTTACTAGGTCGGCAGGCAATGGATGACCATCAACCGAGGTTGGACAACCGTTCATCGTCTTACGTATAATGTCACGGGTTGGATGGCCATCCAACCTAGATTATACAAAAGACAATGGGCGACCATCCATTACCTTATGTCAAACCTAGATTTTATGGTAGCAATGGGAAGCCCCTAACACCCTCATAACTATGTAAAATCTAAGAAAATTGCGCCTTGCCAAATCACCTTTTATTGAAAAGTTTTCTTAGAAATTTTCCATCGATTCGAAAGTCGATTTTGGAGATTCTCAACCATTTTAAACTAATTTTTTGGAGGGGGGTCTTAAAGTGAACCCTTAGGTAATAGAATTCGATATATTTGTGGTAGTCATGGATATGATAGGTGTTGAATAAGGGGTGAGAATAAAATCTAAGCTAGGAGCAAGTGGAGTCATTGATGAGATAAGATCTTGATTAACGGTGTTAATGGTGTGAACATTCGGTAGTTGAGATGTATAAGGGGTGGCTTGATTTGTTGCTGGTTGATTAGGAAAAGGTTGTTTAATTCTATGAGGGTTGACTAGGTGAAGTGGTGGGAGCTGTCTATTTGGATATCTCCTAATTTATAAGTTTTTAGATGTGATATTTGAAGGAATGACACTTCTCAATGTCATGACATTTGACTTGATGATATTTACAAAAAATGGCCTTCGTGATACCAAGTGGGCTTGGGTCACGAATTATCCATAGGTCGTATGAGAGGAAGTTGGATGGAGTGTACTTGCATTAACTTGTCAAATACCAAACTATAGGATTCCCCAAGGGGTATAGTTAGGAGATGGTCTAAAATCTCTTTTGAAGATGCAAATGGAGATTGAACCATGATGGTATGGAAGTGGTTTTAGACTTGTCTCTATGTGTGGTAGGTTTGATGAACTCGGTCTTGGGTTTGTTAGATCGAAGCTTGAGTTGGCCTTGATCGAGGGCACGCGTTTCAATTTTGAACCATGGTGAAGGCTTCTTGAATGTTTGGAAAGATTGGATTTGTAATGTAGAAGAAATATGGTTTTCATGAGATCATGAGAAGATTTTGATGAGCTCGGTTTGCGAGAAGAGTAAAAGATAGTTGACTTATAACACCACGCCATTGAAGCGAAAGAAATCTACGATAGAATCGTCATCAAAATTTCTAATGGCGTAAAAGTCATGGATAGTGATTTTCTGCGCAATATTAATCAAAAATTTCTCTAGGAACAACTACGTGAGTTGGGTGGGTAAAGGAGAACAAGGAATGTTGAGGAATCCGTTGTACCGATCAATGTTGGACCAACCAAATATATAGGGAAGGTGCAAAGAATTAGTTCCCGATCATATGCGATAAGGTAACATACATGCTTAAACTGCGCGAAGATGTTTTTGGGGATCTTCTATGATATTATTCTTGGTAAACTTAGAAAGCTCCCAATAAGGAGGGTAAGGTTTGATTAGAAACAACGAGATGAATGGGTTCATTACAAATTTGTTCATAAGATGGTGTAACCTTGGGTCCCAAGGTAGGGGCCTCTAGAATGGCCAAACTATTCATTAGGGAATGCATGGGATCATTTTTTGTGATGATTGGTTGGGATTGTGATTGTGTGGAATGGAAAGTAGCTTGATAAGGTGGTTGATAAGTTTTGGATGTGTGTTGTTTGGGAAATCATTTGATAAGGATTAATATATGTCATGGGTTGAGATTGGATAAGTTGTTGCAATGGTTGATGTTGAGAAATAGGGATGTGATGTGATTGTTGAGATTGGGCAAGTTGTTGTGGTAAATGATGAGCGGGGATATGAGTGTTAAGAGGTTGAGATGGTTGGATCATATAATGGGCATGTATGTAAGTGTTAAGAGGTTGAGATGGTTGGATGGGCATCTTAGTATAAATGGGATAGAATTGACATAAAGTGGTGTGGGTGAAAAAGATTCACCAATTGGGTAGATTTATGGAATAAGAATTCATATATGGGGCTAGAAGGAGGTATAAGAGTTTCTAAGGATCCGAGAGAGATGGGAGTGTAGTTGGTTTAGAAAGGTTGGATTAATGAGAGATACAAGGATTGGTTCCAAGATGGGGATAATTTTGGGTGACATGGTCCTCATGAAGTGAGACCATGGAGACAAGGGGTTGGGTAACCGAAGGTGTGGTATCAAGTTTGAAACCTTGTTGGGAAGGATCATTAGAGGAAGGGATTTCATTGGGTGAAGTGAATCGTTGTGTTGTCTAGACTTGAGGAAGGGAAACAATAGGCATGAAATAGGTGAACATTTGTTTATATAATTTGTTAACAAATAAATCAAGAAATAAGTTTCTTATCATCGTGATTAATTAGAAGATATGAGAAAAAGAAAAGGGGAGGTGAATAATGAAGGTACCTAAGAAATGGTAGTCTAAGGTGGTTTGAGGTAGTTATGGATGGGGGATTTTAGGTAGCTTTTGTTGGGTGATGAAATCCCAATCAGTCATCTAAGTAAGGAGATGTCTAGATGTGTTGATTTAATGTGTGAGTTTTAGGTTATATGTGATAGGTGTGAGATGCAACAAGTTAACCTCTTACTTAAACTATGTGAGTAGGAAGGATGCAGAAAAGAAAGTTATTTTTAAAACCAAATCGAAGTGTGATCTTTCGATGAGGACACACAAGAAAGGGAAATATGATGCAAAAAAAGGATAAAATAGGGGAAATGAGGAATACCTAGATATAGATTTTCATTTTTATCTAAAATTTAGGGGAAGAGCAATCCAAGTAGCCAAACCCAAAAGCGAGTAAGCAAAATGTGAAGCCTTGTCTTTGCAGTGTTAGTAGAAGAAGAAGAAGAAACATAAAAATAGAAAGAAATACAAAAGGATCACCTAAAGGGTGGTCCCACCGAGCATGCCAAGAATTTTGTTGTAATTTTCTCATTCGATTCAAGTTAATGATCCTAGATACTAAAGAAATATAAACAACTGAACATGGAGGGTTTATGGTACCTCAAATGCGATGTGATGCATACGCAGTGCAAAGTAGATGATGGATCCTCGCTGCTACAAGTTGATGACCTACAACTTAAAGGAACTTAAGAAAAATGGATTAGATGATATATGCGGGGATGCCCGACAAAGCCGGATCAAGAAGTGTTACCTTCCTTTCACGGATGTCAACCCTCATTTGATAAGAAAGAAAGTGAAATAAAAGATGGATAATTTGATAACATGTAAAAATAGAAATACTACGAATTTAAAGTAATAAGATTGATTTAAGTATTATTCTAACTGAATAAAATATAAATCAAATGTTACTTGACTAGGTAGATTGGCACGACCTAGACTGTATAGAGGAGTAGGTAACGATGATGACTGGGGTGAATGGATCTGGAACAACAAATGAAATATGTAAACCCTGCAAGATCTAGATGTAATCTAAATACAACAAGGGCCGATGGATGTTGGAGTCAACCTACGAGAAAGGGATATGAGGTAAAAAAACTAGAGAATAATAGAAAATAGTGATTTGGAGGAAGTTTGACATGACTCTGGTCGGTGACCAATGGGATGTAGAATAGGCTAGAATAGATAATAGGGGAGTAGGAGTTTTGATGGCTCTGACGGTAGCTCTGGAGAAGAGACAAAACAAAGGCAAAGTTTGGAGGAGGATCTGCGAGATACGGATGGAAAACATAGAAGTGCCGAGGGATGAGTTGACATGAGATTAGGTGATGCGAATAGCATAGTAGAAGAAAGGCTAAGAGTAGATGGGTGAAAGAAACTGCGAAATGTAAAAGTTGGAAGAAACAACTTGATAATGGAGTGACGAAGATTATGAAAAACTGCAAGGTGATAGATTTAACAAGATAAGATAGAAATGATATAGATAGGAGGATAAAAAGCAATGCAAACCTACCGATAGTTATGTAGATGATCAAAAAGCTCCAAGGGCCGTAAAGGGTTCTTGAGATGCTTTGGTTTGAAGTGGATTCATAAAATACAAGAAAAAAAGAACTTGTGCATGTGTATTTTTCGTTGTTTTTTTTGGAAAGAGATGAACTTAGTTTAATAGGGTTGATGGAGAATGGGTTGGGTCGTTGCCGACTATGGGGAAACTTTCCCCAATGGGGTGGATTTTGTGATTTAGTTGGGATTTTGGGTTTTGATGAATGGAAAAGATGCTTTAAAGCATGTAGGTGGGAATAGGTTGTTTAGGGATGTGTAGGAAATAAAGCTAGATAGGATAAAAGCTAGAAAAGTAAAGGGATGTGGATTTAGAATGAAAGCATCCTAAATGGAAGGTTGATTAGGGCATGTGGGTGGATATTGATTAATTAATTAATTAAAAAATTAATTAATCAATGTTTATTAATAAAGATTAATAGGTGATGGGATAAATGGACATTTAATTAAATTAATGGGTCTATCTAATACCATGGTAAAATATGCGCACATGTGACAAACAAGGGTAGAGATACCAAATTTAGGTGTCTATGATATATTATATACTTATACTTATTAAATAAATTATTACACTTAATCTCAAAATGAAAACTTTACAAATCTCAAACTTATTTTTGGCGAATGAACGAATATTGAATAAAAATATCATAATATTTTCCTTATACATAAGGTGATTATTATTACCTTATGCATATGTACATCTAAATTCTAAGTATATTTATGTTTAGAATTTGTGCATACCATATTAATTTAAATAATGTTATTATTACTATCATGAAATTCTAAATAACCAAGGAAAGATTACCTTAACATAAACTCAAAAAGATGTTTTGGAAAATAAATAAATACATAACAAAAATAAAAATAAATTAAGGATACACTACGATGATTTATCAAATATTTATTATAGAATCCAATCTTATATAATGGTTATATCTAATTTGCTCTTATATATATATACGTATATTTGTATTTAATGTTTAATTTTATAAGTTAATAATATTAATTTTTATCTTTATTTAATATTTATTATTTAATATAATGTTTATTTTTTATAAGTTAACCATAGAAATGAATAAGTGGGGCTTATCTATATGAATGTCAAATTTAAACCATGAATTTGGGTAGAAATATTTATTATATTGTATTACATGTAAAGACAATATAATATTGAACATTTTATATTCAATATTTCTTCTTGGTATTTTTCTTGTCGATTGCTTCAAATTTGTATATGATTTTTTTTTTTTTAAAATAATTGAATGATATGTAATTTGAGGGATAGTTATTACGTGTGTAGTTGATGTTGATAATGGGTGTGATTGAATTTTTTAAGTTTAGGAATATAGATGAACCACTTCATTTAAAGGTTCCACCTCTACATGTAATATTTGATGTGGTTTGATTTTCTTTGTTTGCTTTATTGTGAAAAGGATGTGATATATTTAGTATGACACAGATCATGTGGGTTGCAACATTGTTTGTTATTTCTGTAATTGTTTTTATCGGTTCTCCTTATTCATATTAGTAGTTGGTCTTCAATGCCATTACGAAGATTGAAGTAGCTTTCCGTATGGCGAGATATGTATGCAAAATGTGGAAGCATGCAACGACATGTGAAATGTTCGACAAAATGCCTGAAAGAAATATGGTCACACGGCCTTCAATGATTGTAGAATATGCTGCAAATGGATTTTTTGAAGCATTCACACTATTTTTCCAAATGAAATGAACATTTTTCCAACATGATCAGTTCACCTTTGGTAGCAAACTCCCACCACTGTGTCCTAAAAGGAGCTTTGAAATGTTTTATGTTTTAGTGTTGATTGGTTGAAAGTTTTGTGGCCAATCACCTTTGGCAGTCGAGTCAAGTGCTCTTCCTCATGCGACACACCATATGAGTTCTCAACATTCCAAAGATTGTTTCTATAGTTTTTTCTGCAATATTGCCCATCAAAGCCTATTTGTATTTATTTCATCATGAGTTCTTCAACTACTCACAAGGTGGATCATTTTCTATGTTATGTGAACGCTCGAACCGTATATGTTATTTGTTTTAGAGGTATAATTATTACTTTTGTAGTTGATGTTGATTAGGGGTGAGATTGATTTTGTAAGTGTAGAAATATAGATGGGCCACTTACTTTGAAGGTTGTTTCTACATTTCAAACTTGTTAAAAATTCGTACATGAATACATTTGATACCATTTTGAAAGTTAATTTATTTTATAGTTGATGTTGGATTGATGATGGCTTACTTTTGTACCATATATCATGAGAAGTTGGGGAGGATTTGATGGTTCTTGAACAAATTTGATATCATTTTGTGATTGATGCATTAATTTATAAAATTTTAAGGTTGTTTTTTAGATCACAGTCAACCTAGATGCCCTGTTTTGGGAACCCACAAAGGGAAATATCTGATTTACTTAGTTTCATGGTTATCTTATGTTTGAAGTTCCAACATAGCCAATTTTGTTTATAAATGTGTTCTAAAGAATTGTAAGTCGATTGCTATAAAGAGACTGTGCAGTCACTACCCACAAAGCTCTCATGAATTTGAAACTGTAAGCTGGAAATAGTTGGAAGCATCAAGCATCGGAAATCTTTTGAGTCTGCATGGATATTCGCTTTCTCCACTTGGAAACCTGTTGATGCATGTTCTCGATAATCAGCTTAAATCTCCCAGTCCTCTGCTCTTGCCAGCTAAAGTATGTTTATACTGATTTTTCTGGCATGTATTTCAGGACTCTTGACTATTTATATATGGCTCAGTTTTTTTGTTTCTATGTTATAGGTCATAGTGTTGTCTAATCCTGTGGATAACGTATTTTAGTCACAAGTAAAAGTATTTTATTAAGACTGGAAAACTCCCTTAAACATCTCGAGGTATAATGTGTTCGTTAATCTTGTATAAGATTTCACATTGCACATTATCAGGTAATGCTTTATATTGAACTGCATGATGCTTTGGTAATTAGTACAATAACATGAGGTACATGATGGACATGTTATGTTTACATGATTTCATTTTATGGGTAACAGTTGACAATTGTAGAATTTGTCTTCTCTTTAGGTTTCACATCCCCAAGCATTTTAACATAACCAATAACAAATCCAGTCATGATATGACTAAAGATTGTACCAAACATTGTTATTCCTTCTCATTTCCATCAAGCACATCAAGAACCAACCTGAAAAAACAAAAGCTGGAAAATATTTCCCAAATGTAATGTAACTCTAAACATGTTAATTCTTGCATCTCACTTGTACTTTGATAAGTCATCTCACTCTACCCCTGCACATTAGCTCCAAACAGTGTTATTCCTTCTCATCTCCATCAAGCACATCAACAACCAACTTTGAAAAAACAAAAGTGGAAAATATTTCCCAAATGTAATGTAACTCTAAACATGTTAATTCTTGCATCTCAATTGTACTTTGATAAGTCATCTCACTCTACCCTCTACACATTAGCTCCAAATTTACTACTTCCATCTCAATGACAGTATTTCAAGTTAAAATAAGCACATGAATTTATAAGATTATCGAGATATTCACTAATTACATCACGAGAAGTTATTCCTGAAAAGATGTAATACCGTGTCATTTTACAGAACTGCTAAAACCCCAAAAAGTTGTACCGATACAATGTTGAGAAGTCTACTTGGAATTCTATTGGATTTTGAACCATGGATTTATAATTGTTGAGCATTTGATGTACATGTGTTTTCAGAACATGAATTTTTGTTTGTCGGCAGGTCAAAATTCATCTTTCTCCAACATATTCTTGATTTGAAATTGTTTAATAGTTCATTCTTATTCTTATCAATCAGGATGCTACAACTCTCCTGTCAGAATCTGAAGCGGTGGATCTAGTGAAGGATATTTTTGCTTCAGCTTCATAAAGAGACATATACATTGTATGACCTCCATCCTGTATTCATATATTTTTCAATTTTTGCATGTAACTTTTTGTATTTTTGTTGGCATGTTAGAATATTTTTTGTTGTGATTAGTCGTTCAAATATCACATCTACGGTCTTGATAAGGGTGTTATGTTATTCCTTAGGGTGATGGATTAGAAATAGTAGTTAATGCGGAAGGTATTAGATGAGAAGAGATTATGAAGTTACGATATGATTAATTTGATGTCACTCTGAATTAGGTGCACGACTTGTTACATGTTTTTACCATCTATGCATTTCTATTGAAGATGATTTGAAAGCACTTAAACTGATATCCTTCATCAAAGAAATATTGCTATCATTGTGTTATTTATTCTGCAAATTAGTGTTGCAATACATTCAACTTGAGCTGGGATTGTTATTCTGAGTTTTGAACTCCTAATTTCTGCAACTTATTTAAGAACAATACAAAATTCTAGCGTTTAGTATAATGTCTTAAAAGAAACGCGCTTCATCTAGGGATACTATCTTGAGTGTTTCCTCATGGAACTGGGTTGAACATTGAAGTTATTTATGCTGAAAGGCATGTAGTGAGTTTATTTAGTTTGTTTCAAGTGGTTGATCTAATGACATTGCTAAGTAGGGTGCACAAGTCAAAACAATTTCTATTATTTCTATTATATATTTTTTTCTACTTGCACACACACTACTGCCCCTTTTAAGTCTTTATCCAAAGATTAGAGTCAATTCTTTGTGATGATTTTGATAGCCAAATGATGTTGGCATATATTAGTGGTAACTTTTATGGTATGTTATATCTTCGATTTCGGATATATATGTAGTGAATGGATCTTATATTTTGTAGGAGTTCCTAGATTTAGCTTTAGAAAGGTTATTTGTAGTCGTTATAATTTCCACCAATTTTCCTAATTAATTAGTGTAACTTGCTTTACTTTTGAGTAGCTTTTGCCATTCACGAATAATTTCTTTCTTTCCATATCTTAGAATGTAGGTCCACTTCTTGAATTTATGCTACTCATAATTCATGTAGATAGTTATTATTAATATATTATAGAATTCAAGTTTACCCCGATGATGCCAATATATGAGATACTATCTATGGGTAAATTTTAGCTTGAATCACATTTTTTTAGTTTGAGCCCTCGGAAAATGCTTCTATGCAAGGTTTTCCCAATTCATTATTAGAAGTCTATAGACAATGTAATCCATGTTAAAATTACCATTCTCAAACTGAAATGTTTAATTTGGAGCGATTTGTGCTACTTTTTCACATATTTTAATTGTCAATACATTTGTTCATTTTGTTGAGAAAATAGTATACCTGCTATGAACGCAAATTTGGTGTGCATTACAAGCTATACAATAAATTCCATATCGATAAAATGAGCGACATTGAACTCGGATTGAGTAAAAAGGAAAATAAAATTAGAATGCAAACCTTTGGTTCCCCTTTCAAATTTGAAGTTTCAAGTTGCCCATTGCATAAATGATACATTATTAAATATAAGGAAAAATAGAACGGTGCTCTATATCTTGGACCTCAAATTTGGGTTAGAAGCTTGTCAATTAGGTACTTATATTTTCTATTGAATTCTTGGGTGCACATACATATGGTAGCAAAACAGATCCCTGAGAGCAAGGACATAAGACTTTTGTGCAAATGTGAAAGGGGAGTTCTATGTGCACATTCAAATGAAACACAAAAATACCCTTGATTAAAGACTCGGAACTAAGAACGTGATTTAAACTTACAAAGGATCTCAATGGACATTTGGTGGATCATTTGTGTGAGCTCTCATTGCACATTTAGTGGTCCGTGATAGACAATTCAATGTGCATTTGATGGATCTTTTGAGGGCCTTTAATGATTAAGAATAATAAGAGGGATAGGTTGATATATCTCGAAGATGGGCAAAGCATAAGCAACATGCTACCACTCATGATATAAAATCTGCAAATGTACAAAAGTCTTCGGCACATCATCCTGCATAGTGAATAACAAAGATAAAGAAATTAGGAAAGCATAGTTGTTGGATAACAAAATCGAACATGTGTTTGATAAGTTTGATTTTCCGTCGGATATATCTGCAACAATACATACATGGAATATTTGGAACGAGTTACAATTTATTTCAAAAATACTTATAAACAAACACTTATAAACTAACCACTACAAGCTATTTTTTAAAATCAAATTTCTTGCTTTTTGCTTGTGGAAGCCTACAAGGGCATTGATTTTCCTATTTACCTTATATATTTTCAAGTTAGTCTACAACCCTACCCCCTCAGATTCGAATCTCCGCCTCCTCTTGGAGTACACAAGCCTCAGACCCACTCAGGATGTACCAAAATAGGTGAATGTCTGCGAGTGACCAAAATAGGTGAATGGAAATCTTAATACACAAGCAATGTAGGCAAAGGCAACCTAACACAATTTCAAACGCTAAATTAAAACCGGACCAACAAAGTAGTCCAAAGCAGGTATTACCCTAACAATGTAGCAAACAAGAAACAAAAAGAGAGGTAATATCAATGTCTCTAAAAAATCAAAACAGGAAAATGGGTTCCTAGAATAAATCTAGGTATGATGCACAAATGTTAGCTACAAAAGTGCATCACTCATCAAATTATGCAAATGTCCTGCAACTCAAATTCAAACTTTGATTTTGGCCAATAAATCTAATATCCAAAGCACCCTGTTTGTGTCGCAGAGTGAGCTCCCACAGCAACCCTGTTTAATCAATAATTGAAAAAAAAAAACTAAAAACGCAGGTGTACCCTAACACTGTATCTCAAGCTCAAATTGGGCCTGCTTGACCATAATTTAACATATATAACCCCAAATATCCATAAAGAGCCATGAGGATAAGAGAGAACCAACCTGATGACAGATTCTTTTTCCTGCTCAATTAAAGCGGCTCATTATTCTTCGATCCGCACCATCGCTTTTGGGGTCAATCTGCACCACAGAAGTCTCTGCACTGGGTGCTCAAAAATCTCGAAGATGTGAGGAAATTTGAGCACAAAATGGCCTGATTCGTACATTTTGAGACCTAATCGCCGAGCGTGTCGAGCCTGCTCACGCCAGATGGATTTTCCGCTGCGCCAAAATCATGCTCAGGCGGAATCAAGCCTAGCTACGCAGAGGAGATAACCAATACAAACTCCTAATTTATAAAACAGGTGGAATCTAAAAAAGCAAGCAGAGTAAAAATAGGATTTTAAAAATAGAAACTCAAAAATTGCATGCAAAGTAAAAACGACATGCAAAAGCATTGTCAAATTTAATCCCGTTTGAAAACGTCTAAATTTAGAGGTATAGTTATTACTTTTGTAGTTGATGTTGATAAGGGGTGTGATTGATTTTGTAAGTGTAGAAATATAGATGAAGCACTTCATTTAAAAGTTCTATCTACATTTAAAACTTGTTACAAATTCGTACATATACATTTCTAAATCTTATATCATGAGTGGTAGCGTTTTATGGGCATTTTTTTGCAAATCTTATATCATAACAAAAGTGCAAGTAATATTCATTTATTTTCTTAATAGTACTTTCAATCCACATAGTAGTAGGAGACAATGGTATGTTAATGTCAAAGGAAATACAACAATTTTCTTTTAAAGCGGGGAAAAAGAGGGAAACATAGATATGGAATAACTAACATAGTGTTGATAGTTCAAAGTATAGAAAGGAATGGATGAGGGTGTAAAGTTTGAAGGGACGGATGCGGTAGAAATATTTGCGTAAAGAAGGTTACGGAGGAGATGCACTGCCATCTACTTTCTTTGAACTGAGGATGACACATTTCAATCTGTTGATTCCGCAGTATGTCTCTTTTTTCAGGGAAAGTGTGAAGTAGTATTTGTTGCCGATGACATTTCTTGTAATCTCACTATTCGCATCTTTTTCTATAGACAATAGGTGGAGGTTGTTAGCTGCAACACCCATGATTGACTCAGTTATCTTATCAAAAGCAGTAACTGATTGAAGTTCCCCTGTTGGGTCCTTTAGATCGATCCTAAGTGCATATCTATACTCATAGTTATGAACTTGTATGTTGCAACTCAAACAAAACCATGAACCATTTCCATGCTCTCGCACTTTTTTCCTGCATTGTTTGTCACCTTTTTGAAGAGGACATGTTGTGTTAAAAAGATTTTCCATACTAATAGTTGTGATTTCTTTGAACTAAGGATGACATATTTCAATTTGTTGATTTCGTGGTATGTCTCTTTTTTCAGGGAAAGTGTGAAGCAATATTCATTGCCGATGACATTGCTTGTAATTGCACTATTCACATCTTCATCTATAGACAATAGGTGGAGGTCACTAGCTGCAACACCCATGATTGACTCAAATGTCTCATCAAAAGTAGTAACTAATTGAAGTTTCTCTTATGGGTCCTTTAGATCGATGCTCTCGTACCTTGAATGTATATCTATACTCATAGGTCTAAACATGACCCATTCATTTCCCACGTATTCCCATTTCAAAGAGGTAAGCTCGAACAAAATCATGAACCATTTCCATGCTCTCGTATTTTTTTCTTGCATTTTTGTCACCTTTTTGAAGAGGACATGTCGTGGTAGAAAATATGGCACTATTCTTTCCCAGTTATTGTAAATAAGTAGATGAGCCCAATAGTGAACTTGAGTTTTAACATAAAAATTCATCGGTGTCACTATGTAGAAGGTTCTCATAATGATGATTTTGTCAAAGCAAGAAATAGACTAATCAAGACAATGCATTTTGGCAGGATAATTCAACACCCAATCTTTTACAAGGAATAAACGCTTTGCATATACATAGCTATAAGGAGATTTTGTTACTTGAGATCAATTACTCACAAGCGGAAAGTTATGTAAACATCTTTAAGACTTACTAATACAACAATGCCATGTTAGAAACAATAGTTTAGACAAATGGTAGTCTAGAGATCTAGAACTCAAGTACCAAAGAAGAGGTTCTCCTATGCATAGTTTGATGTTATATGCGATACATTGAGCCGGTGTATCTACAATCCATGAAGCTCAATATATAATGAGGGAAATGTCTCGTAAGGAAGGGTATATGATCATCAACAAGGTTAGTACCCAAATAAAGCTTGAAAGAGACGGTAAAAAAATATTTCTACAAGGGGTACTGGTAGGTAATGGGAAGTGAAGGTGAGCCTGTTGTTAACAAGTTGTTAGATATTTTCTAAGAATATGGAAAATGAAGGAATCCTCTTAGATGCAATAGAGAACAAATTAGGCCTTGGGTGCTTATGAAACCCGCCCTTACAAATCAGCACACTACCATCATAATTGTATCTAGTTGTTTTTGAAAGATAAGCCTTGATTTTGAAGAAAACATTGAAAAAGATCATGACACTTGCTAAGAACAGTTCTTCATATTTGCTAATGAAGTATTAGGAAACAAAAGGATTATTCAAACACCAAGACCAATAAGTTGGTTATTGCATATGAAATAAAAAGAGAAACTCCCACAATTACATAGAACTATAAAAGAAGGTGACTTATGCTCCATTTATTGTATAGACAAATGTTGCCCATCAAAATATTGATAAATGAAGTTCTATTATCACATTTGTTTGGCATAGGTTTCACATGCACCAGCTTTCTTTTACCATTAGGTTGGGAAACAAAAGTTCTTAATTGTTTTATGATTGTATTTTAAAACTATTGAATATGGTTAGTGAAAAGGAGGAATTTCATCAAACAGTCGGTGTGCTCTGTTCTAAATCTCCCATTTAGCAGGAAGTTGGGAGGATGTGCCCTTGGAAAAGATTGTGAGAGACAATATCATAAATGTACCTTTCCGATTGCATTTTAGAAGAAAGATGTGAAGGCCTTTCAAACACAACCATTTTTTTCATCCCATGTGATAAATGAAGTTCATGAGGTCACATTTGTTTCGGAAAGGGCATTTAGTCAAACAATTACGTCTACATGGCACCACTTTGTGTGATGGAGGACATGAGAATGTCTGGTAGAATAATGGAAAAACCCTTGACGAATAAATGCGCAATGATCCATTACCATGGCTTTGATTGAAAATCGTCCAAATGTTTGAATTTTATGTGGCTTTGATTGAAAAGGCATCGAAATGTTTGAATTTTATCTAAATGAGTCGTTTATTTCTACACGTGTCAAAAGGTTCATGGACCCGCCTCTTTTTGGGCTTATAACAACACAACTTTGTAAAAATTCCATAAACCCCTTTTGTTTACAAAATGCCCAACTATCATGAGACCACATACTACCATAAAAAACATTAAATCATGTTCGGAGATAGATTAGGAAAAAGGTTTACCAAGAAGAAATTTAATCGTGTTTAAAAATGTTCAAACGACCATCAAATTTAACATATTGGGCTAAAGGACCGAGACTTAAAGGGCTTTTCCGTAGGAGGAATGCCTTCCGCGTAAAAAGTTATCTACTTAATAACGCATGCATAAAGTGATGCCTCCATAAAATTACTAAAACCATGCGCTAAATGTCCCGTGAGAATAATATGTCAAAACCACTTTTCCCTACAAAAATAATAACGCCCTCTAAGAGAAATAAAGGAGGTTCCATTGATGCAACCATCGAAGAATCCATCCACATGTGATATTATGGAGTCCAAATTGGAGTTGATAGCAAACTTACATCTCTTACTTGCATTTGTATTCAATTATTACACAATTAAATATTATTTAAAATCCCTTCTGATGTACTTTGCAACATTTGTTTTGGCTTTAATAGAAAATCAAAATTGTTAATCACGCCCCTTATCAACAACAACTACAAAAATAATAACTATCCCTCTAAATCAAATAACATATACCATTCGGTGTTCACATTGCATTATACACATGCGATTGCTTGATGGTCTCGTCTCTGAAGCGTTTTACGTGCAAAGATGAGCAATGTGGATTACCCTTACTATCTCTTCCTTATCGATTTCAGATTCTCCTTTTGCAATTCTTCTGTCTACCAGCTCAAATGCCTCATTTTTCTCGTGTAAACTCCACGCCTGTACATAAACACAGAGGATTCTTCAAGATGCCCCTCAGAACAAGTAATCCAGGAAAGATCTTAAATGAAGTTTCGAGTCTTACCCATTGTAGAAGGAGCTCCATCTCGGGTGGAAGTTTAGGATCCCTGACCTTTTTGCCACTCACAATCTCCAGAACCAGCATACCATAGTTGTACACATCCGCCTTATCTGTCAATTGACCATGAGTTGCATACTCGCAGTGCAATATACCCTATATGGTCAAGGCTCGACTTTGGTCTTTGATCTCTCTGCATATCACTATATGGTCAAAATTGTAATATGATTGACGAAATTTAAAACCAGTAAATAAAAACTGAGGCAAAACATTTACCATAAGAGATATTTTATTTTATACATAATAGTGAAAGACAGAGCTTCAAGGCCTAGACGCCTAGTGAAAGACAGAATTTCAAGACCTGGAAGCCGCTGTAGAAGTCTGGTAATAAGAGGAAACTTATTGCTTTGAATACATGTCCGGCTGAAGAGCTTGAGTTGTTTCAATGTTTGGAAACCCTCAACTATATCAACAAATCTAGTTGCAAAATCTTCACTCTCTTCTTCCCACATAAAGATCTCTAATTTTATCAAAATGTTTGGAATTGGACTCTGTATTTCGAAATCGCTTAAAAATAGCTTCAAAACAGATCTAGAGATACAGATTTGTTGAGTCGCTTACATTTGGATAAAGCCGCGGCGGATTTGGTATCGAATCCGACGATAAGATTGAGCATGGGGACAAATATTCCGCCGCCTCCAACGCCGCCCACCGTTCCGCAAGCCGACCCAACAAACCCAATAATGTTGCCCACAACAATCCTCCAGCTGAATTCCAATGCCTGCAACAAACCCAATTTTTTTTAAATCTTTCCAATGATTACCCATGCCAAAACAAAACTGGACCCAAAAAAACAATTCAAAAAAATCTTACAGGCCACACTGGGTCAGCTCGCATGGGCAACCCGAGAAAGTCGGAAACAGATCTCGCCACAAACACATCGAACAAATAATTCGTGGCGTTTCCAGCGCCATGACTGAAATGCTGAACACCATTTGCTCCACCAATAAACGCAGAAACAACGGCACCCCTGTAATCCATATTTTCCTTCCACAGACAACTGTTACAGAAGAGTTCCAGTTCCAGTTCCAGTCCTAGTCTTATTGAAATAAAAAAGCTAGCTGGGAATAATTTAGACACGAGAAATGAAAGGGCTGCGCCGCTGCGGGAGAAGATGGGTATCCGTATTGCAAAAGAATTTGACCGCATCTGAGAAGCCCGATAAGGGCGTGTGTGGTTAGATGCAGAGAATGGGACATTTCAATGAAATTTAAGCAAGAAAACCATGACGTATTTTAATATATATCCTGAGCTTTTTGTTTGCGAGCTTTTCTGTTGTGGACCAGAGCAGCACGACACTTTCGCAGGGCTCCACCTGGATTCAGAAAAACAATTTCTTTTTTTTTTCTAATATTTGGGGCTGAATTCTGGATCCCGCTAAATTTAAAAGGGCAGGTAAAAAAACTGTTAAAAATGCAAAAACGTCCAGACGGCCGTCAAACCGTCAACTTTAAGACAGTTGCAGAAACGTCCGGAGGTCCTTTACCATAGGGGGAACGCCTTCGGCATAATTAATATTAATATTAAAATTAAAATTAATATAGAGCCATGATTGTGAAAGGGCTGCACGCTGCAAGTAAATTATTTTTGGTCAATAACGGTACTCGGAAAAATTTAATAATCAAGCTTATTAATTGGACGGCCAAGCACTACAATTATTGTAACGATTTTATAAAGATCTAATTTTGTCTGGTAACGATCACTAAAAACAATTTCATACTGAACCACCATAGCCAGAATATATGTATCAAAATATTCTATTTGATTGTATCTTTAAGACACTCTGGAATCGAGACATTAAATATGCTCCTTGGATTGCTTTGTCCTTTTATTGTGGATGCTTACCATAAATATGTCCCCATGGCTTTGAGATTTTACAAACAATTTTGTGGGTTTAGTAGGAGGAAAAAATGGATATGGAAAGCCATAGTGTTTGGTATTACTGGGTTAGTGGTGCCTTGAGTGTTATTGTAGCTGCAATGCTGGTAATGAAGAGGGTGAGACTGAGGGTGAGGCTTCCTCCAGGGCCTCCTGCATTGCCTCTGTTGGGACATCTTCATCTGCTACAGCCCAACGTCCATGAATGCCTCTGTAAACTTTCTCTCAAGTATGGGGCTCTCATGACATTCAAATTCGGAATGAAAACCTCTGTTGTGGTCTCATCTTCTGCAATGGCAAAAGAATTTCTGAGAGACCATGACCAGACTTTTGCAAACAGAAGTGTCCCAATTGTGGCGAAATGCATTGCTTACGATGCATCAGAGATTCTGTGGAGTTCCTATGGCCCAAGATGGCGGCTGCTCAGGAAAATATGCGTTAGGGAGCTTTTCAGTCCCAAGAGTTTGGAGGCCTTGCACCCTCTGAGAAGAGAGGAGGTCCGCAGAACGGTAAGGGATATATACCAGGACTCCATTAATGGGGTCAGTGTCGATGTGGGTGCTAGAGCTTTTCTTACTTCCCTTAATCTTATCACCAACATGATGTGGACCACAACCAGTGAGACTGGCGAGAAGGGAATGGAGTTCAAGGATTTGATGGCCGAGATGGTATTTTTGTTGGGTGTTCCAAATGTTTCGGATCTGTTTCCATTTCTGCAGAGGCTGGATCTGCAAGGGCTCTATGCCAGAATGCACAAGGTGTTTGTGAAGTTTGATAGGCTTTATGACACCATAATTGAGGAGCGGGTGACTGGTAAGAGTAAAGGGACTGACTTTCTACAGTCGTTGCTTCATCTACAAAAGAAAGGAATAGATGAGGATGATGCTGATAGCTTTGAGCTCACCATGAGGGATATAAAAGCTTTGCTGATGGTAACTTCTATTGCATAGATGATGACAGTTTCAATATTTTTATATTAAATTGGTTTGTAGGATTTAATAGTATGTAAATTTGATCTATATTTTTATATGGGACTAACCCTTTTTCATGTGTTCGTTGATTTGTTTTAAATAGATTAGATATGTCACACATTCATGGTTTCTTTTAATGATAAAAATTGTTTTCCAATTAATTTTTAGAACTGTATTATAATAAATAGTATAAATATATATCTAAAATACACCTAGATATATCAATTATAAGGCACCTATCTGACTATGCTGTTAGCGTAGTATAATACATATAAAAAATGTAACAATTAAAATTAAATATAATAAGTATATTATAATAAATGTATCTACTATATTAATGTATATTATATTAAAAATATCTATTCAAGAAAAAAACACCAAAACATTACTACATAGATAAGATATTACTATTTTTTGATTGACTTCTCTACAAAAACAGAAACAAAATTTTATAAGTAATAGTCCAATAAAAGTCAAATTTATAAATGCACTGTCACATGAATGTCAAATTTAATATCAACAATAAAAATAAACAACTCACTCCATTACAACCTCCCTATAATAAGCTATTATATTAATGACTTTTTAATATATTTTTATTATATATTTGATTTCTCATTTGCTCAGTCTTATGTATTATTGCCGAGAAGCCTTGACCTCATGCTGGATTTGATTCCTCCTACTCCTTTTATAACTCGAAGAAACATATTGTTTACATGCTTCTATTTGTTTATGAATTTCTCTATGATTTGTTGGTGTACTGGTGATTTGCAGGACATGGTGGCTGGATCTACAGATACAACATCCTATACATTAGAGTGGGCAATGGCAGAGCTCCTAAAAATCCAGAGCTAATGAAAAGAGCCCAAAAAGAATTGGAAGACGTGGTGGGGCTGGACCAGATAGTGGAGGAATCCCACATATCCAGATTACCATACATAGAGGCAATAGTGAAGGAAGTACTACGTTTGCACCCTGCACTACCCTGCTTGCACCCCATTGTCCAGATAAAGATTGTGAGATAGGAGGGCATCTCATTCCCAAGGGCAGCCAAATCTTGATAAATGTGTGGAAAATTCATAGGAACCCACAAGTGTGGAAGGATCCATTAGTGTTCGACCCAGAGAGATTTGTTCACGACTCTTCAAAATGGGATTACAGTGGGCGGGACTTTGATTATTTTCCATTTGGATCAGGCAGAAGGATTTGTGCAGGGCTTCCCATGGCGACTCGCATGGTTCATTATACTTTGGCTTCTCTTCTCCATTCCTTTGACTGGTCTCTGCCATCTGGAGAGAAGTTGGACATGTCTGAGAAGTTTGGTATTGTACTGCATAAAGAAGTTCCTCTTGTGGCCCTTCCCAAACCTCGTTTATTTGGAGCTGATCTCTACTGATATATTTCTCAGTCCAGATTTTATTTCCTTTTCAGTTGTGTCTTATGTTATATTCGGGTTGGGAGAATAATGAATGGAAGAATGATTGCATATTCATGTGGTCATTGAGCTCATTTGAAGGAATCACTATTTATGGTGGATCCAAACACAAAATTCCACAGCAGTTATAAGTTGTATCTTTGTGGAAATTACAGTCTAACTTATATGTAATTTTATCAGTAAATGTTTTACTAAAGGGAATGTTGTTCTTATATCCACCCAACGTTTTCACACCTATTGAGGTTCTCAATTCTATTATTTTTCTTAGACATTTGATATGGATGTATGAGCATTTTAGAGTTGCATAAGCATTTCCTAGACATGGAGAACAAATGAGCGTATATGAGAGTTTATTTCCCTCTATAACATTTGTTTATTTAGTTGGCCTTAGATTTGTTTTTAAATTTCATTTGATATAATTTATATTGTTTAATTGATGTTTTTAAATTTGAAAGCTATTCAGATATTTGGTTTAATTCATCACAATATAAAGAAAAATGTTTAATTTATCACAATTTACAGAAAATTGTTTAGATCTAAATTTGAAAATGCTCACCCTAAAGAAACCTCACTCAAAAAGGAAGATCTAGAAGGGCACTTGACCTAAAACATTGGGGCATTTTTAAAATACTATTGAAAATGTATGATTGTTTGACGATGACAAACAAATTCTAAATAGCTTGACAAGCATGTTCACTTAGTTTAGATATTTCTATCATTTTTTCTTCTCATTCACATATTATATGACACTTGTGTAGACATTTAAATTTGGTATTTAAATATCATTTAACAATGATAATATTTGTTTTATTCCTAAATCATGACTTTGCGTACATCCGAGCTTAAAGCATATCCAAATTCTCACATTCTTGGGACGTGAATTTAGAGATATCTACTCTTTAATAAAATCTTTGAGAAAATATTTACAATGCTTAAGCCATCTTATATCAACCCATCCATATGTAGTAATAGAAACTTGTAATTGATCATGATATTGTTTATCACTTTTGTATTCATGCACATTCTCCATTCTTCATTTTTTTGGTGTTATTATTACTAGTACTGCACATGGACACAAAGATTCTCTAACTAAACATTTTTGAAATCACTCTCAAGAACATGGTTCTATACAGGTCTGCATTCTCTTGCGGTGTAAGCATATTTGTCACATTGTTTGATACACTTAATAATGGGATCAAATCCATTTGATAACTTATGCTCCCCATCGGTGGTAATCCATTTGGTCAATCAATCCAAACAATCTCTTCAAACTCACTTATCAAGTTTTCTAGTTCACACAAAAGTGTCTTTCTCACCTTTTGCTTCTACCTCGAACCTTTTCATGGACATTGCTAAAAGCACAAAATAACTACAAGCCCTCATATCGATTAAGAATTTATTTCCCAAGATTAATATAATATTGTGATTAGTTTCTACATCCTTAAACCTATCTTCTAGTGGATGTAGGGTATGTGTCTCTCCATCCTTTAACTCCAAACTTTCCACCACATTGTATGTTGATGAGCGCCAAAAATGGCCCATTTTATGCAAAATTTAACATTATTTTCTTTGCATAAGTTGTGGATCCAAATTTAATTTTGAACTTATGGTCTATTTAGAATAAGATAGTAAATATATATCGATACGCCAAAATTAGTAGGAGCTTGACAAGGTCATAACTTGAGCTCCGGGTGTCCATTTGAGCCAATTTTTGAAACCACATGTTTCGATGAGAGGAATGCACAAGCAATCCACCCTACTAGTTGGAGAGAAAGTTTTGGGACATTTTCATGCCCTAAATCCGCCATCTTGAGGCCAAAAATTAGGATTTAAGTTGTAGTTTGGGGTTTTCCTATTTTTGGGCATTAGTTAATTTTAGTCTATTAGTTGTATTATGAGCTAGAAATTTGGAAATTCCTCTAATTTAGGAATGTAGAAGATGCGTGGAAAATTCATCGTGCTCGTATGTATAAGCATGTGAACTTACTAAGAATAGCAGGTTCTAGTAAACTACTAAAAATAGTAATTTCCGCCACCTAGAGTAGATTTAGTCAAAGTTAGAAAGTGTTTTCTTGGAACTCAAGTTGGGAGTTGTTTTCCTATTTAGGAAACATTATAATTCATTATTCAATAACAAAGAAGGAGATCTATTTTATTTTGGAGTTCATATTATTTGTAGTATATCAAGTTTCTTTAGAATTTGGCTACATTATCTAGTATCGAGCAAGTTCGAGTCTTTAAAAATGGCAAGAAGAGGAAGAGGAGGTGGTATTGCCAGATGAATAGAAATATGCAAGATCTACAAAGGCAAATTGTTGTGCTTGCTGCGATGATAACCTAGAGAGAAAATCAAGGTGGAGATGACACGAGATGAAGAAGAAGTTTGTGAAGAGGAGGAAACACAAACACCACCATTAGCTTTTGAAGAAAGGATACTTTGAGCATTAGAAACAAAGAATGATGGGAGAAGAGGTGATGTTTTAGAGTATGGTGGTAGTCTAAAACCAGAGGGGTGATAGGACTGGTTGACTAGTATGGAAAATGTTTTTGAGTGGAAGGCTATGTAAGAAGAAAAGAAGGTAAAATTTACATCACCTACGTAAAGAGTGGTCAAGAAAGGGAAAGAAAGAATTAGGATGTGGAGTAAGATGGAGAAGAAGGCGACAGATAAATTTCACCCTATGGATTATGCACAAACCCTTTACAAGAGGTTTGAATCTCGAGATAAAACTTACAAACAAAGTGCAAGAATACAAAGATGAGTTCTACAAGTTGTCCATTCATGTAGATCATGAAGAGAATGAGGAACAAATGGTTGAGAGGTATGTAAATGGATTAAAATTTTCTATTCAAGATGAGATAAGTATGCATAGGGTTAAGAGCATGGAGGATGCTTATACATTAGCCTTAAAGGCCGAGGAAAAACAAAATCATCAAAGTTTTAGGAGATCACTTGGAATGAATAGGGGGCCTCATGTTCCTTTTGGGGATGAGCTAGTTTCAGCCAAGGTAGGGAGAATCATCTACAAGTGGATTGGAAAAGCAAGAGGATATGAGACAAGATTTCGAATCAACAAAAAGGTAGAGGATTTTCTAGGGGCAGAGGATATGTTGGCGATAGAGGATGGGAGGCTCCATGAAGACCATTTGTTTGTTACATATGTGGTGAAGAGGGGCATCGGGATTTTGAATGCCCGCATTCTTATACACATGAAAAGAGGCAAGGAGATGCTCTAAGAGTAAATATTGTTGAAGTTGAACAAGTAGAAGATGAACAAGACCTAGAAATTCCACCGGATGTTGGAGAAAATATGATGATCAAGAGGACGATGATTGCTCCAAGAAAGGATATCAAGGGGATGCATGGTTGCGTGTACAAATATTTTCAGAACAAGATGAACTTCAAGAGGAAAGATATGTAATGTTATTATTGATGGTGGTATTTTTGAGAACATAGTTTCAAATGAGATGGTCAAGAAATTGGAGTGCATTGTGAGAAGAATCCCAACCCTTACCGTATTACATGGTTTAATAAGGGTAATGAAGTTTCTTGTTGATAAGAGATGTTTAATAAGTTTTTCTTTTGGGAATAGTTACAAGGATGAGATTTGGTGTGATGTTATTCCTATGGATGCATGCCATATGCTACAGGAAGACCATGGAAATTTGATAGAAAATTTATTCATGATGGGGAAAGAATACTTATACTTTCTAGAAGGATGGAAAAAAATAGTTTCTACCTCTTAAGGAAGAGGGAAGACTAAAAATATGATTTTTGCAAAGGAATTTTGAAGGAGAAAGAGGCAACAAGTTTTTGTTATGCGGTAGTAAGTAAATAAGGATGAATCTCCAAGTACACAAATACAGTAGAAACAACATAATTAATAGAAGAGTTTTCTGATGTTATTCTGATGGGCTTCAGAAGGATACTGCCAAAAAGAGATATTCAACACCATATTGATTTGATTCCAGGATGTTCACTCCCAAATCAAGTGGCTTATAGGATGTGCCCAAAATTGCATGTAGAGTTGAATAGGCAAGTGGAAGATATCGTGAGAAAGGGGGTCATATGGGAGAGCATGAGTCTAAACCCCAACTTTATTAACACCAAAGAAGGATGGAACATGGAGAATGTGCATGGATAGCAGAGAAATCAATAAAATTACAATCAAATATAGGTTCCCAATACCTGGCCTTGATGATATGATGGATGTGATTATTGGATCTAGGTATTTCACCAAGATTGATCTTCGAAGTGGTTACCATCAGATTCGGATAAGAGAAGGAGACGAGTGGAAAACAACATTCAAGATAGAAAATGGATTATATGAGTGGTTGGTGATGCCATTTGGGTTATCCAATGCACCTAGTAATTTTATGAGACTGATGAAAACCATGTTGTGGGAGTATAATGGTAAGTTTGTTGTGGTTTATTTTGATGATATCTTGATCTTTAGTAAAACTAAAGAAGAACATTTGAGGCATCTAAGGGTGATATTCAAAGTGTTAAGGAAAGAGAAACTCTATGCAAATATGAAGAAGTGCACATTTATGCAAGAAAATTTGGTATTCTTAGGCTTTATTATTTCAGAAGATGGCATATACGGATGGACTTAGAAAAGATAAAGGAAATTATTGAATGGCCTACTCCATGGAGTATAACAGAGGTAAGAAGGTTTCATGGTCTAGCAACATTTTATTAAAAAGTTTATTAAAAATTTCAGCGATGTATTATAGCACCTATAATAGATTGCACAAAAGGAAGGGAGTTTTTATGGACAAAAGCAAGCTGAGGATAGTTTTAGTTCTTGTGAAGAAGGTGAGAGAGCACCCATTTTGGCACTACTAGATTTTGATAAAGTGTTTGAGGTTGATTGTGATGCCTCACATGTGGGTATTGGTGTTGTTTTAAGTCAAGGTGATAACCTAGTAGCTTTCTTTAGTGAGATACTTGAATGAGGTAAGAAATAACTACTCTACTTATGATGTGGAATTTTATGCAATTGGACAAGAATTAAGGCATTGGAGGCATTACTTAGTGCCTAAGGAGTTTGTTTTATTTACAAACCACATAGCCACGAAGTATGTGAATACACAAAAGAAGTTGAATAGTAGGCATACTGAAAGTGGGTATCATTTTTGAAGGGTTATACTTTTTCTCTAAAACATAAATCGGGAAAATAGAATCAAGTTGCATATGCATTGAGCAAGAGTCGTGAATTTGTTTACCACTATGGAAAATGAGGTGGTGGGTTTTGAAGCAATAAAGGGTTTTTATTGTTCGATTTTGATTTTAGGATATTGTTGAAAGGTTAATTTGTCCATTGTCGAAAATGTAGATGTCTAGAATGAGTACATTTTATAGGGTCGCTACTTATTCAAGGGACGCCAACTATATATTCTAGTTGGGTATATGAGAGAGAATATAGTGAAAGAGTTGCATAGCGGAGGATTGGATGTGCATTTTTGTAAAGATAAGACGATAGCCTTGGTAGCAGAAATACTATTGGCCAAAGATGAAAATAGATGTGGTAAGATATTTGGAGAGGTGTTGAATTTTCCAAGTCACAAAAGGCCATGCATAGAATAGGGTTGTATATGTTGTTGCATGTTCCTAAAGGGTCGTGGATATATCACGAGTATGATTCACATAACATTGAGTTTTCCCCAAAGTGTGGGACTTTGCAAATGGAAAAACTCTCCAATTAAAGGTTGGTTCCTATTCTCTCGTTTAGGTGCATACGTGGAAACTTGCGAGAGGACATATTCCTAAACCTAATCTAAGTTTTACCAAGGAGACATGGATAAAAGGAATACAAGAAATCAAAACTAAGCTAAGGTGATGCACTAAAGGAATGATGAACATTAGTTTTGTTGATAGACACAAACCAACAAAATGCATACAATAATCAAGCACAGATAACTAGATTTATAATGAAAGACTAGATGAGAGCAAAGGAGACAAGAAAGGATCTAAAATCGATCACAAATGTTTTATTGCTCTGCAGATTGATACAATGCATTACAAATGGCCAGAAGGTAGGAAATGTATTGTAATTTAAATGGAAGGTTTGAACTCCATGAATTCCTTTGTAGAAGGAAAGGGGAGCTGTAAAAACAAAAGAATGTCCAACCCTTTACAATGAGTCTTGACCCTACTTTTATAGATTCAACACAGAGGGGAGAAAGAGAGAGAAGTGGGAAAAAATAGGTCCAAAGCTCAACCACTGCTATTAATGCCTCCTACAAAATCTGCCCCCAAATCTATCTTGACGCATCATTTATTATTGGCACCTCGAAGGAGGAGGAAATGGTGGAGATCAGATCAAATCGATCGGTTGTTGGGGCAAAAATAGATCCTGCATTAATGGCCCTAAAGATGTTTCTCCATTTTTCTCCCACCTAACCTCCCCAATCTTAAAGTTTTAGATCTTCATGGCATAGACAAGGCCGAGATCTTTCCAATGGTGTCGGGATTTTGCAATATTTTGAGCCCCGAGTCGAAAGATATGCCCTTCAAAGTTCAGATCGGGTCCATATACAAAAGGGTGGGAAAACTAGTTTGAAAAAATGGGCCCCTTTTTAATATGGGACACGTGGAGGGGAAAATTAGGCAAAAATTGGGTTTGTGGGCCCATAATTTATCTTTTCCCCTTTTCCACAAAAATTGCAAAATCTAGAAAGCTCCGCGTGGCCCCACCCTCCTGCTTGGACACGTGGCACCCTCTGGTTGGCTGGGGAGATGTGCTTCAATTTTCATCTTTGTGCCTTTTTGACAAAAGGAAAATTTTCACCTTTTCCTCCGATTCCCGCTTCCCCACTTTGACCTTGACTCGAGGCTCAAACACTGACTTTTTCCCTTTGGGTGGAGTTGTGGCCCATTTTGCAACTTTTACATCTTTGGAATAAAAAAGGAAAAAATCCAACTTTTCCCCGATGGCCCACCTTAGCACTGCTGGTTTAGGCTTGCCACATGGCGCTTCCTCTCGCTGCGAGCTTGTCCAATTTCTATGTTTTTGGCTAAGTCCTTTTGCTCGATAGGGTCATATTTTTGACCAGGGACATGCGTAGTCTGGAGCTCATCTTGGAAACCCTCTCTTTATTGACCCTTGAGTTAGTGCACCATTTAGACACTTGGCACTCTCGTCGCCGCATGCCACCATGCATTGACTATTCAACCCAACTTTGTCCCCTTTTGAGACTGGACGTGTGGAGGCTCCGTGCTCACTTGAAAGCCCGATCAAGATTTTCCTTTTGAAGGAGCATCAGTTGACACTTGGAAGCCTCCATAGGTCTTTGGATTTTCAATGACCTCTCCCTTACCTTTTGGACCTTAGGCTACATGTGGCGAACTAGCACTTGTTTGAGCCTCCGCTTTTAGATTCAACTTTGGAGAAGCCACTTGGACACGTGGCAGTCCCCACTAGTACTTCTATACTTATCCTTTTTGAGGCCCGCGTTGTCCACCTTTTGACCTATGTGACCATTTTCTATGTGGAGGGATGGCGGAGTTTGAGTCTTCACTTGGGCTCCCATTTTAGATTTGCACCGAGCTAACACTGGCACCTTCCTACCTAGTCAAAGAATTTTCAATGGCCATGCAAATTTTTTGGGGCTCTAGACACATGGAAGCTTGAACTCATTTGAGCTTCCCTTTTTGGATTCAACTTTGGAGAAGCACCATGCCGACACGTGGCTCTCTCCACTGCCTCCTTCATACTTAGTCAATTTTTGGACTCATTTTGAACTGTTTTGAACCGAAGACTTCGAGATCTTCTTGCATTTTTCTTCTTCTTTGTTCTTGCTTCTTTGTGACATTGCTCCTCCTCCTCTGACCCTGTTATTCTATTTCGAGCCCACATGTAACCCGTTAAATAGATTTAAGACACGGATCCGCTCGACAAGAGCCATTTCTTCTCTTTCTTCTTGCATAGGGTTGTTTAGTCTTTCACAGGCCCCGCCACTCCATTGTTGAGTCCTTCTGCATGACCTGTTTGCAAGATTTAACCATGTTTTCTCTAGTTCTTTCTATGTGGGGTCGTGGCTGATCCAATATTTTTCCTCGAGGGGTGAAATATGGATAAAAATTTGGTGACTCACAGGGTATCTTCTGCTAGATGAAAATACCAATTTCCTTGTCATATCCATTGGGCATGGAGTCGAGAATGAGGGTCCGATACTCGATCTACCTCGATTCATGAGCCCAACTATTTTGCACTCTCAATTTTCATAAGAAATCTCAAAACGATGGTTTCTGAGAGTAGAAAATTGCTTTGACCTGGGGCTTCATCTGTCTCTGAATGGGTTATGCAAGAGCAACAAAACAACACCACAACTATATACAAAATTTGAAATCATACATGCTCCAAGTAGAACATGCAGAGCATGCAAAGCACTTAGGATAAAAGAAACCTAAACTACAACAAGACAATGTGCACAAGCACTTAGAGGAATGAGAAACTAAACTAATATGTACAAGGTGAGAACTTTCCTTCTAGTAGTAGTGTTTAAGATAAATTCCATTTACTGGAATCTACAACTCTTCACCATCCAATGTAGACAATTGGAAGGCATTGCTACTTTTACATTTTGTGACCATGTAAGGGCCACTCCAAATGGCATCAAACTTGGAATGCCTTCCTGGTTTTTCCCGATCTGCATCCCATTTCAAAACTAGGTCTCCTTCCTGGAAGGTCCTTGTTCTTGCCTTCTTGTCGAAGCATCTCTTGATTGAGACTTGATCCTTCTCCATTGTTTGAAGTGCATGTTCTCTGGTTTCTTCCAACTCCATCAGCTTTGCATACCTATGGCCTCCATTGGTTCAAACTCAGACATCTCCAATTACTTCATGAGTTCCAATGTTGGTAACTCAAGTGATATAGGCAACACCCTCTTTCCCATAGACAAGTTTGAATGGAGAGCTTACCTGTAGACCTCTTGGGTGTTGTCCTATCAGCCCATAAGGCTGATTTGAGTTTCATGTGCCAAGTTCTCTGATTTTCATCCAAGATTTCTTTTGATAATCTTTAGCAAGTTCTTGTTTGTGGACTCTGCTTGGCCATTACCTTGAGGGTAATAATTTGATGAAGTGCTCAAGTAAATCTTGTTCCTAATGGCCCATCCTGTGATTTTGGAACCTATGAATGCCTAATGCATTTATCGATATAATGGTGGTGCACTCCAAATCTGGTCACTATCCCTTCATAGAAATCTAGTATGCTAGACTCATTAGCTTCTTTGAGTGCCATTGCCTCGGTCCACTTGGTGAAATAGTCTATTGCTGTTAGAATCCATTTGTGGCCTTGGCTTGAATTTGGATTGATGACTCCATGAAGTCCAATCCCCATTGTATGAATGGTTGGTCTACTAAAATTGGGTGCAATGGAAGTGTTGCTAGCCTTTCTTTGCCTCTGAAGAACACATAGTTCTTGCACTTTTTGATCCATGCATAACAATCACTAAACACCTTGGGCCAATAATAACCCACCTTCATGATCTTGAGTGTTGTCACCCATGGAGAAAAATGGCCTCCAGCTACTTCATCATGGAACTCTTGTAACACTCTCTCAACCTGATTTGTCCCAATGCACCTTAACAAAATGCCATTGATGTCCCTTTTAAACAAGACGCCATCAATAAGCACATATGGGATGGCTTGTAGTCTGAAATGTCTCCTTTTTTTTTACTCATTTCTGGAGGACACATGCCTGTTTGAAGGAAGTGCACCATGTTTTGAGTCCAACAAGGAGTGGGCACATCCTCATTTTCTTCCTCTTGACTATTTATGCAAGACAAAACAACTTCCTTTTCACCACTTGCTTCATCTTGTTGACTCGAGGCCAATTGTTCACACAATCCCTTCCCATGGACCAACTTAGTAACCTTGATCTCAATGTCATACTCCATGACACGAGTGATCCATCCTGCACATTTTTCATTCAGATCCTTGTTGAGAAGGAAGTCTTTAACCCCTACATGGGAGACTAACAATTGGATTTTATTGTTTGAAACCAAATGCTTAAACTTCTTTAATCCTCTGATCACTTCAAGACTTGCTTTTTGATGAAAGAGTATCTCACTTCATAATCTTCCAGACCTTGGCTAAAGAAAGCAATTGGCTGCTCTGTATCCTCTTTGTTCGATGTACTAGGATTGTAGAAATCGTGTCACTACCACCAAAGGCATATAGTATGAAGTCCTTAGAAAAATATGGATTTACGAGAGTTGGGGCTTGTGATATAGCTTCTTTGATGGCCTCAAAACTTGATTTTCCTTTCAATTGTCCACCTAAATGCCAAACTCTTCTTCAACATCAATGTTATTGGCTTGACAAGGGCAACAAAGTTTGGTACAAACCTATGGACAAAATTGATTTTTCCTAAGAAGCTTTGAAGAGCCTTCTTATGGCTTGGCAATGGTAATGCTCTTATTGCTTCAACTCTCTCTGGGTCAATTTCCAAACCTTCCTTTGACACAATATGGCCTAGAAGCTTGCCCTCATGGGCCAAGAATATGCATTTTTAGGGTTCAATGATACCCCAAATCTCCTACACCTTTGAAACACCTGCCTTAGGTGAAAAAGGTGGTCTTGCTACATTTTTGGAGAACACAGTAATGTCATCTAGATAGATCAGTACTATTTTGTTGATCAACCCTTTGAATGCCATATCCATTGCCCTTTGGAAAGTGGCTCGGCATTAGACAATCCAAATGGCATTTTTCTGTAGGCATAGGTGCCCCATTTGGTGGTGAAAGTTGTTTTGAACTGATCATCTTCTTTCACCATGATCTAGTTGTACCCTGAGTAGCCATCTAAGAGAGAGAATATCTTTGATCCAAGACACCACTTGCAAGATCTACTCCATTGAGGGAGTGGGTAGTGATCTTTAAGGGATGCTCTGTTCAAGTCTCAAAAGTCTACACACAACCTAATCTCTCCATTCTTCTTCCTGACTGGGACCAAGTTTGCAACCCAACTTGAGTGTTTGATTGGAAATATGATACTTGCCTCTATCAACTTGTTTAGCTCTTTCTTCATCAGAGGTTCAATGTGTGGATTGACTGGTCTTTATTTTTCCTGATGGGCTTAGTAGCTGGATCTAGTTCGATTGTGTGTTGTGCTAACTTTGGATTGAACCCTCTTAGGTCTTCATAGCTCCAAGAAAATACATCTAGAAACTCTTGGAAAAGTTGCATGAATTCATACCTTTCTTGCTCGGTGGCCACTTTGCCAATTTGAAGTGTTTTTCCTTCTCCAACTAGAATTGACTCTGAATCTTCTCCTTTGATCTATATGTTAGCCTTCTCTTTTTGAAACTGATCATTAGGATTGAAGATAGACTCCAATGTCACTAAGCCTTTGGGAAGCTTGTTTATATGCAGCTGCACTACTTGATCTCCATATTGCTTCTCTAATCTGCTTTGATTCCTAGTTGAGAACTCAGCTTCCTCTTGCAAAAAATTGATGATCTGCTGATCATTCTTGAACACCTACCAACATGTGTTGTTATCTGGCACTGTTGGCCTCACAATCACATGGATATGTGGTTGTCCTTTGTCCCTCTTGATGTTGTCAACCACATCAAATGTTGCTCCAACCGCAAGCCTATAGTAGCTTCGTTCTCCTTCCGGGTATGGACACAATGTTGAAGGCTTCAAAATCCTCAATGAGATCCCATACCCTATTCTTGTAGCTTTTGAGTAGGTCATTCTTGACAACATTTTGTCCTTTGACTTGATTGACAACTAGTTCACTATCACCAAACACTTGTAGGTTCTTGATTCCTCATCTTCTAGCCCAATGCAATCCATGAACCAAAGCCTCATATTCTGTAGTGTTATTTGAGTAGGTAAACTGAAAATGGAAAGCTGAGTAATATTTCATACCTTGGGGTGACACAATCATAGCTCCACCTCCGGCTCCTTGCCTACTTCTCAAGCCATCAAAGAACAATTTCCATACTTCATTGTCATCCTTATATTCTAGCTTAATGATGTTAGGAAGAGGATGATTCTCTTCATGTAGGTAGTAGAATCCTAGCTCAGATTCTTCCATCTCCTTATAGGGATCAAAAGCATGTCTTTTGACCACCCATTCATCGAGATTCAAGTCTAGGATACACCCCACCTTGGTGTCTACTTCAAAAGTGTTTAGGAGGTCTCTTGATCAAAAGCTAAACAATTTGCATTGATTGGGCTAGGCACATAAGACTCAATGTGATAATCCACTATGGGCTCGGATCTGATTGTGGCCTTTTCTCCATACCTTGTTCTAAAGAGCATATGTGACCAGTCAATAGACAAGTAGCCTCCAATTTTGGCAGTGAAGTCCCTGGACAAACACAATGCAAAATGTGGTGGCAAGTCTATGACTGATACATTCTGCAATACAATCACATTGGGGTAGGCATGCAGAGTGAGGCTTAGATCCTTGATGATTCCAATAGTTGTCACTGTTGTCCCATCCAATTGTACTACCCCTCTAGAGATGACTTCATATTGGAGACCCAGTTGATCAGCTATTTGTTTGGGCATTACATAACTACTTGCCCCAGAATCAATCATGCAATTATGCACCAATTTATCCCAATGATTAATGAAACATAGAATGGAGGAGGTCTCAGGTTCTTACCTTGTTTTTCTCTCGATGGTTTCCCCTAGGTTGAGATGTATTGGTAAGCACTTTCTCTTGCTGGTTAGGGGTTGATTTGAGCTTGACCAATTTTGCATGGTAGTCTGCAATAGATCCCTCTGCCTGGAATGGCCAGTGACTCCCATAGTGAAATGTTCACACTTGTCCTCTTCATTTTCTCAATGATATTAAATGGGCTATCCTTCTGCTGCCCCTTCCTGGCACATTTTTCTTGCACATGGGTTGTTACAACCGGTGCCTGAGTAGATTTGGAAGGTGGCTTGGATTGGCTCTGCATATTGGGAGTTGTATTTTGAATGCCAATACCTTATGGAGCAATGGAGGATTGAGGATCACCTAATTTTGGTGAATGTCCTTCTCCAATATTCCTCTTAGACCATGTATTAGAAGCTATACTTTGAGAAGGAGCCTAATTCATTCCACATAAGTCTTCAACTTGCTAATTGACAAGCATAGTTTCACTTGGAGGTCCCTCTTGTTGAGTTCCCCTGATTGATTTTCTTCTTGGCTAGGTTCCTGTGGCACACCAATGGTTTGCACCATCAAAGCCTGATTTAGTGCACCATTGAAGCACATCGATTGATTATGTGGCTGATTGCATGGGAAACACCAATCATATTCTTGTGCCATGTTATTTCTGTGTTGGAACCAATGCCCTTGATGTTGAAGTTATGTTTGGATCATATGACCTGAAAGGTTTAGCAGCTTGAGGTTGTCCTTGGTGTTGACTCTGATTTAGCCTGGGCTTGTGGTCTATTTTTTTGATACGGGGTCTAGCTTGATACTGAGCTTGAGGATGATATGGCCTAGAACTTTGAGCCTACTTGTCTTTTGATGGTTACTAGCTCATTCCCTAGGTTTTGAAGTTGTTTCATAACTTCCTGAAGCTCCTTTGAGGTGTTAGATGATGAAGTGGAGGCTTCAACTGAACTTTGACTCTGGGAGTGGGTATAGGAGCTAATGTGGGTGTTTGATGGTACTAGGTTACCCAATTTAGGGTATAGGGGCATGGATGGCCTAGGAGCAAGTTTTCCAAGCTTGAATTAAATGATTCTTAGCTCCTATGGAAAGGCTATAGGCTCGTAGGTAAGGTTTTGCATCTCATTGAATGAATCATTAAAGCAATATCATAATTTAAAGCTCTAAGAAAGTATAAGAAGGCACCTTCATTAGTGGGCTTTACTGCTGCTAGAATCTTATCCCAGGTCCATTGAAATCTGAGGTTGAAATCATCAACTGCTCATTCAGAGCTCTCTTGATTGTTTTCAGTTACTCCAACAAGGATAAGTTATCTCCTTTTTCTCCAAACTGGTCATGAAGAGTTGTGCACAGATGGTCCCAAGATTGAATAGAGCCTGCTTCTAGGCTCTGAACCATTGTGAAGCTTTTCCCTTGAGTGAAGAGGCTAGAAACTTGACTACAATGTCCATCTCAGTGATCTCATGGATTGTACAGACATTTGTAATGTCTTGAACGTGGTCACCAGGAGAAGTCTGGTTTTCTCCAGTGAAATATGGGATGCTCTTTAATGCTGCCACCGGGACTAGATTTTGTGCATTTAGAGTGAGTGGGATGCTGCCAGTGAAATTGACATAAGGATTTGGCTGTGCCATCCGATGGCCTGAGCACCCTTCTTGATTGAAAGAATGACCTACTAGGAGGAGGTGTTGATAAGGCTCTATTTGGTGGAGATAGAGACCTCTGGGCTCTTCTTCCTCTTCTCCTTCTGTCTGGAGACAAGTGTAGGTGTACAAAACTGTCCTTCTTCTCTTGTTCTTGACCTTGTTTGTATCCTTCTCATGAACTTGGGAAACTTGGACTACTGAAACCAAGTGGATTTTGTCCCTTTTGGAGTCACCAGATGTGTAGTTCTTAAAAGCTTCTAAAAGCTAGAATCATAGCAAGTGCACATCAATCTTACTGTAATAAAGATGGAGACTTCTTTGTCCCATCGGGCATGCCAAAAATGTTAGTGTAAAATCACAACACCCCTAAATGAGTCATCGATCTACTTTTCTAAGGTAGATTCATTTGGTGTGATTCACATAACATTGAGTTTTCCCAAAGTGTGGGACTTTGCAAATGGAAAAACTCTCCAGATTAAAGGTTGGTTCCTATTCCTCTATTTAGGTGCATACATGGAAACTTATAGAGGACTATTCCTAAACCTAATCTAAGTTTTACCAAGGAGACATGGATAAAAGGAATACAAGAAATCAAAACTAAGCTACAAGGTGATGCACCGAAGGAATGATGAACATTAGTTTTGTTGATAGACACAAACCAACAAAATGCATACAATAATCAAGCACAGATAACCAAATTTATAATGAAAGACCAGATGAGAGCAAAGGAGACAAGAAAGGATCTAAAATCGATCACAAATGTAGTTTTATTGCTCTACAGATTGATACAATGCATTACAAATGGCCAGAAGGTAGGAAACATATTACAATTTAAATGGAAGGTCTGAACTCCATGAATTCCTTGCCAGAAGGAAAGGGGAGCCTGCAAAAACAAAAGAATGTCCAACCCTTTACAATGAGTCTTGACCCTACTTTTATAGATTCAACACAGAAGGGAGAAAGAGAGAGAAGTGGGAAAAAAAGGTGAAGCTCAACCACTGCTATTAATGCCTCCTACAAAATCTGCCCCCAAATTTGTCTTGACTACATCGATTTCTTATTAGTGCCTCAAAGGAGGAGGAAATCATAGAGAAGATCAAATCTGATTTGGTTGTTGGGAAAAAATAGATCCTACATTAATGGCCCTGAAGATGTTTCTCCATTTTTCTCCCACCTAACCTCCCGATCTTAAAGTTTCAGATCTTCATGGCATAGGTGAGGCCGAGATCTTTCCAATGGTGTCAGATTTGCAATATTTTGAGCCCTGAGTCAAAAGATATGCCCCTTCAAAGTTTGTATCGGGTCCATACAAAAGGGCGGGAAAACTAATTTGAAAAATGGGCCCCCTTTTTAATATGGGACATGTGGAGGGAAAATTAGGGAAAAATTGGGTCGTGGGCCCAGAATTTATCTTTTCCCCTTTTCCACAAAAATTAAAAATAGAAAGCTCCCATGGCCCCACCACCATCTTGGACACGTGGCACCCTCTTGGTTGGCTGGGGAGATGTGCTTCAATTTTCATCTTTGTGCCTTTTTGACAAAAGGAAAATTTTCACCTTTTCCTCCGATTCCCCGCTTCCCGCTTTGACCTTGACTCGGGCTCAAACATTGACTTTTTCCTTTGGGTGGAGTTGCGGCCCATTTTGCAACTTTTACATCTTTGGAATAAAAAGGAAAAAATCCAACTTTTCCCCGATGGCCCACCTTAGTGCTACTGGTTTAGGCTTGCCACGTGGCGCTTCCTCTTCCCCTATCCAATTTCTATGTTTTTAGCTAAGTCCTTTGCTCGACGGGGTCATATTTCTTGATTGGGACACATGGTGGTATTGCACTCATCTAGAAACCCTCTCTTTATTGACCCTTGAGTTAGCATGCCATTTGGACACTTGGCACTCTCCGCCGGCCTGCCACCATGCATTGACTATTCAACCCAACTCTATCCCCTTTTTGAGACTGGACACGTGGAGGCTCCATGCTCGCTTGAAAGCCCGATCAAGATTTTCCTTTTGAAGGAGCATCGGGTTGACACTTGGAAGCCTCGCAAGTCTTTGGACTTTTCAACAACCTCTCCCTTATCTTTTGGACCACAGGCTACACGTGGTGAATTGGTGCTTGTTTGAGCCTCCGCTTTTGGATCTACCCTTGGAGATGCACCGCTTGGACACGTGGCACTCTCCCACTAATACTTCTATACTTAGCCTTTTTTGAGGCCCGCCCTATCCACCTTTTGACCTCTGTTGACCATTTTCTACGTGGAGGGCTGGTGTGAGTTTGAGTCTCCACCTTGGGCTCCCATTTTAGATTTACGCGAGTGGCCAGCCACACTAATACCTTCCCGCTAGCCGAAGACTTTTCAATGACCATGCAAATTTTGGGGCCCTGGACATGTGGAATCTTGGCGCTTGTTTGAACTTCCCTTTTTGGATTCAACTTTGGAGAAGTTTCATGCCAGACACGTGGCTCTCTCCACTACCTCCTTCATACTTAGTCAATTTTGGACTTGTTCTGAACTGTTTTGAACCAAAGACTTCGAATCTTCACCGCTTCATCTTCTCCTTTATTCTTGGCTTCTTTGTGACACTTCACCCCTCCTCCTAACCCTACTATTCTATTTCTGAGCCCACATGTAACCTGTTAAATAGATTTAAGACACGGATCCACTCGACAGAGTTGTTTCTTCTCTTTCTTCTTGCATAGGTTCATTTAGTCTTTCGTAGGCCCTACCACTCCATTGTTGAGTCCTTCTATGACCTGTTTGTAATATTTAACCGTGTTTTTCTGTTTATTTCTTGTTGGGTCTGGCTAATACAATATTTTTCTGGGTGGTGAAATATGGATTACTGAGTTCATTTTATTATCTCTACAAGAAAACAAGTGATACGATAGGCGTAGCAGATTTGTTTTTTAGAGAAGTTGTTCATTTACATGGTGTTCCAAAAATGATTACTTCATATAGGGACACGAGGTTCTCAAGTCACTTTTGGCGGACTTTATGGAATAAATTGGGAACTTAACTATAGTTCAACATTTCTTATCATCCTCGGGACCGATGGGAAAACCAAGGTATTAAATCGAGTTTGTGAAACCTGTTATGGTACATCATTGGGGAAAAGCAAAACAATGGGACTTAGCATTACCATAAGCTAAGTTTGCATATAAATAGTTCCATAAATAGATCCACAGAAAGTCTCCATTTTCAATTATGTATAGGAGTAATCCAAATGGGGTGTTAGATTTGGTACAACTACTAGTTGATGGTAGAGTTAGTGATGATGCAGAAGCATTTTCCGAACATAGACAACTATTACAAGAAGAAGTGTGGAAGAAGTTGCAGAATAGTAATGATAAGTATAAGGAAATAAAAAATTTACATAGATGGAGAAAGGTATTTACAATTGGTGATTTGGTTATGGTATATCTATAGAAGGAAATATTTTCAAAAGGAACCTATATTAAACTAAAGTGCAAAGAAGATTGGTCCCTGCAAAATCGTGAAAAAAAAAATGATAATGCTTATGAGGTGGAATTGCCAGGGAATTTTGATATTTCTCCAGTGTTTAATGTTTCATATTTGTATTCTTTTCATGGGGATGGTGTAGAAGGGGATGTTATTGATGAAGTAGTAGATTGGAGGCAATAGGTTCCGGTGAAGAAGAAAGAAGAATTGGATGAGATTCTAGATAAGAAAATAATGGACACATGACATGGGAAATACAACAAATATTTGGTACATTGGAAAGGAATGGGACAAGAGGAAAATAATTGGGTCATAGAGTGGGAGATTAAGAAGTTGGATGTAGATAAATGGAAGTAGTTTGAAGAAGACAACTTACGGGAGATGCATTTTTTCAAGAAGGGAGAGAATGATGCACCAAAATTAGCAAGAGTTTGACAAGGTCATAACTTGAGCTCCGAGTGTCTGTTTGAGTCCATTTCTTTTCAAAACCACATGTTTTGATGAGATGAACACACAGAAACCCACCCTATCCATTGGAGCAAAGTTGGTAAATTTTCAGGCCCTAAATCCACCATCTTGAGGCCAAAAATTAGGATTTAAGTTATAGTTCGGGTTTTCCTATTTTTGGGCATTTGTTAATTTTAGTCTATTAGTTGCATTATGAGTTAGAAAGTTAGAAATTACTCTAATTTAGAAATGTAGAAGATGCATGGAAATTTTTATGCCCATAAGAATAGTAGACACCCATAATTATGCTTAAGCAATTTAAATACTTAAATTGCACTAATTATCTCCTTTCCCACAAAATTGGTGACATTTTGTCAAAAGAGATCATCTTCTCTCCTATGTCATTAATTAATTACACTACGCTAATTAATTAATTCATCTATCCAACAAATACCCTAATTAATGATCTTCCGTTGATAAATCCCTCTTTTATCTAGACCTAATTGATTATTATTAATTAATTAGCTTCCCCTTTCATTTAACCAATAAATCAATATTCAATTGATTTAATCCCCTTCTATAGTCTAAAATCATGCTAATATTCCTCTAAAATATTTTATAAGCTTGCACATCTATTAATTAAATCATCTTGATTAATTAAAAGGCCCCCTTTATCCACATGAGTCACTAAAGGACAAACAAACCCTCCTAAAGTTAACTCAACCATATCTAAACCCCCCTTATCCACAACTAACTCAACATCCCTATTATCCCACATGAAAAGGGATGTAGTGATTCCTTTATCCATTGGGCTATATAAAGAGCCCTCCTCCTACCTTTACACTTACACCTAAATTCTTTGAGAAGATAAAAGCAAAGCACATAGCAAATAGACTATAAGCTTCTTTGTCACTCTTGAAGAATTCACCATTGAAGAGCTAAGCCTCCTTCCTTCACCAAATTTGATTGCCATGGAGCCTACATAGGTCCATTTGATTTTTTTTCAATCAAAAGAGTAGAGGTTTTTGACAATTAGCATGATTAGTTTGATTTATGCTTTAAAGTTCTAATGCAATAGTGTTATTGTCTAACCTTGTTTAGCTCTTATCTTGATGGTGTTTAGATTTTGATTTAGCTTTGTTAATTAAGACTACTAGGTGTTAGTTTTAATTTCCTTAACTTAGTTGAACAAAACCATGCACACACAAATAAGCATGTGAACTTATTAAGAATAGTAGGTTCTAGTAAAATTGCTAAAAATGGTAATTTCGCCACCTAGAGTAGATTTAGTCAAAGTTAGTTAGATTTTTCTTGGCAACTCAAGTTGGGAGTTGTTTTCCTATTTAGGAAACATTGTAATTCATTATTCAATAATAAAGAAGGAGATCTATTTTCTTTTGGAGTTCATATTATTTTGCATTATATCAAGTTTGTTTAGAATTTGGCTACATTATACATTATCGAGTAAGTTCGTGTCTTTAAAAAATCGTAGGAAGAGGAATAGGAAGAGGAGGCAATATTCCCGGATGAATAGAAATATGAAAGATGTCCAGAGGCAAGTTTTGTGCTTGCTACAATTATAACCTAGAGAGGAAATCAAGGTGGAGATGACACGAGATGAAGAAGAAGTTTGTAAAGAGGAGGAAACACAAGCACCACCTTTAGCTTTTGAAGAAAGGATGCTTGAGAATTATAAGGAAAGAATGATGAGATAAGAGTTAATGTTTCAGAGTATGGTGGTAGCCTAAAACCAGAGGATCTCGATAGATTGGTTCACTAGCATGGGGAAATTGTTTGAGTGGAAGGCTATGTAAGAAGAAAAGAAGGTAAAGTTTGCATGCACCAAATTGAAAGGTCATGCTATGTTATGGTGGGATCACCTACAAAAAGAGTGGTCAAGAAAGGGAAAGAAAGAATTAGGACGTGGAGTAAGATGGAGAAGAAGCTGAAAGATAAATTTAACCTCATGGATTATGCACAAACCCTTTATAGGAGGTTTCGAATCTCGAGACGAGAACTTACAAATAGTGCAAGAATACATGAGATGAGTTCTACAAGTTGTCCATTCATTTAGAGCATGAAGACAATGAGGAATAAATGGATGAGAGGTATGTAAATGGATTAAAATTTTCTATTCAAGATGAGATAATTATGCATAGGATTAAGAGCATGGATTATGCCTATCAATTAGCCTTAAAGGTCAAGAAAAACAAAATTGTCAAAGTTTTAGGAGATCACCTAGAATGAATAGGGGCCTCATATTCCTTTGAGGATGAGCTGGTTTTAGCCAAGGAAGGGAGAAACATCTCATGGATTGGAAAATCAAGAGGATATGAGACAAGATTTCCGAGAATCAACAAAGAGGTAGAGGATTTTCTAGGGCAGAGGATATGTTGGCGATAGAGGATGGGAGGCTCCACGAAGACCATATTTTTGTTAAGATGTGGTGAAGAGGGGCATTGGGATTTTGAATGCCACATTATTATACACATGACAAGAGGCAAGAGATGCTCAAGATTAAATCTTGTTGAAGGTGAACAAGTAGAAGATGAACAGGGACATAGAAATTCCACCGGATGTTGGATAAAATATGATGATCAAGAGGACGATGATTTCTCCAAGAAAGGATATCAAGGGGGATGCATGGATGCATACAAATATTTTCATAATGAGATGCACTTTAGGAGGAAAGGTATGTAATGTTATTATTGATGGTGGTAGTTGTGAGAACATGGTTTCAAATGAGATGGTCAAGAAATTGGGTCTGCATTGTGAGAAGAATCCTAACCCTTACCGTATTGCATGGTTTAAGAAGGGTAATGAAGTTACTATTGATAAGAGATGTTTAATAAGTTTTTCTATTGGGAATAGTTACAAGGATGAGATTTGGTGTGATGTTATTCCTATGGATGCATGTCATATGCTGCTAGGAAGACCATGGAAATTTGATATAAAATTTATTCATGATGGGGGAAAGAATACTTATACTTTTTGGAAGGATGGAACAAAAATAGTTTTCTACCTCTTAAGGAAGAGGGGAATGCTGAAAATATGATTTCTGCAAAGGAATTTGTGAAGGAGGAAAAGGAAATCGGTTTTTGTTATACACTAGTCGTAAATAAGGATGAATCACCAAGTACAAAAATACCAATAGAAATAATGGAATTAATAGAAGAATTTTATGATGTTATTCTTGATGAGCTACCAGATGGATTACCACCCAAAAGATATATTCAACACCATATTGATTTGATTCTAGGGTCTTCACTCCCAAATCAAGTGGCTTATAGGATGAGCCCAACATTGTATGTAGAGTTGAATAGGAAAGTGGAAGATCTTGTGAGAAAGGGGGTCGTAAGGGAGAGCATGAGTCTATGTGCAACCCCAACTTTATTAACACCAAAGAAGGATGGAACATGGAGAATGTGCATGGATAGCAGAGAAATCAATTAAATTACAATCAAGTATAGGTTCCCAATACTTCGCCTTGATGATATGATGGATGTGCTTGTTGGATCTAGGTATTTTACCAAGATTGATCTTTGAAGTGGTTACCATAGATTTGGATCAAGAGAAGAAGATGAGTGGAAAATAACATTCAAGACAGGAAATGGATTATATGAGTGGTTGGTGATGCCATTCAGATTCTCCAATGCACCTAGTACTTTTATAACACTGATGAACACCATGTTGCGGGAGTATAATGGTAAGTTTGTTGTGTTTTATTTTGATGATATCTTGATCTTTAGTAAAACTAAAGAAGACATTTGAGGCATCTAAGGGTGATATTTGAAGTGTTAAGGAAAGAGAAACTCTATGCAAATATGAAGAAGTGCACATTTATGCAAGAGAGTTTGGTATTCTTGGGATTTATTATTTCAACAGATGGGGTAAAGATGGACTCAGAAAAGATAAAGGAAATTATTGAATGGCCTACTCCATGAAGTATAAAAAAGGTAAGAAGATTTCATGGTCTAGCAACATTTTACAGAAAGTTTATTAAAAATTTAGTAGTATTATAGCACCTATAACATATTGCACAAAAGGAAGGGATTTTTGTGGACAAAAGCAATAGAGGATAGTTTTCGAGTCCTCAAGAAGAAGGTGATAGAAGCACCTATTTTGGCACTACCATATTTTGATAAAGTGTTTGAGGTTGATTGTGATGCCTCACATGTGGGTATTGGTGTTGTTCTAAGTCAAGGTGGAAAGCCAATAGCTTTCTTTAGTGAGAATTTGAATGAGGTAAGAAAGAACTACTCTACTTATGATGTGGAATTTTATTCAATTGTACAAGCATTAAGGCATTGGAGGCATTAGTTAGTGCCTAAGGAGTTTGTTTATTTATAGACCACATAGCTACGAAGTATGTGAATACACAAAAGAAGTTGAATAGTAGGCATGCAAAGTGGTTATCATTTTTGTAGGGTTATAAGTTTTCTCTAAAACATAAATCAAGAAAATAGAATCAAATTGTAGATGTATTGAGTAGGCGTGTGACTTTTTTTACCACTATGGAAATGAGGTGGTGGGTTTTGAAGAAATAAAGGGTTTGTATTCTTCTGATTTTGATTTCAAGGATATTGTTGAAAGGTTAATTCATCCATTGTCAGAAAATGGAGGAGATGTCCAGGATGAGTACATTTTATAGGATGGATACCTATTCAAGGGATGCTAAATATGTATTCTAGTTGGGTCTATGAGAGAGAATATAGTGAAAGAGTTGCATAGTGGAGGATTGGTTGGGCATTTTTGTAAAGATAAGAAAATAGCCTTGGTAGCAGAGAAATACTATTGGCAAAAATATGAAAATAGATGTGGTAATATATGTGGAGAGGTGTCAAATTTTCCAAGTCTAGAAAGGTCATGCACAAAATATAGGGTTTTATATGCCGTTGCCTATTCCTAAAGGGTTGTGGACAGATATGAGTATGGATTTTGTTTTGGGATTACCAAAAACACAACAAGGTAATGACTCAATTTTTTTGGTTGTTGATAGGTTTTCTAAGATGGTTCATTTTATTACCTAGTAAGAAAATAAGTGATGCGATAGGCATAGCAGATTTGTTTTTAGAGAAGTTGTTCATTTGCATGGTGTTCCAAAAATGATTACTTCAGATAGGGACACAAGGTTCTTAAGTCACTTCTAGTGGACTTTATGGAAGAAATTGGGAACTCAACTATAGTTCAATAGTGCCTATCATCCTCAGACTGATGGGAAAACAGAGGTGGTAAATCGGAGTTTGGGAAACCTGTTAAGGTGCATCGTTGGGGAAAAGCTAAAACAATGGGACTTAGCATTACCACAAGCTGAGTTTGCATATAATAGTTCCATAAATAGATCCACAAGAAAGTCTCCATTTTCAATTATGTATGGGAGTAATCCAAATGGGGTGTTAGATTTGGTATAACTACTAGTTGATGGTAGAGTCAGTGATGATGTAGAAGCATTTGCCGAACATATACAACAATTGCAGGAAGAAGTGGAAGAAGCTGCAAAATAGTAATGATAAGTATAAGGAAATAGCATATGTGCATAGACGGAGAAAGGTATTTATAGTTGGTGATTTGGTTATGGTATATCTTTGGAAGGAAAGGTTTTCAAAAGGAACCTATAACAAGTTGAAGTACAAGAAGATTGGTCCTACAAAATCGTGAAAAAAATAAATGATAATGCTTATGAGGTAGAATTCGCAGGAATTTTGATATTTCTCCAAAGTGTTTAATGTTTCAGATTTGTATTCCTTTTCATGGGGATGGTGTAGAAGGGGATGTTATTGATGAAGTATTAGATTGGAGGCAATAGGTTTCGGTGAAGAAGAAAGAAGAAGTGGATCAAATTCTAGATAAGAAAACAATGAACACGTGACATGGGAAATACAACAAATATTTGGTACATTGGAAAGGACTAGAACAAGAGGACAATACTTGGGTCATAGAGTGGGAGATTAAGAAGTTGGATGTAGATAAATGGAAGTAGTTTGAAGAAGACAACTTGTAGGAGCTGCATTTTTTTCAAGCAGGGGAGAATGATGCACCAAAATTAGTAGGAACTTGACAAGGTCATAACTTGAGCTCCGGGTGTCCATTTGAGTCTGTTTTTTTTTGAAACCACATGTTTCAATGAGATGAACACACGGCTAACCCACCCCCCGCCCTACCAATTGGAGCAAGTTTGACACATTTTGGGCCCTAAATCCACCATCTTGAGGCCGAAAATTAGGATTTAAGTTGTAGTTCATTTTTTTCCTATTTTTGGGCATTAGTTAATTTTAGTCTATTAGTTGCATTATGAGTTAGAAATTTGGAAATTCCTCTAATTTAGGAATGTAGAAGATGCATGGAAATTTTGTGCCCATACGAATAAGCATGTGAACTTACTAAGAATAAGCATGTTCTAGTAAACTGCTAAAAATAGTAATTTCCGCCACCTAGAGTAGATTTAGTCAAAGTTAGTTAGAGTTTTTCTTGGAAACTCGAGTTGGGAGTTGTTTTCCTATTTAGGAAACATTGTAATTCATTATTAAATAATGAATAAGGAGATCTATTTCTTTTGGAGTTCATAGTTATTTGTAGTATATCAAGTTTGTTTAGAATTTGGCTACATTATCTGGTATCAGAGAAAGTTTGAGTCTTAAAAAAATGGAGGAAGAGGAAGAGGAAGAGGAGGTGGTATTTCCTAGATGAATAGAAATATGTAAGATCTATAGAGGCAATGTTTTGTGCTTGTTGCAATGATAACCCAGAGAGGAAATCAAGGTGGAGATGACACAGATGAAGAAGAAGTTTGTGAAGAGGAGGAAACGCAAGCACCACCATTAGCTTTTGAAGAAAGGATGCTTCAAGCATTAGAAGGAAAGAATGATGGGATAAGAGTTGATGTTTCAGAGTATGGTGGTAGTCTAAAACCAGAGGAGCTGATAGACTGGTTGACTAGCATGGGGAAATTTTTTGAGTGGAAGGCTATGTCAGAAGAAAAGAAGGTAAAATTTGCATGCACGAAATTGAAAGGTCATGCTATGTTATGGTGGGATCACCTACAAAAAGAGTGGTCAAGAAAGGGGAAAGAAAGAATTAGGACATGGAGTAAGATGGAGAAGAAGCTGAAAGATAAATTTCTCCCTATGGATTATGCACAAACCCTTTACAAGAGGTTTCAAAATCTCAAGACAGAACTTACAAATAATGCAAGAATACATAGATGAGTTCTACAAGTTGTCCATTCATGTAGAGCATGAAGAAAATGAGGAACAAATGGCTGCAAGGTATGTAAATGGATTAAAATTTTCTATTCAAGATGAGATAAGTATGCATAGGATTAAGAGCATGGAGGATGCCTATCAATTAGCCTTAAAGGCCGAGAAAAAAAATCATCAAAGTTTTAGGAGATCACCTGGAATGAATAGGGGGCCTCATCTTCCTTTCGGGGATGATGGTTTCAGCCAAGGTAGGGGAGAATCATCTCGTGGAGTGGAAAATCAAGAAGATATGAGACAAGATTTCCAGAATCAACAAAGAGGCAGAGGATTTTCTAGGGGCAGAGGATATGCTGGCGATAGAGGATGGGAGGCTCCACGAAGACCATTTTTTGTTATAGATGTGGTGAAGAGGGGCATCGGGATTTTGAATCCCACATTCTTATACACATGACAAGAGGCAAGAGATGCTCCAAGAGTAAATCTTGTTGAAGATGAACAAGTAGAAGATGAACAAGACCTAGAAATTCCACCAAGATGTTGGAGAAAATTTGATGATCAAGAGGATGATGATTTCTCCAAGAAAGGATATCAAGGGGGATGCATGGCTGCGTACAAATATTTTTAGAACAAGATGCACTTCAGGAGGAAAGGTATGTAATGTTATTATTGATGGTGGTAGTTGTGAGAACATGGTTTCAAATGAGATGGTTGAGAAATTGGGTCTACATTGTGAGAAGAATCCTAACCCTTACCGTATTGCATGGTTTAAGAAGGGTAATGAAGTTATTATTGATAAGAGATGTTTAATAAGTTTTTCTATTGGGAATAGTTACAAGGATGAGATTTGGTGTGATGTTATTCCTATGGATGCATGTCATATGCTGCTAGGAAGACCATGGACAATTTGATAGAAAAGTTATTCATGATGGGGAAAGAATACTTATATTTCTGGAAGGATGGCACAAAAATAGTTTTTCTACCTCTTAAGGAAGAGGGAAGGCTGAAAATATGCTTTTTGCAAAGGAATTTGTGAAGGAGGCAAAGGAAACCAGTTTTTGTTATGCACTAGTCACAAATAAGGATGAACCTGCAAGTGCACAAATACCAGTAGAAACAACATAATTAATAGAAGAATTTTCTGATGTTATTCCTGATGAGCTACCAGATGGATTACCACCCAAAAGAGATATTCAACACCATATTGATTTGATTCTAGGTCTTCACTCCCAAATCAAGTGGCTTATAGGATGAGCCCGACATTGCATGCAGAGTTGAATAGGAAAGTGGCAGAGCTCGTGAGAAAGGGGGTCGTAAGGGAGAGCATGAGTCCGTGTGCAACCCCAGCTTTATTAACACCAAAGAAGGATGGAACATGGAGAATGTGCATGGATAGTAGAGCAATCAATAAAATTACAATCAAGTATAGGTTCCCAACCTCATCGCCTTGATGATATGATGGATGTGCTTGTTGGATCTAGGTATTTCACCAAGATTGATCTTCGAAGTGGTTACCATCAGATTCGGATCAGAGAAGGAGATGAGTGGAAAACAACATTCAAGATAGGAAATGGATTATATGAGTGGTTGGTGATGCCATTTGGGTTATCCAATGCACCTAGTACTTTTATGAGACCTGATGAACACCATGTCATGTGGGAGTATAATGGTAAGTTTTTGTGGTTTATTTTGATGATATCTTGATCTTTAGTAAAACTAAAGAAGAACATTTGAGGCATCTAAGGGTGATATTTGAAGTGTTAAGGAAAGAGAAACTCTATGTAAATATGAAGAAGTGCACATTTATGCAAGAGAGTTTGGTATTCTTTGGGCTTTATTATTTCAGCAGATGGGGTATAGATGGACTCGAAAAGATAAAGGAAATTATTGAATGGCCTACTCCATGGAGTATAATAGAGGTAAGAAGATTTCATGGTCTAGCAACATTTTATAGAAAGTTTATTAAAAATTTCAGCAAGTAGTATTGTAGCACCTATAATAGATTGCACAAAAGGAAGGGAGTTTTTTGTGGACAAAGGCAAGTTGAGGATAGTTTTTAGTTCTTGAAGAAGAAGGTGACAGAGGCACCCATTTTGGCACTACCATATTTTGATAAAGTGTTTGAGGTTGATTGTGATGCCTCACATGTGGGTATTGGTGTTGTTCTAAGTCAAGGTGGAAAGCCAGTAGCTTTCTTTAGTGAGAAACTGAATGAGGTAAGAAATAACTACTCTACTTATGATGTGGAATTTTATGCAATTGTACAAGCATTAAGGCATTGGAGGCATTACTTAGTGCCTAAGGAGTTTGTGTTATTTACAAACCACATAGCCCTGAAGTATGTGAATACACAAAAGAAGTTGAATAGTAGGCATGCAAAGTGGGTATCATTTTGAAGGGTTATAATTTTTCTCTAAAACATAAATCAAGAAAAAAAATCAAGTTGCAGATGCATTGAGTAGGCGTGTGACTTTTTGTTTACCACTATGGAAAATGAGGTGGTGGGTTTTGAAGCAATAAAGGGTTTGTATTCTTTGATTCTGATTTCAAGGATATTGTTGAAAGGTTAATTCATCCATTGTTATAAAATGCAGGAGATGTACAGGATGAGTACATTTTACAGGATGGCTACCTATTCAAGGGATGCCAACTATGTATTCCTAGTTGGGTCTATGAGAGAGAATATAGTGAGTGAAAGAGTTGCATACAAGGAGGATTGGCTGGGAATTTTGGTAAAGATAAGATGATAGCCTTGGTAGAAGAGAAATACTATTGGCCAAAGCTGAAAAGAGATGTGGTAAGATATGTGGAGAGGTGTCAAATTTTCCAAGTCTCGAAAGGCCATGCACAGAATACAGGGTTGTATATGCCGTTGCTATTCCTAAAGGGTCGTGGACAGATCTGAGTATGGATTTTGTTTTGGGATTACCAAAAACACAATGAGGTAATGACTCAATTTTTGTGGTTGTTGATAGGTTTTCTAAGATGGTTCATTTTATTTCCTGCAAGAAAACAAGTGATGCGACAGCATAGCAAGATTTGTTTTTCAGAGAAGTTGTTCATTTGCATGGTGTTCCAAAAACCATTACTTCAGATAGGGACACAAGGTTCTTAAGTCACTTTTAGAGGACTTTATGGAAGAAATTGGGAACTCAACTATAGTTCAAAAAGTGCCTATCATCCTCAGACTGATGGGAAAATAGAGGTGGTAAATAGAGTTTGGGAAACCTGTTAAGGTGCATCGTTGGGGAAAATCCAAACAATGGGACTTAGCATTACCACAAGCTGAAGTTTTATATAATAGTTCCATAAATAGATCCACAAGAAAGTCTCCATTTTCAATTGTGTATGGGAGTAATCAAAATGGGGTGTTAGATTTGGTACAACTACTAGTTGATGGAAGAGTCAGTGATGATGCAGAAGCATTTTCCGAACATATACAACAATTACAGGAAGAAGTGCAGAAGAAGTGCAGAATAGTAATGATAAGTATAAGGAAATAACAGATGTGCATAGATGGAGAAAGGTATTTATAGTTGGTGAGTTGGTTATGGTATATCTATGAAGGAAAGGTTTCCAAAAGGAACCTATAACAAGATGAAGTACAAGAAGATTGGTCCCTGCAAAATCATGTGAAAAAAAAATAAATGATAATACTTATGAGGTAGAATTCTAGGAATTTTGATATTTCTCAAGTGTTTAATGTTTTAGATTTGTATTATTTTCATGGGGATGGTGTAGAAGGGGATGTTATTGATGAAGTAGTAGATTGGAGGAAACAAGTTCCGGTGAAGAAGAAAGAAGAAGTGGATCAAGATTCTAGATAAGAAAACAATGGACACGCGACATGGGAAATACAACAAATATTTGGTACATTGGAAAGGACTGGAACAAGAGGACAATACTTGGGTCACAGAGTGGGAGATTAAGAAGTTGGATGTAGATAAATGGAAGTAGTTTGAAGAAGACAACTTGCAGGAGCTGCGTGTTTTTTTCAAGCAGGGAGAATGATGTGCCAAAATTAGCAGAGAACTTGACAAGGTCATAACTTGAGCTCCGGGTGTTTGTTTGAGTTTTTTTTTTTAAACCACATGTTTTGATGAGACAAAATGCACTAGAAAACCATCCCTACCTGTTGGAGAAAGTTTTGACACATTTTGGGCCCTAAATCTGCCATCTTGAGGCCAAAAATTAGGATTTAAGTTGTAGTTCGAGTTTTTCCTATTTTTGGGCATTAGTTAATTTTAGTCTATTAGTTGCATTATGAGTTAGAAAGTTGGAAATTCCTCTAATTTAGGAATGTAGAAGATGTGTGGAAATTTTTTTGTTCCCATACGAATAAGCATGTGAACTTACTAAGAATAAGTAGGTTCTAGTAAACTACTAAAAATAGTAATTTCCACCACCTAGAGTAGATTTAGTCAAAGTTAGTTAGAGTTTTCTTGGAAACTCGAGTTGGGAGTTGTTTTCCTATTTAGGAAACATTGTAATTCATTATTCAATAATGAAGAAGGAGATCTATTTTCTTTTGGAGTTCATATTATTTGCAGTATATCAAGTTTGTTTAGAATTTGGCTACATTATCTAGTATCAGAGCAAGTTTGAGTCTTTAAAAAATGGCATGAAGAGGAAGAGGGAAGAGGAAGAGGAAGAGGAGGCGGTATTTCCTAGATGAATAGAAATATGCAAGATCTATAGAGGCAAGTTTTTGCACTTGCTGCAATGATAACCTAGAGAGGAAATCAAGGTGGAGATGACACAAATGAAGAAGAAGTTTGTGAAGAGGAGGAAACACAAGTGCCACCATTAGCTTTTGAAGAAAGGATGCTTGAGCATTAGAAGGAAAGAATGATGGGATAAGAGTTGATGTTTCAGAGTATGGTGGTAGTCTAAACCATAGAGGAGTTGATAGATTAGTTGACTAGCATGGGGAAATTTTTTGAGTGGAAGGCTATGTCAAAAGAAAAGAAGGTAAAATTTACATGCACAAAATTGAAAGGTCATGCTATGTTATGGTGGGATCACCTACAGAAAGAGTGGTCAAGAAAGGGGAAAGAAAGAATTAGGATGTGGAGTAAGATGGAGAAGAAGCTGAAAGATAAATTTCTCCTGTGGATTATGCACAAACCCTTTACAGGAGGTTTTAGAATCTCAAAGACAGAACTTACAAACAAAGTGAAAGAATACATAGATGAGTTCTACAATTTTTCCATTCATGTAGAGCATGAAGAAACTGAGGAACAAATGGCTGCAAGGTATGTAAATGGATTAAAATTTTCTATTCAAGATGAGATAAGTATGAATAGGATTAAGAGCATGGAGGATGCCTATCAATTAGCCTTAAAGGCCGAGGAAAAAAAAATCATCAAAGTTTTAGGAGATCACCTAGAATGAATAGGGGGCCTCATCTTCCTTTGGGGATGAGCTGGTTTCAGCCAAGGTAGGGGAGAATCATCTCATGGATTGGAAAAGCAAGAAGATATGAGACAAGATTCCTAGAATCAACAAAGAGGTAGAGGATTTTCTAGGGGTAGAGGATATGCTGGCGATAGAGGATGGGAGGCTCCACTGAAGACCATTTGTTTGTTATAGATGTGGTGAAGAGGGGCATCAGGATTTTGAATGCCCGCATTCTTATACACATGACAAGAGGCAAGGAGATGCTCCAAGAGTAAATCTTGTTGAAGCTGAACAAGTAGAAGATGAACAAGACCTAGAAATTCCACCATATGTTGGAGAAAATATGATGATCAAGAGGATGATGATTGCTCCAAGAAAGGATATCAAGGGGATGCATGGCTGCGTACAAATATTTTTAGAACAAGATGCACTTTAGGAGGAAAGGTATGTAATGTTATTATTGATGGTGGTAGTTGTGAGAACATGGTTTCAAATGAGATGGTTGAGAAATTGGGTCTGCATTGTGAGAAGAATCCTAACCCTTACCGTATTGCATGGTTTAAGAAGGGTAATGAAATTACTATTGATAAGAGATCTTTTTAATAATTTTTTTATTGGGAATAGTTACAAGGATGAGATTTGGTGTGATGTTATTCCTATGGATGCATGTCATATGCTGCTAGGAAGACCATGGAAATTTGATAGAAAAGTTATTCATGATAGGGGAAAGAATACTTATACTTTCTAGAAGGATGGCACAAAAATAGTTTTGCTACCTCTTAAGGAAGAGGGGAAGGCTGAAAATATGATTTCTGCAAAGGAATTTGTGAAGGAGGCAAAGGCAACTAGTTTTTGTTATGCACTAGTCGTAAATAAGGATGAACTCCAAGCACAAATAAATAGTAAATAGAACAAGAATTAATAGAAGAATTTTTTAGATGTTATTCCTGATGAGCTACTAGATGGATTACCACCCAAAAGAGATATTCAACACCATATTGATTTGATTCTAGGGTCTTCACTCCCAAATCAAGAAACTTATAGGATGATCCCAACATTGCATGTAGAGTTGAATAGGCAAGTGACAGAGCTCATGAGAAAGGGGGTCGTAAGGGAGAGCATGAGTCCGTGTGCAACCCCAACTTTATTAACACCAAAGAAGGATGGAACATGGAGAATGTGCATGGATAGTAGAGAAATCAATAAAATTACAATCAAGTATAGGTTCCCAATACCTCGCCTTGATGATATGATGGATGTGCTTTGGATCTAGGTATTTCACCAAGATTGATCTTGAAGTGGTTACCATAGATATTCGGATCAGAGAAGGAGATGAGAGTGGAAAATAACATTCAAGATAGGAAATGGATTATATGAGTGGTTAGTGATGCCATTCGGGTTATCCAATGCACCTAGTACTTTTATGAGACTGATGAACACTATGTTGTGGGAGTATAATGGTAAGTTTGTTGTGGTTTATTTTGATGATATCTTGATCTTTAGTAAAACTAAAGAAGAACATTTGAGGCATCTAAGGGTGATATTTGAAGTGTTAAGGAAAGAGAAACTCTATGCAAATATGAAGAAGTGCACATTTATGCAAGAGAGTTTGGTATTCTTGGGCTTTATTATTTCAGTAGATGGGGTACAAATGGACTTAGAAAAGATAAAGGAAATTATTGAATGGCCTACTCCATGGAGTATAACAGAGGTAAGAATATTTCATGGTCTAGCAACATTTTACAAAAAATTTATTAAAAATTTCAGTAGTATTGTAGCACCTATAACAGATTGCACAAAAGGAAGGGAGTTTTTGTGGACAAAGGCAACTGAGGATAATTTTTCAGTTCTTGAAGAAGAAGGTGACAAAGCACCCATTTTGGCACTACTAGATTTTGATAAAGTGTTTGAGATTGATTGTGACACCTCACATGTGGGTATTGGTGTTCTTCTAAGTCAAGGTGGAAAGCCAATAGATATTTCTTTAGTGAGAAACCGAATGAGGTAAGAAACAATAATCTACTTATGATGTGGAATTTTATGCAATTGTACAAGAATTAAGGCATTGGAGGCATTACTTAGTGCCTAAGGAGTTTATCTTATTTATAGACCACATAGCCCTAAAGTATGTGAATACACAAAAGAAGTTGAATAGTAGGCATGCAAAGTGGGTATCATTTTTGTAGGGTTATAATTTTTCTCTAAAACATAAATAAGAAAATAAAATCAAGTTGCAGATGCATTGAGTAGGTGTGTGACTTTGTTTACCACTATGGAAAATGAGGTGGTGGGTTTTGAAGCAATAAAGGGTTTGTATTCTTCTGATTTTGATTTCAAGGATATTATTGAAAGGTTAATTCATCCATTGTCAAACAATGCAGGAGATGTCTAGGATGAGTACATTTTACAGGATGGCTACCTATTCAAGGGACGCCAACTATGTATTCCAGTTGGGTCTATGAGAGATAATATAGTGAAAGAGTTGCATAAGCGGAGGATTGGATGGGTATTTTGGTAAAGATAAGATGATAGCCTTGGTAGTAGAGAAATACTATTGGCCAAATATGAAAAGAGATGTGGTAAGATATGTGGAGGTGTCAAATTTTCCAAGTCTCGAAAGGCCATGCACAAAATACAATGTTGTATATGTTGTTGCTCTGTTCTAAAGGGTCATGGATAGAGATTTGAGTATGGATTTTGTTTTGGGATTATCAAAAACACAACGAGGTAATGACTCAATTTTTGTGGTTGTTGATAGGTTTTCTAAGATGGTTCATTTTATTTCTGTAAGAAAACAAGTGATGCGATAGGCATAAGAGATTTGTTTTTCAAAGAAGTTTTTCATTTGCATGGTGTTCCAAAAATGATTACTTCGAGATAGGGACACAAGGTTCTTAAGCCACTCAAGGAATTTATGGAAGAAATTGAGAAATCAACTATAGTTCAAGAGTTCCTATCATCCTTAGATGATGGGAAAATAGAGGTGGTAAATCGGAGTTTGGGAAACTTGTTAAGGTGCATCATTGAGGAAAATCCAAAACAATGGGACTTATCATTACCACAAGTTGAGTTTGCATATAATAGTTACATAAATAGATCCACAAGAAAGTCTCCATTTTCAATTGTGTATGGGAGTAATAAAAATGGGGTGTTAGATTTGGTATAACTACCAATTGATGGCGAGTCGATGATGATGCGAAGCATTTGTTGAACATATACAATAATTGTAGGAAGAAGTGCGAAGAAGATGC